>CM067337.1:126382142-126985000 GCA_034376525.1 Nicotiana benthamiana
TGAAACTGAATAAATAATAACTAAACAAGAATACCAATGAATCAACGGCTGCATGGCATCACCCTTCGTGCTTTTACTCTCATTCCTTACCAAAATAGTCAAGTATGGTGCACGACATCACCCCTTTGTGCTTTTACTCTCATTTCTCACCAAGAATGTCAAATACAAGGCACGACATCACCCTTCGTGCTTTTACTCTCGATAAACAGTGCATGGCATCACCCTTCGTGCTTTTACTCTCATTAAACAGTGCACGACATCACCCTTTGTGCTTTTACTCTCCCTTCCTCTCCCTATCAACGGTCACAGCCAAACGGGAACAAGGAAGTATATATATAAGGACAAAGCATCCCGGCAAGGGAGAACAATACAACAAGTGATCCCGGCAAGGGAAATACAAATCAATAATATGTCCCGGCAAGGGAAATACAAATCAACAATATGTCCCGGCAAGGGAAAAGTACCAATAATTCCTTTTTTTAGTCCATTTAATTCTCAACTTTCACTTCTTAGTGTTTGAAATAAATATTTATCACAATTGTTCACTTGCTTCACAATTTAATAACAAATATGACACCACGGTCATGCTTGACTCGGGCGCATAGGTAACCGTCACCATACCTATACACCAACCCCACATAGCACATAACAAATAACAATCGGATCCTATTCCCACAAGCCAAAGTTAGATCGAACACTTACCTCGAAGCCGAAAATAGCAACTCAATTCTCAACAATCGCCTTTCCTCTAGAATTCGACTCCGAACCAACGACATCTAACATAATTCTATTCAATATTATCAATAAGAATCGAAAAACACAATCCCATTGCCTAGGAATGCATTTTCTAGCTTACTTCCAAAAATGCTAAAATCCGACACCGAGCCCACGTGGTCCAAACTCGAGGCTCGGACCAAAACCCAATCCCCCATGACCCCACGAGTTCAAATATATAATTAGATTTTAAATTCGACTTCAAATTAAGGTTGAAATACCCAAAATCCCATAAACCCTAACTAAACCCAAAACCCCCTAAATTCTACTTGATTTCATATTTTAGGGCTAGAAGATTGATGATTTAATGAAGGAATGATGATTAGATGAGGTAGGAATCACATACCCAAAGAGTCTTGATGATTTGGGAGCTTGGAGTTCGTCAATGGGGGGGTTTTTTAGAGAGATCTCGTGAGAAAAAAAAAGGGAGAGTCCCGTAATGAACAATGTTCTGGAATTTATAATTCACTGGGCGAATTTGTTATTCGCGATCCCTACATCTGGGATGCGTTCGCGATTAGAAAATCTGCTAAGGCATCGCGTTCGCGAGGGGACTCACGCGAACGCGAAGAAGGAAAATAGGGAGGGGTCCTGGGTAGGCTTATGCGGACGCGAAGGCTAGTACGCGAACGCGTAGAGGAGGGAAGCTGAACTAAGCGAACGCGGGAGAAGTCAGGCGATCACGAAAGAGGGAAAGGATAGGGCATTGCAAAAGCGAGCTTAAGGCCGCGTTCGCGATGAACAAAATGCTTGTGCAGAAAATGCAGAAACCCTGCTATGATTTCAAGTGTAAAACCACCCCGAACCACCTCCGAATGACTTTCGAGCCCTCGGGGCTCCCAACCAAACACACACGCTAACTCAAAAACATCCTATGAACCCGCTCGAGCGATCAAATAGCCAAAATAACATCAAAATCACAAAATCAACCCCCAAAACTCATGATTTTCATTTCTAAGTTCAAAATTTTCAAACTTTACACTTTTAGTCCGAAACACGTCAAACGACGTCCGTTTTCAACCAAACTTTACAAATAGAATTTAATGCCCATTTAAGACTCGTACCGGGCGTCGGAACCAAAATACGAGCCCGATACCATTATTTTTAATCAATTTTCGTTTTCATGTTTCCTTAAGAATATTCATTAAACAATTTCACAGAAAATCTCCGAACTCGGGCCTGGGACCTCGGATTTTGATTCCGAGAATACGATCGGGTCCCAAATTTCATTATGGACCCTTTGGGACCGTCACATCACGAGCCCGGGTCCGTTTACCCAAAACGTTGATCAAAGTCAACCATAGCAATATTGGTATCAAAATTCATAGTTTTTAACACAGACTTCAAATATTTTCGCATCAAAATTCATTTTCTTGGAAAACAAGTAGTAATTTTATTCATTTTAGGTGTTTAGTATGCAAATTAAGGAAACTTGCTTCGATGGTCACCTGAATTCAACCCGAGGCTCCCGGGATTTCAACCAAACATACCAACGCGTCTTATAACATCATACGAACTTAGTCGAATCGTAAAATTACTTGAAACAACATAAAAACACAAACTACACACGAATTCAAGCCTAATGATAACTTTGAAATTTCTAAATTCTACGAATGATGCCGAAACCTATCAAATCATATCCATTGACTTCAAATTTTACACACAAGTCACAAATGACACCAAGAAACTCCAACTTTCGTATATCCACTTCGACCCCGATATCAAAAAGTCCACTCTGATCCAAACTTTTCAAAATTTCAACTTTCGCCTTTTCAAGCGCCTAATTCTACTATGGACATCCAAACCACAATTCGGACACGCTCCTAAATCCAAAATCACCTAAAGGACCTAAAGGAACCATCAAAATTCAAATTTGAGTTCGCTTAGATATAAGTTAACATCCGGTCAAGTTTTCAAACTTAAACTTTTATTAAGAGATTAAGTGTCTCAATTCACTCCGAAATCTCTTTGGACCCGAACCAACTAACCCGGTAAGTCATATAACAGTTGTAGAATACAAACGGAGTAAAAAGTGGGGGAACAAGGCTACAACTCTCGAAACGATTGGCCGTAACATTACATTGCTTAATGAAGCGGTGCGACGTGACACCACTTCGTCGAATTTTTTTAACTAAATATATGTATTAAAACTATGAAAAAATTAATAAGTAGAAAAAAATGATACCACTTGACATACATTTATTTCTAATGTGTTGGTTATGTGCTTGATTTTGCTTTAAAAGATCAAAAGTTAAAACCTCAACCAGCACATTAGTTTTCAACAATTTGGGAGAGTCTCCTTGGTTAAAATTTGTGATGAAGTAGAATTGAACTCATTGACCTTTTCTAAACTAAGACTCAACAAAATTTATAGGGTAAGACTAGTTCTTGTTTAGAAGTATAATAATTAAAGTTATTATTCTTATTTTTTTTTATAAATTTTCACACCGTTTATAAAAATTTATGCTTACGGTATGCGTACTAGTAAACCTAGAGTGAACAATGTACTGAAAGCTAAAGTCACTATCTAGAGAACTTGTAATCATTTTCCAACTGAAAGTGGATGCCTAATTTCAAAGCCAACATGCACCATAAAATGCACTAGTAAAAATAGAGACATGTAAATATACCTGAGCCACTAATTTTGCAACTTTTATGTACTAAAGTAAAAGTAAAGCACTTCCAACCACTTCCAAAGATATGTTGTGAGTTCGAGTCTCCCCAAGAGTAAAGTGAAAAATTCTTGGAGGGAAGGATGCCGGGGGTCTATTTGGAAACAACCTCTCTATTCCAAGATAGGGGTAAGGTCTGTGTACATACTACCTTTCCCAGACTCCACTAAATAAAATTATACTGAGTTGTTAGTAAAGCACTTTTGTGCTTTTTGTTCTTTTATGTTATTGTCATTTCGAGTCAGTATGCATTTTGGATAGTTATTATCAGCTTTTTGTATGTGTGCTGCCTGCTGGGTACCACACTTCTTGTGCTATACTTTTAGCCAGTCAATCTTTCATAGCATTTGCCACGTGGCAAATTTATATGGAAAGAACAAATAAATTAAGTGGCAATCTTAAAATACAATCTTTGTATTTATTAAAACGTATGATAATTTCATCTAAAGCCTTTAATAGCGAGAGACATACTTTTATTTTATTTTTTTAAATTTTCAATGGCGTTCAGTTGCATTCGTACTTTTTCGTATTTTATGCTCTAAAGTCTCTAAATGAGGTGCTATAATTAATTATTGATAAATAGTACTATGAAAAAGAGTAAACAGACAACATGATTTGAGACTTAGAGCGAAGATGAAATGATTGAAATAGTAATAAGGACCTGTAATTTCACACTTCCCGACCGAACACGTTTCCGGCACTCTAATTCCGTACGGTAACACCAAAATGTAAAAGTTGTTTTCATGCCTACCTATTGTTTACTTAAATGTATATCAATTTTTTGTTTCTTTTTAGAAAGAATTTCCCAGTGGGCAAAAGGTGAAATTATAAAAAGTGCATTAAAGGTATTTCAATTTGTGGCATTTATATTCTGTAAAATAAAAGGTGCCACTTTTCACATGAAACTGAGTGTTATTTCTGACATTCGTCTGGCTGTCTAGTTTCACTACAAAATTTATGCAGCTACCATCTATAAATTTCTGCTGCTCTAAATAGACAATAAATTAAACAAAGATTTCATACAATTGCAAGAAGCATGTGCACACAACTATTAGTCAGGGGCGGAAGTAGAATATTAGGTACAAGATCGAACAAACCTAGTAATTTTTATTTAGATTCAATATTTGTATTAAAAAAATATTAAATATTAACTATTTTATTGCGAATCCAATAACTAAAACAAATTATGAGTTGCAAATTCAGAATCAATAAAAATCAAGTCATGGCTCCGCCTTTGCTACTGGACAATGTATGAAGTTGGCTTCTTTGCATAAGCCATGTATAACAATATTATATTTCTTCAAAAGTATTTAAATATGTATGTGTAAACACACACTCAAAACTATTATGGTACAATTATTATTGGGTGCACCTCTACAAGTAAAATTAGCAGTAAATTCCACTCTGTAACGGTCTTGTTTTCGAGCACGGAGTATAGATATACGTAAAAATTACTAAAATTTTAAAGAATTTGAACCTATATATAATTTTAAAGCATAATGGGTCATGGTAAGATACTAAAGTTAAACCAGTCAAATATATATATAATACTAAAAACCACAGCACCAATGTAGCAGGATATTATGGAAAATTAGCACAAAATATGAGGCATATGTGAAATCGTGCCCATGTTTTTCTCCCTTATATGTGTAATTTATGTCTCAAGCAATGTGATGATATTAGTTTTGAACAGCTAAGTTCCAGTTCTGCATTATATGCATAAAGATAAATGCCAGACAAGTTAGTCATAAGTCCTCTATAGCCTAGCTATAACTAGTGTATATATCACGAGCCGCAACCAAAAAGACATACAATAAATGACAATAACAATAAACCAGTATAATTCCACTTAATAGAGTTTGGAAAGGATAGTGTGTATGCAGAACTTATCCCTATCCTGGAGTAGATAGGCTGTTTTCAAATAGACCCCCGGCATCCTTCACTCGAAGAACTTCCCACTTTGCTCTGGGGGACTCGAACTCACAACCTCTCGATTGCAAGTGGGGGTTGCTTACCATCAGAGCAACCCCTCTTGTCACAAACCACAAATGAATCTTTCCAAATTCTTTTTCAATTGCTTACTATTACCGTTTCTTCTACCCACCGCGCTACCCAAAGATGCCTTACTCATACTGCAAACAAGATCAATTTCCAAGTTGTATCCCCATTTTGTTACATAAATTATCGTTAAATTTCTTTATATTAGGCTCGTTTATTTTGATATTTTTTTATTGTAATATTAAATTGTTCTTATATAGAATATATATTATAATATAAAATAAAAAATTAGTTCGAAAAAAAAACATAACCGTTATAATGAGATGATGTTACAGAGGATGATTATCATAGGAAAGTCTGACCATATTATATGTTAGATTCTTGACTTCAAATTACCTCAACAAATAAATTTAGTTTATGCAGGTATCCATGAATAAAAGCTAAACTGATAGCAGTATATTACTTGTAATATTCTTGACCAGTAGTATTAAGTTCAGAAGGTAGAATGAAGTGCTTACCTTCATGAGCTATGTTGCTCTGGAAAATAACACAAAGTGCCTGTCGAATTTTATAAAATTAGTGTAATTTTAGAGGATTTAATACATGTACGGTAATATTTTTAGACAGTCCATGCAATATAGTTCATGAGTATTGTCATGGACAGCTCTCCAGCCATGCCCCATGACTCCTTGGACGCACGCGCCCCATGACGTCATGGCAAGCCTCCCAACGCCTAGCTCCATGGACGACCCTGTGGTCTTGGACGTGGCAAGTGACAAGCGCGTCTGCGCCTATGTCGCCCCACCGATAGCCTTCACCAACGCCCAGCTGTACGCAGATGCCAATAACGTCACACACACAGACTCTGATACTAAAGATAAGGTTGCTGTCAACAAACCTACTTCTACTTTGCAGGAACCTAAGTCATTTTCATTGTAAATATAGAGGTAGTTTTACTTCCTGTATTTTCATTATGCCACTCTAGCTTAGGTAGGTCAAGTCCTATACTTTGATTTTTTTTTAAAGCATTATTAGGGGGGATCAAGCAATCAAACTTTTAAGCAAGCGAATAATTCTTTGTACTAGTGTCTCTTCCTCAACACAATGTTGCCTTTTTGTAATAGCTTTCATTAATGCACTCAAGATTTCTTTCATTCTCAATTTTCTTTTTTGTTCTCTCAATTGCTCTGGACATTGATTTTCCCGTACGGCACTGACAGTCTCGTCTAGCTTATGGAGGAGACCCCAGTTAGCGAATAGTAATTGCACGAACATCGGTTGCTTAGCCTTATGTCACCCTTCCAAGGAATCTCAGGAAGGCACGACGTAACAGTATATATGATCTCATGTCTAGACCTTCCTTTTTTTTTTCTACTTGCCATTACAACCATTTCTGACCATGGTGAATCACAGGGACGACATTGTGGCCCTTGAAGAGATGGTTAACATTTTAAAACCCATTGTGAATATGGTGTCTGATCTAAGAACCAACCTAGTGTAAAGGTTGGACGACCTAGACTGCAGGATGCGGCAGGTGGAAGGTGACATTGCGAACATCAGTCGTGATTCTGAAGGAGACCGGCAAATGACAGCCACAGAGACACTCGAAATTTCAAAAAATTCGAGGGCCACCAACATCAGAGGACCGGGGATTTGGCCTGCAGTGCATAAGAGGAAGAAAGAGTGACTGCCATGTAGCAAACCATAAACAACTTCACGGGCCAGCTCAATATTGTCAACGATGCCTTACATGGCCTACTTCGAGGTGACCAAAATGCTAGACAGGGGGATCATTGTGCCCTTGAAGTCCCAGTATGGATCCCTATGTGTTCCAAAAGAAGCATAATGGCATCTTTCAACTCTGTGTGAATTATCGGGCCTTAAACAATTCATCGTGACGAACAAGTACCATATCCCACTAATAGCAGACCTATTCGATAGACTGGGTGGTGCTACAATGTTCACAAAAATAGACCTGAAAACAACTTCCTGGTCATGCCATTTGGCTTGACTAATGCTCTAGCCACATTTTGCACCATGATGAACCAAGTCCTCTGAGAGTACAGTCATGAATTCGTAGTGGTCTACTTGGACAATATTGTGGTATATAGAAAAACACTAGAGGAGCACCTGGAGCATCTACGGAAGGTCCTAGCCCCACTACAGGAGCACGAATTATATGTGAAGCTATCCAAGTGCCCCTTCGCCCAAAAACAGATTGACTTCCTCAAACATGTCATCGAGGAAGGGGAGGATCAATATGAACCAACTGAAGATTCAGGTTGTCACAAGCGGGACTTATGGATCCATTACTTGTCCCAAAGAGACTTTGGTAAAGTGTTTCACTGGATTTCATTATCGGATTGCCCAAGGTCGGAGATCGTACAATTAGCTTGGTTGTGGTAGATCATTTTTTCAAGTAAGATACATTTATAGCAGCCCCATAATGTGTGTATATATATATATATATATATATATATATATATATATATATATATATATATATATATATATATATATATATATATATATATATATATATATATATATATATATATATATATATATTATATCAGCAGAAGATACAGCTCAACTCTTCTTCTCTTATGTTTTCAAATGTTGGGGTATGCATAAATACATCGTTAGTGATCGCGATTCTCGCTTCACTAGAAACTTTTGGACTCGGCTCTTTAAGTGCCTTGGTACAAGTTGGGCCACAGTACGAATTTTCATTCGCAATCTGATGGCCAGACAGAGTGGTCCAATGGCATGCTGGAGGATTTCCTCTTCCATTTTATTACTGGATCGCAGAAGAATTGGTTGAAGCTTCTGGATGCCGCTCAACTCTGTTTCAATTTGCAAAAGAGCTCTAGTACAAAGAGAAGTGCTTTTAAAATTATTATCCGAAAAAAACCGCTACTCCCACACACTGTGAATGCCCCAAATATGTCGAAATCTCCTCGAGCTGCTAGCTTCTCGAAGGAATAGAAGCAAAATTTGGAGATAGTGCAGATATCTTGTCAAAGCCAAAAGCAGATGAAAAAGTATACAGATGTAAATTGCCACTATATTGAACACCAACTAGGAGACAAAGTGATGGTGAAAATCTCAAAACGATACTTGTTTGCAGGGGCCCATGACCCTCGCCTATTGCAAAGAGCACATTGGACCCTTGTCTATTGAAAAACGTATTGGGAAAGTTGCATACTGGGTGGATATCCCAGTCTGGTGGAAGACTCATCCAGTCTTCCATGTCAGACTTCTGAAACCTTTTCGGGAAGACATGGATGATCCTTAACGGAGCCAACTCATAATACCCAGAATTCGAGGCCCTAATTCACCCGGTAAAAGGAGTGTAGAAGCTATTCTCAATGATCGAGTTGTTCATGCTTCAAGGAAATGTCACCAAGAGTTCTTAGTGAAATGGCAGGGTTGTGATATAAAGGAGAATACTTGGGAGAAGGGAACAAACCTCAAAACATACAAGAGCATGATTGATGATTATCTTGCAAATAAGACGCTGAGGACGTCGCTAACTCGGGTGGGGGAGAATATCATGGGTGGCTTTAGCCATGTTCCATTACCCCTTGGATCCCCATGGCATCCTGAAAAGCCTCTCAACGCCTAGCGCCAGGGATAGGTCTTGACCGCGCCAAGTGACAAGCACGTATGTGCCTATGTCGCCCTACCGATATACTTCACCAGCGCCTAGCCACAGGCAGATGCCAATAGTGCCGCGCGCACAGAAAGTGCTGCGCGTGTAGACTTTGATGCTAAAGACAAGGTTGCTGCCAATGGACCTGCTTCTGCCTTGTAGGAATTTATGTCATTGTTATTACAAATATAAAGTAGCTTTACTTCATGTACTTTCATTATATCTCTCTAGCTTAGTTAGATCAAGTCCTATAACTTTGATTTTTTTAAGCATTATTAGGGGAGATCAAGCAATCAAACTTTCAAGCAAGCAAATAATTTTTTATATTGGTATCTCTCACTTTCGACACTGTGTTGCCTTTCTGTAATAGCTTTCATTAATGCTATCAAGCTTTCTTTCATTTTCAATTCTCTTTTTTGTTTTCTCAATTGCTCTTGACATTGATTTTTCCGTATGTCACTGACAGTCTCGTCTATCGTACAAAGGGGACTCCAATTGTCGGATAGTACCTGCGCGGACATCGATTGTTTAGTCTTACATCGCCCTTCCAAGGAATCTCAGAATAAGGCGCGGCGTAGCGGTATATATGATCTCATGTCTAGACCTTCTTTTTTTTTTCTTTTTGTAATTTTCCTTTTTTCTATAACTCTTCAATAAGTTGCGCATTAATGCATGTTAAAGCTAAGTGATACGTACAAGATATATAGGTGATATCCATAAAGGAAATTAATGAAAGATCCAGCTATATATTGAGATGAGTAAGCTTTAGCTATAGCTTTTCTTGTGAATGAAACATGGAAACCTAATCCACCACTTTTGGTTGTGAGCAGCTCATTGTTCCTTTACTCAAAATCCTCTTCCCTCCCCCCCTCCCCCCCCCCCCACCCAAAGATAGTAAAAGAGAAATATATCGAAGACAAGGCACATGATCTTGCACTTTCGACTAGTTAATGCATGTATATAGTTAAAAGATTGTATAAATATATATAAATATTAAATTTGTTCCTATTTGCAGAAAAGTTTAACTATTATACATTGACACTGTAACAGAATATTTACATCGTTAAGTCACCTAAAAAATAACGGTAAATAATTGTTCATAATACGTAAACCTAGCCTGAAAAATAAAGTTGCTAATATCAAGAATTTACTGAAGACCTCTTTTGTACCTATTTCTTTTTCAGCACTTATTCCAGTCATGTTCTACTTTTAAGAGAAAACACATGAGAAAAGTAAAGAATATGGGAAAGCCAGATCATATATTGGGATCGAAAATTTACTTTTCTTGGATCAGAGGCCAAAACATGGGAGTAAAATAAACAAGAAATTTAATTAAACAATGTAATCAAAGAATTATCTATAAAGCAAATTGTTGAATGTATAATAATAAAATAAGTGTAACAATTCACAATTAATGTCATAGTTGAAATAATTCAAGAAAGAAAAAAACGCAAAATAAAATAAAATAAAGTGTGTTGAATGTTGTTGATTTAGTAATGGCAGTCAACTAAAGGAGAAGCTGAAAAGACGATGACTTGTTCTTTTGAAGCAAAGGAGAATTTCGTAATTTGACGGTGATCGTCTTCCGGCGCCGGTAGGTTAAGATCCAATGACAAGAAATTCCTTGTGTTTTTTGTTTGATCATGAGATTCTTCATTGCTTGTACTACTTGCTGCAATTGTAATACTATTTGGCAATGGCCTATGTCTTCTCATATGACCACCTAATGCTTGTCCTGAAGTGAATTCTGCTCCACATATCGAACATTCGTGTACCCTAGTCTTGCTCTTGCCGTTGTTGTTGTTGTTGCTGTTGTTGTTATTGTTGTTGCTGTTACTGTTACTGTTGTTGTTGTTACTCGGGATTTGAAGTGATAAAGTTGTGACATGATCCTCATTGAATTTCAAACAAGTGGCAACTTGTTCAATTGGCTTTGAATTCTTGATCTCTTCTAGGGTTGTTGATTTTGGCTTTTTATGACTTGCTCTATGACCACCAAGTGCTTGAAATGAAGAGAAGCAACGGTTGCATGTTTTGCATTGAAAAACATCCAATGAAGAGGATTGTGACTTTTGGTTATGGCCTTGTGCTAAAAGAATCAAACAATTAGCCATATCTTCTTCTTCTTCCGAATTCTTGGCAAATTGATCAATCCCACAATTGGAAAGCGACGACGAGTTTGCCACGTGTCCGTCCAATTCACCACCACTACCACCACCATCGCTAGCGCCTTCCACGGTGCTACACGAATTAGTAGCAATTGTTAAAGCAAGAGGAGAAGGCGGTCTAGGTCGCTTAGTCCGCCTTCTTTTCATCACCATATTCATATGACGATCAACATTTTGTTGCATTTGAACAAATTCCATAGTATACTCTTTGTTTTCTAGTATCATTCAAATTAGTACACTTAACTTTTTCAAAGAGATAGACAAAAAGGAAAAAGAGCAAAGGGAAGTTTTTTTCAAAGATGGAGAAAACGATGTAATACAGTGAGTGTTTATATATGTTTTTTTTTCTGAGAAGTGGTAGTGAAAAAAAGAAGCCGCCCCCGTGAATAGTTCTTGAAAATGTTCACTGTTTTTGTGCACTTAACAAACTTTGCAAGTTATATATATATATATATAAAAGGTTTGATTGTATGTGGAGATGGAATGTAATGAGGAAAGGAGTAAGATTCGGTTGGCGTTGAAGCAAACTCATTACTTTATACCAACGATATACCTTGTGGAGGATTGGAGTGCAAGCCTGGCACCACATATTTTCCCCCTTCAATAAATTAAAATAAAAAATACAATAAAATAGAAAAAAGAAATTCCTCTTTTCATTCCCGTTTGGTTTAGCTTCATCGTTTGAAGCATTTTATTTTTTATATAACTATTGGATGTGACTGCTTCTCCCTTAACTGAATTTTAAATTTAATATCATTAAGGAGGTGGTACAATAGATGTGACTGCTCCTCCATTAATCAAATGTCTCAAGTTCGAGCTTTGGGTATGGAAAAATCTTTGATAGAGAGCGCTATCCTTCGAATGAGGCCCTATTCGAAGCGAATCTCGATATAGTCGGGTTCCAATGGGGTACCAGGTGAAAAACTAAAAAACAGAAATATAATTTTTGATATATTTTTTAAAACAAATATACTATTTGAGCAAAAACTACTAAGTTCGACCGAAATCATGGCTAAACTTCTAGCTCTACCCTGGTCCAACCCTATTAGTGGCATAGCATCCCTTTCCCCCCTCTCCCACCTCCTAATCAATGGCGGAGCCACCCTTGCCCAAGGGGTTCGCCGGAAAATAACACTGTGTAGATATGTATTTTTTCTTAAAAATGAATATTTACAAGGGGTTGATAACTCTTGACACAAGACAAATTGTTAATGCAATGGTTGAGGGGTGTCAAAAATTATTGTAGGTTGCAAGTTCCATTCCTCGTAGTAGCAATTTTTTTTTCGACACTCCTTTGTATAATTCCTGGCTCCGTCACTGCTTCTAATGTACTACAAAATTGAAGACATTAATTACTTTAAAATGATATATGCTAATTATGCATTAAAATTGAAATAGTTTTGGCATTATGGATGAAGTAAATTAGTTGGAATTAATAATGGAGTGAGGAAAATTGTTGAGCAAATAACTAGTGGAGAGTGGACTTGGTTGGATTGGGGGTACGTACGTAGTGATGTTAATGAATGAAGCAAAATCCATGTGCAGTTGACTGACCCACCCACTTTTGTGCTACTACTAAAATTAGGTTTATCACTTTAATTAATTAATAATTGGATTATGACCCAAAAATTACGCTGGCTTTCTGAAATTTTCCTAATTAATTTTATTTGCCATTACAATCTTATGTTTCATTCAATCATTAGGTTTGCTAAAGTATGGAATAATTACATGTTCCCTTTACAACGTGTACGTCGTATTCATTTCGGATTCACATTATTTCATTTTCTTTATCCTAATTTTTTTAAAAATAATTTTGACATTAATCATTACTAAGAAAAGAGTTTAAAGAACCGACATCCCCACCCTCTCCCTCCCCCTCCAAAAAAAACTACTCTTTCCGGTCCAAAATAAGTGAATTATGCTAGACCTAAAACTGTGTTCAATTTCTGACTAATATTACATGGCAGATTACCAACCAAGGACAGATTAGCTAACTGGGAACTGAATATAGACCAACACTGTGTTTTATGCCATAGCCATATGAGACAAGATCATCTGTTTCTATCATGTCCTTTTTCAACTGAGTTAAGGGAGCAAGCAATGCATTGGATTCAGAGAATCATCCAAAGTCATATACTTGGGATCAAAAACTCCATTGGTTCATCAGTAAAGCTAAAGGAAAATCCTGTAGAGCCAATATATTCAAAATGGTGATTGCTGAAGTATCATATGCTCTATGGCTGGAAAGGAACTCACAGATATTTGAGAATACTTTTCGTAACAGTGAAGTCTTAGTAAGGGAACTAGCTTATATATGTAATGTTAGAAGTACTCCTAGAACTAGAAAGCAGATGAAGCAATTCAAGTTATAATATATGAGTAGTTAGTTTTCTGATACGGGTAGTTAGTTTTCTGGATTAGATTAGATAGATAGCTGAGTATAAGCTGGACTATGGCATTGTAACGCAATATCTTTGGTGATTAATAAAATCTTAATTACCAAAAAAAAAAGTGATTTTTTGGATATTTTCATACAGATTAAAAAATCCACATTTTAGCATTAATTAGCAATGGAATTGACCATATTAACCTTTATTATCACACATAAACACTCCTAACACATATTCCAACACTATTTACTCCAAGGATAATGTAGGAAAAAAATAATTAATTTATTCTTTAAATCTAAAAAAATTACTTATTTTGGACCACAAAAAAGACCAAAGAATCACTTATATTGGACTGAAGGAAATATTATATTTTCTCTAATCGATCCCAGTAATATTGCAAAGAGTTTATTTTTATATTTTTAAGTTAAGTTGGCCTACAACATTAAGTAACATGAATAAAGTGATACCTTGTCGTGACTGGTAAAATTATATCGATAGTGAAAAAGTTTTACACTTTTGGCATTTATAACTTACTCTGTTGCCAATAGTAATTGAGTGTCAATATACGTATTCACACTATAATTCTAGCTTTATTTACTCTGAGCAATTGCATAGGGTAAATGTATATTTATACAATTAGATCTCTTAAATCTCAATGCTAAATATTAATATATAACCTTGTAAAGATTATAACTTATCTGCTTTGAAACTGTGTTGATTGTGTGGAAATAATTACAATTTCAGTTTATATATTTTAAATCATTATACTTGGCCGGTCGTTACCACATAAAAAAAAAAAAGAATTGCGACAGAAATAAGTTCATTTAATGAAGTTAAGCAAAGTGATTAGTGCAAACAATATTGTTCACATTATAAGAGATTATTATAATCTATATTTTTGCTTTGGAATTGGATAATGTGCATGTGGTTAATTAAGGGTTAAGTATGTGAGCAGAGTTAATTGCGCCAATATCAACCAATTTATGCCGGTGGAAGCTCCGCATTAATTAGCTAATAACATTTTCCTTATCTTAATTACTTTTGGCCCAAAACATAAGTCAACTTAATGTATATATATATATATATATATATTATCGATTCCGATAAAAACTTGATTTTTATAGTGAATGACCGTTATATGGTAATATTGTTGTAGAGAGATGTGACCGTATATATTCTCCTTTTTGTATCTCACCTGATGTTTGGTATCTGTATTGGGGATCGACTAAATTTGAATTCACGCCGAAAAGTATTATATTGGGGTAAAGCGATCCCAACAAAATCGACTTTATACCCAAAACTTGAATCCGAGATATCAGAATATAAATGAAGGAGTACTTCTCACTCCATCGTAACCTTTGTTGGTTTGCATATTCTTAATTTTTACAGTTAAAGAGACAGGTTTCAATTGTGCCCAAATTTCAACTAAGAATGTTTTGTCTTATGTTTTTTTCTCACCTCATTTAATAATCAGGATCCATTTTTCTTAGAATTTGGCACAATGAATGCCATGAAACAAGGAACCTATCATTTCCTGATGAGGAGATCGAGGGTTCACGTTCATCTACAGCTTCACTACATTATTATTGTTTATTCAATTTTAGATATATTTTCAGTTTTTCACTATATCGACAACGAACGCAATATATGTTAGATAACTGTATTTATAAAATAATTATGAAAATATTAATGAATATGAACAAAAATTATCATCAATAGACATAAACAGAAATAAAATAAACAATTCGAGCTCACTGAATTCATAGTGTTTCCTTAAGGAATTTAATTCCCTTCCAGCACCCAAGGTTATGGATTATTTCCTCCTATGATAGAACGAATTATACACTGGTGTAGTGGTACTTCAAGCGCCAGTGTTCCAGCGAACACAAAGATCAGTAGCAAATCACACTTACTTTTTACTTTGTTTGTATACTAAAAGTATGTAGAAGAAGAAGATGAAACACAGAAATTCGTAATGAAATTCTTAGCAGAATAGCATTGTATTTATAGCAAAAATTTGGGCTGGAATCTGAAGAGATGCAACTCTTCAGAATGGTTGTTTCTGCAAAACGGCCACAACATAAATGTCATTATATAAATGGCTATTTACTCAACAATAAAGAGGGAAAATTGATGGGTAGTTAATTTTCTATTACAAAAATAGAAAACTGAAATCTGGATAACTGATTTGAATTTAATATTAATATTTATTTAAACATTAATATTCTGTTATTAAAATAAATATTTAATGTCACGACCTGGATTTACCCACCATCAGGAATCACGATGGCGCCTACTGTCGAAGTTAGGCAAGCCAACCTCTATAATCACTTTCACAAACTTAAATCTAAAACAAATCAAATACTAGAATAATTAAAACATGCGGAAGTCTTCTAATAACAATAATAAAAAAAATATGTGGAAAGCTAACAACATATCTCTACCCAGTATCTGGTGTCACTGCTCACGGACAACTAAAGAGTACTAAAAATAATAGTCTGAAAGAAATACATAGCATGTCTGTTTGATACAATTTAACAAACTGAAAGAAATAGATAGAGGAGACTCGGGGCGTGCGAACGCCTGCGAACTAACTCAGAGCCTCTGGACTGAAGGATCACTCCCGATCTAAAGCTGCGGTCCGTAGACTGGGTCCTGACCTGTGCACAAAAAGACACAGAAGAGTAGTATCAGCACAACCGACCCCATGTGCTGGTAAGTGCCCGGCCTAACCTCGGCAAGGTAGTGATGAGGTTAAACCGGACCGATCACAACCAACCTGTACAGATATATGTGATAACAGAAAGAGAGCAAGAATTTAAGAAAATAAAAGGGGAAATAATGTTAGGATTACTTACCCAAGGAGTTGTGATGAATTAGGAGCTTGAAGTTCGTCAATGGAAGGTGTAGGAGGTGAGTTCGTGTGAGAGTTTGAATGAAATCCTGTAATGAACAGTGTTGAAATTAATAAAAATCACTTAAGCATTTTGTGCTTTGCGATCGCGACACCTGGACCGTGTCCTCTATGAAAGAATCTTCTCAGGCATCGCGTTCGCGATGGGACCTACGCGAACGCGAAGAAGGAAAACGGGGTGGGGGGGGGGGGGGGGGGGGCGGGGTAGCTCTACGTGAACGCGTAAACAGACACGCAAACACGGTGAAGGATGAGGCTAAGCTACGCGAACGCGTGGAACTGGACGTGATCGCGTAGGGTAAGAAGGTTTGGGCTACGCGAACGCGAGCCAAGTGTCGCGTTCGCGAAGAAGAAATGGCTCTGCAACAGTTGCTGGAAAAATCTGGTATTTTCTAAGTTTCAAAAACACTCCGGAACACCCCGAAATCACCCCCGAGCCATCGAGGCTCCCAACCAAACACACACACTAACTCAATATCATCCTACGAACTTGCTCGAGCGATCAAATCGCCAAAATAACATCAAAATCACCTAAATCAACCCCCAAAACTCATGATTTTCATTTCTAAGTTTAAAACTTTCAAATTTTCCACTTTTAGTCCGAAACACGTCAAACGACGTCCGGTTTTAATCAAACTTTACAGATAGCGGTTAACGCCCATTTAAGACTTGTATCGAGCATCGGAACCAAAATACCAGCCCGATACCATTATTTTTGATCAATTTCCATTTTCATTTTTCCTTAAGCATATTCATAAAACAATTTCACCGAAAAGTTCTGAACTCGGGCTTGGGACTTCGAATTTCGATTCTGGGAATGCACCCGGGTCTCAAATTTCATTACGGACCCTTATGGACTGTCACATCACAGGTCCGGGTCTGTTTACCCAAAACGTTAACCAAAGTCAACCATAGCAATATTGGTATCAAAATTCATAGTTTTTAACACATAATTCAAATATTTTCACATAAAAAAATTTTGGCTTCGCGCTCGGACTACACACGTAAATCGAGGCAACCCAATAAGAGGTTTCCAAGGCCTCAGAAGCGCAAGGAATGGGAGAATTACGATGATGAACCTGACGACATCCTCCACCTCTAAAACAATCATTTGTCCTCGAACGGACAAAAGAAAGAAGTACCTGAGTCGGGGAATTGATGCAGATAACGGCTCCGCATATCAGACTCGGACTCCCAGGTCGATGCCTCAGGAGGCTGACCTCTCCACTGAACACGCACTGAAGGGAAACTCCGCGACCTCAACTGTCGAACCTGTCGGTCTAAAATAGCCACCGGCTCCTCCTCATATGACAGATCCTTGTCCAATTGGACAGTGCTGAAATCTAACACGTGGGTGGGAACACCGTGATACTTCTGAAGCATGGATACATGGAAAACCGGATGCGGGGCTGACAAGTTAGGCGGCAATGCAATTCTATAAGCCACATTCCCCACACGGTCCAGAATCTCAAAAGGGCCAATATATCTCGGGCTAAGCTTGCCCTTTTTCCCAAACCTCATCACGCCCTTCATAGGCGATACACGGAGAAATACTTGCTCACCAACCATGAAAGCAACATCCCTGACCTTACGATCTGCAACACTCTTCTGTATGGACTGAGCTGACCGAAGTCTGTCCTGAATGATCTTGACCTTATCCAAGGCCTCCTGTACCAAATCTGTACCTAATAACCGGGCCTCTCCCGGCGCAAACCATCCGCCTGGGGACCGACATCGCCTACCATACAATGACTCACTCAGGGCCATCTCAATACTAGACTGGTAACTGTTGTTGTAGGCAAACTCCGCTAAAGGCAAGAACTGGTCCCAGCCTCCAAAATCAATAACGTAGGCGCAGAGCATATCCTCAAGAATCTGAATGGTCCTCTCGGACTGACCGTCCGTCTGGGGGTGAAATGATGTACTAAACTGGACCTGGGTACCCAACTCATGCTGCACCGCTCTCCAGAAATGCGAGGTAAGCTGTGGACCTTGACCCGAAATAATAGATATGGGCACCCCATGAAGGCGAAGGATATCCCTGATATAAATCTCAGCATACCTCTCGGATGAATAGGTGGTGGCATCTGGGATGAAATGCGCTGACTTAGTCAGCCTATCCACAATAACCCATATAGAATCAAACTTCTTCGGAATCATCGGAAGGCCAGTAACAAAATCCATGGTAATTCTCTCCCATTTCCACTCGGGAAGCTCAATCCTCTGAAATAACCCATCGGGCCTCTGATGCTCGTACTTAACCTGCTGATAATTTAGACAACGAGCCACATATGCAACAATGTCTTTCTTCATTCTACGCCACCAATAATGTTTTCTCAAATCCCGATACATCTTCGCAGCGCCCGGATGAATAGAATACCGAGAACTGTGGTCCTCCGCTATGATCGACTCTCGAATGCCATCGACATTGGGCACGCAACCTCGCCCCTGCAACCTCAATATGCCATCATCTCCCAAATTCATCTCCTTGGCATATCCCCTCTGCATCGAGTCTCTCAGGACACACAAATGAGGATCATCAAACTGCCGCTCCCCGATACACTCCATCAATGACAAGCGAGCAACTATGCAAGCTAACACTATGCTGGGCTCCGTAATATCCAATCTCTCAAATCTATTAGCCAAGGCCTGAACATCCAAGGCAAACGGTCTCTGGCTGACCGGAATATAAGCAAGACTACTCATGCTGGCGGACTTTCTACTCAATGCATCGGCCACCACATTGGCCTTCCCTGGGTGGTATAAAATGGAAACATCGTAATCTTTTAACAACTCCAACCACCTCCACTGTGTGAAATTCAACTCTTTCTACTTGAACAAGTATTGAAGGCTCTTGTGATCCATGTACACCTCACACATCACACCATACAAATAATGCCTCCAGATATTCAAGGCAAGAACAATGGCTGCTAACTTTAAGTCGTGAACTGGATAATTCTTCTCGTGGATCTTCTACTGCCTCGAAGCATATGCTATGACCTTGCCGGTCTGCATCAACACTGTGCCAAGTCCGATGCGGGAAGCATCACAATATACAGTATAAGGCCCAGATCCCATGGGAAAAAACAATACTGGTGCTGTAGTCAGGGCTGTCTTGAGCTTCTGGAAGCTCGCCTCGCACTCATCTGACCACCTGAACTGGGCACCCTTCTGATTCAATCTAGTCATCGGGGTTGCGATGGATGAAAACCCCTTCACAAAACGTCTGTAGTAACCAGCTAACCCCGAGAAACTCCGAATCTCTGTAGCTGAAGCTGGTCGAGGTCAGTTCTTGACTGCCTCTATCTTCTTCGGGTCTACCTGAATACCCTCTGCTGATACGACATGACCCAGGAATTCAACTGAACTCAACCAAAATTCGCACTTTGAAAATTTGGCGTACAACTGGCTATCCTTCAGAGTCTGAAGAACCACTCTGAGGTGTTTCTCATGCTCCTCCTGACTGCGGGAGTATATTAAGATATCATCGATGAATATGATCACAAATAAATCCAAGTAAGACCTGAACACTCGGTTCATCAACTCCATGAATGTTGCAGGGGCATTGATCAACCCAAACGACATGACCAAAAACTCATAATGCCCATACCGAGTACGAAATGTTTTCTTAGGGATATCAGACGCCCTAATCCTCAGCTGATGATAACCAGACCTAAAATCTATCTTCAAAAACACTCTGGCACCCTGGAGATGGTCAAACAAATCGTCAATCCTCGGCAGTGGATACTTTTTCTTTATCGTCATCTTGTTCAAATGCCGATAGTCAATGCATATCCTCATCGACCCGTCCTTTTTATTCACAGAAAACACTGGCGCACCCCAAGGTGATACACTAGGTCTAATGAAACCCTTATCAAGCAAATCCTGAAGCTGTTCTTTCAACTCTTTCAACTCTGGCGGGGCCATGCGATATGGCTGAATAGAAATAGACTAAGTGCCAGGAGCCAAATCAATACAGAAATCTATATCCTTGTCGGGCGGCATACCCGCCAGGTCTGAAGGAAAAACCTCGAGGAACTCCCGAACAATAGGAATTGAGTCAATGGATGGAACATCTGCGCTGGAGTTGTGAACATACGCCAAATATGCTAAACACCCCTTCTCGACCATACATCGAGCCTTGACATACAAAATAACACTACGGGTGGCATGACCTGAGGTCCCTCTCCACTCCAGTCGGGGCAAGTCAGGCAAGGCCAAAGTCACGGTCTTGGCGTGACAATTCAATATAGCATGATACGGGGACAACCAGTCCATCCCCAATATAACATCGAAGTCCACCATGTATAGAAGAAATAAATCGACACGGGTCTCAAGACCATCAAATACCACTACATAAGAATGATGCACTTGGTCGACTACTACAGAATCACCAACCGGTGTGGACACATACATAGGAATACCCAGAGCCTCACTAGGCATAATCAAATAGGGTGCAAAATAGGATGACACATAAGAATAAGTAAATCCCAGATCAAACAATACTGAAGCACCCCTATCACATACCAGTGTAGTACCTGTAACCACAACATCAGACGACTCGGCCTCCGGCCTGGCTGGCAATGCATAACAATGGGGCTGGCCCCCACCTCCCTGAATTGCATCTCTGGGACGATCTGCTGCGGGCTGACCCCTACCTCTGGCTGTCCGGGCTCCACCCTTACGGTCTCTCCCTACACCTCTATGATCCCTACCCCCGCCTCTAGCTGGCTGGGCGGCTTGTGGATCACCTGTTGCCTGAACCGTAGGGCGAATACCCTGCTACTGAGAACTACTTGAAGCTCGAGGGCAAAATCTAACAACATGAGCTATGTCACCACAACCATAACATGCCCTCGGCGGCTGAGACTACTGGCTCTGTCGACCGGTATGTCCTCCCATGAAGCTCTGAAGTGGCGGTGCACTGATGGGGGCTGGTGGTGCGCTGAAAGACTGCTGATCTGAGTAATACTGCTGGTGTCCACCACCGCCTGGCGTACCATGAGAAACCTGAAGTGCCGACTGGAAAGGTCTAGGGAGATGTCTTCTGTCATGGAATTCCCTACCTCCAGATGAGGTACCACTAAATCTTCCAGAATGTCGAGGCCCATTGTCTGAACCTCTGACTACCTCTTCGATCCAATGCCATCTCTACTCGGCGGGCCGCATTGCCGCCTCTTGAAAAGAGATATCACTGCCAACTCCCATAGCCATATTTAGGCGAATGGGCTGAACCAATCCATTAATAAACCTCCGGACCCTCTCCCGATCTGTAAGGTCTATCACTATGGCATAGCGTGTCAAGTCAACAAATCTGGTCTCGTACTATGTAACTGTCATAGAGCCCTGCTGAAGATGCTCAAACTGTCTGCGAACTGCCTCCCGCTGAGTGACGGGGAGAAACTTCTCCAAAAATAACTCTGCAAACTGATCCCATTACAAAGCTGGAGACCCTACTTGTCTAGATAGATAATAATCTCTCCACCAAGTCTTGGCTGACACCACAAGTCTGAAAGTGCAAAAATCGACCCCATTGGTCTCCACTATCCCCTTAGTCCTAAGAATCTCATGATAACTATATAGTAAGTCCTGGGGATCCTCCGATGAAGCACCGCTGAAAGTAGTAGTGAAAAGCTTGGAGAACCAATCAAGTCTCCACAAAGCATCCGAAGACATGGTCGTGCCATCTCCGGCCTGAGCTGTCAGTGTGGGCTGAACCAAGGGGACCTCAGTCTGGGGAGCTACCCGCTCCAGAGTACGTGTAGCAGGAGTCTGTACCCCTCCTCCAGCCTGAGAAGTGGCTGGTGTTACTGGCAGCAATCCCGCTCTAGTAACATTGTCCATAAAGCCTGTTATGCGGACAAGAGCATCCTGAAGATCTGAAGAAAACATCACTCCTCCTGGGACCTGAGCTGGGCCCACTGGAGCTGGTGGAGCTGGAACCTCCTCATCAAACTCAATATAAGGCTCCACCTCTGGAACTGCTTCCTGGGGCTGAGCTCTGCACCTGCCACGGCCTCGGCCCCTGCCCCTCGCGGGAGCTACTGCTGGGGGCTGAGACTACTGCGCGGAAGAAGAAGACGCATGTATGCTCTCCATCTACGAAAGAACAGAGTAGAACGACAATCAATATTTGAGAAACAGAATCGCACAAAAAGAATGAACAAAGTGAAACTTTTTCAAACTCTGTAGCCTATGGGGGATAAATATAGTCGTCTCCGTACCGATTCCTCAGACTCTACCGAGCTTGTCCGTGAGTTGTGAGACCCAAGTAACCTAGTGCTCTGATACCAACTTGTCACGACCCGGATTTACCCACCATCGGGAGTCGTGATGGCGCCTACTGTCGAAGCTAGGCAAGCCAACCTTTATAATCACTTTCAGACACTTAAATCTAAAACAAATCAAATACTAGAATAATTAATTAATCATGCGGAAGTCTTCTAATAACAATAATGAGAAAATAATATGCGGAAAACTAACAACATATCTCTACCCAGTATCTGGTGTCACTACTCACGGACAACTAAAGAGTACTAAAAATAATAGTCTGAAAGAAATACATACCATGTTTGTTTGATACAGTTTAACAAATTGAAAGAAATAAATAGAGGAGACTTAGGGCCCGCGAACGCCAGCGAACTACCTCAGAGCCTCTGGACTAAAAGATCACTCCCAATCTAAAGCTGCGATCCGTAGACTGGGTCCTGACATGTGCACAAAAAGGCACAGAAGCGTAGTATCAGCACAACCGACCCCATGTGCTGGTAAGTGCCCGGCCTAACCTCGGCGAGGTAGTGACGAGGCTAAACCGTACCTATCACAACCAACATGTACAGATATATGTGATAACAGAAAGAGAGCAAGAATTTAAGCAAATAAAACGGGAAATAATGTTAGGATTACTTACCCAAGGAGTTGTGATGAATTAGGAGCTTGAAGTTCGTCAATGGAGAGTGTAGGAGGTGAGTTCGTGTGAGAGTTTGTGTCACGACCCCCAACGGCTAGGAAAGCCCGACCAAGTACACACTCAACCCGAGCTTAGAGCTCAAAATCATTTATTTTTAAGTCATTAACAGTGGAGAAAAGTCCAAACAAGATGATAGCTATAACAATATCCCGAAATTTCACTAAAACCACTTAACTTCCCAAATATTTGGGGTCACGAGCCAAGAGCCTCTATCAGAGTAGTCAATACAATACTGTAAGTAACTCTACAAGTCCGAGAGTATGCGGAATTAAACAAATAAAGTGGTAATAAGGGGAGTGTCGGATCCTGCGGACGCCAGGCAGCCATCTCGACGATCCCATATGGAGCTCCAGACCAGCTCTAAGCTCAGCTAAGCTTCCAAGTACCTGAATCTGCACACATGGTGCAGGGAGTCGAGTGAGTATTTCCAACTTAGCGGTAATAAAAGTAAATGATGCTGAGGAAAAATAAACCACACAAAGCACTATCTCATGCCATAAACATACAATATCATCTTTTAAACTGAAGTACACTTTCAGGGTATTCATTTTTAACATATGCGAGTAGATTATTTAGAAATCTCTTTATAACATCTCTTCCTTTCATTATAACAAATCAATACCTAGGTACAACCTCAAACGGTGCAAGTCTGCACTCAGATCATCCCCTTGGGCTCAGCACTCCATAAGAATTTCCACCAGGGTATCTGGTCAATAATGCAGATAACACATGTATGCCAGTAATGTATGAGTGCTAAATGTTGTGCCACGTAGTATAAGTAAAGCCAATGTAAGTATGCAATGCAATGCATATGACGCTGTGGCGTACAACCCGATCCATGCAAAGGCGCTCGCGCTCACTGTGGGGGTTCAGACTCCGGATGTGCTCCTTCAGTCCAAGCGCAATATCAATATATATCCGCTGCGGATCGTGCAGCCCGACCCATTCATAGTCATGAATGCATATAAGCCTCTTGGGCAATAGTATCATAACAGTTCACAGCTAAAAATGTCATCAAAGCCTCGTTTAAGTTTTCAATCTTATAACAATGCTGAGTAGCAAAAATACCGTTTTTAAAACCTCAGACTAGGATGAAAATATGCACAGTATTATCTGGACAGTGATACCAATCCCTGAAGGATTCAAATATTCGGCACTAAGACCCAAACATGATAATCAGTCCAGTTCCTGATAATTAATATCTTTATTAGGGTGTCAATTCAATTTCAAGAAATTAGGTAGTGTTTTTATTAAGGGGGACGGACCTAGTCACAATCCCCAATAGTGCTCTACCCCACGCCCGTTATCCGGCGTGCAAGTCACCTTAATACAGCACTATGATGTGCAAGTCCGGGGTTTACAAACCCTCAGGACATCATTTACAAGTATTACCCACCTCGATCCCGCGACATCTCAAGCCCGCGACGCCTTGCTCCTCAAACCATCCTCCACGCGCGTCGAAACTAGCTAAAATCAATACAAATACATCATAATATGCTAATGGAACAACACCCAATCAAAAACAATCGAAATATGAGAAAAATCTCGAAACTAGCAAAAACACGATCCCCAGGACCGCTTCTAGAAAATTTATGAAACGCACATTTTGGAATCCTCGTCTCGCCACGAGTTCATGCATACCAAGAACTCCCAAATCCGAGTTCAATTGACCTAAATATCCCAATTTGAAATATTAAAACTCATGTCCTAGTTTTTCTCTATATCATACCCAAATTCCTTGAATTTTCAGTGGTTAATTCATGTTTTTATACTATAATATCATAATCCAAGTCCAAATATCCATACCTGATGATTCTCCTTCGAAGCCTCTCAAAAATCGCACAAAAATCGCCTAAGTTCGCACCCCAAAATGATTTTACCCTTCTGAAATTCGAATATGCTGAGTACATTAAACCCTCAGACATTTTCGCTTCTGCGGTCCATTGACCGCACCTACGGTTTCTCTTCCTCGCCCAATAACCTGCTTCTGCGGTCTGAACCTTCTCCTCAACGGCCGCTTCTATGGTCGCTTCACCGCTTCCACGGCTCTCGCATACGCGGTCCACCTGACCGCTTCTGTGTCTCTGATCTTCCCCTTGGCCGCTTCTGCGGCTACTTGTCCGCTTCTGCGGCTACTTGTCCGCTTCGCGGACATTGTTTAAGCGGTCCCTAGCCCGCTTCCGCGCAAATACCAGAAGCAGTAGATGCATTTCATGCACACTCCAAAATTCATCATTTAACCATCCGATATCAGCCCGAGGCCCTCGGGGCCCAAACCAACAACAAAAATATGACTAATACCCCATTCAAATTTGCTCGAGCCATATGAACACTATCATTAACATCAAAAATCATCATTTTCCTCTAATCAAAGTATAAGATAAACGTGAACTTCTCAAAATCTCATGCGATGCCGAAACCAACCAAACGAAGCCCGAATGACCCAAAAATTTGCAGATACCAAAATCTCCTAACGAAGCTACCGCAACTCTCGGAATTCCATTCCGATTCCCGGATCGAAATTTCACCTATCAACCGAATTTCGCTTGAATTCCAACTTAGCCAAATCAAGCCTAATTCTACACCGGAGCTCCAAATTCGATTCGGTTTTCTCTCCTAAGTCACAAGTCACTATCCGAAACTAGCCGAATCATCGGAAATTCATTCCGAGCCCTCTAACTCACAAGTCAATGTCCGGTTGGCTTTTCCAACTTAAACTTTCCATAAAGAGACTATTTGTCTCATTTCTACCCAAATTCAATCTAAAACATTTCAAGCTCACCAAACACATATAATAACACATGGGGAAGCGTATTACGGGGATAACGGGGCTGAAATACAAAAGACGATGGGTCAGGTCGTCACAGTTTGAATGAAATCCCGTAATGAATAGTGCTGGAATTAATAAAGATCACTGAAGCATTTTCTGCTTCGCGATCGCGACACCTGGGCTGCATCCGCGATAAAATAATCTGCTAAGGCATCGCGTTTGCGATGGGACCTATGCGAACGCTAAGAAGGAAAACAGGGAGGGGGGGTCCTGGGTAGCTCTACGCGAATGTAAACAGACACACGAACGTGGTGAAGGATGAGGCTAAGCTACGCGAACGCGGGGAACTTGACGCGATCGCGAAGGGTAAGAAGGTTTGGGCTACGCAAACGCGAGCCAAGTTCCACGTTCGCGAAGAACAAATGGCTCTGCAACAACTATTGGAAAAATCTGGTATTTTCTAAGTTGCAAAAACACCCCGAAATCACCCCGAGCCCTCGGGGCTCCCAACCAAACACATACACTAACTCAATATCATCCTACGAACTTGCTCGAGCGATCAAATCGCCAAAATAACATCAAAATCACCAAAATCAACCCCCAAAACTCATGATTTTCATATCTAAGTTCAAAACTTTCAAAATTTTCACTTTTAGTCCGAAACACGTCAAACGACGTCCATTTTCAACCAAACTTTACAGATAGCGCTTAACACCCATTTAAGACTTGTACTGGATATTGGAACCAAAATACGAGCCCGATACCATTATTTTTGATCAATTTTTATTTTCATTTTTCCTTAAGCATATTCATAAAATAATTTCACAAAAAAGCTCCGAACTCGGACATAGGACCTCGGATTTCGATTCCGGGAATAGGCCTGGGTCCCAAATTTTGTTGCGAACCCTCCGGGGCCGTCACATCACGGGTCCGGATCAGTTTACCCAAAACATTGACCAAAGTCAAATGTAGCATTATTGATATCAAAATTCATAGTTTTTAACATAGAATTCAAATGTTTTCACATAACAATTTTCCGGCTTTGCGCCACGACTACGTATGCAAATCGAGGCAACCCAATAAGGGGTTTTTAAGACCTCAGAAGCGCAAGAAAAGGGAGAATTATGGTGATGACCATTTGAATCGTCACATTTAATAATATATTTCTGTTAATTATTTATTATTAACAGATAAATTTTATTCCAAAACATTAATTAATCAATCGAACCAAATCCGAAGTCAAAGCCGAAGCTGAAGCCGAGCCGAGCGAGCGACGACGACGGCGCAAGGATTGCTTTCTTCTCAACTCTTTCATAGCTAGAAGGAGAGCATTGTTTTATATATCCATAAAAAATCTCTTCCTCTTCCAATGATGGATAATGTCCATATGCGGGGGGTGGGGGGTGGGGGGTGGGGGCTTGAATTTCACTAAAAAAAATTATTTCCCTCTATTTATCATTCACTCCCTTTTAAGTATTTAATTAATAAATTAAATACAAACCCAACAATCCCCCACATGAATGGGGAATGAATATATTGCGGAAGTATGCATGAAAAACTATGTGATTTGCAAGCAAGAATTAATTGCATCTGGATAAGTAGGTTTCCCTTTAAATTTTCTGTAGTGAATTTAGGTCGGATATACTCGATCAATTGGTATATTTGATATCTTTAAACCGTCAAACTTTAGGTATACCTAGAAAACCACAAGTCACACAACCAACCATTAACCGTCTTTGGTTCTCATTGTTGTGTTTGTTTAAGCCATGAACACCGCCTGGTTTCATAACTGCGTAGAGAACTGGCCTTACAAAATTCTCCTTAAAGCGGCTAACACTTTACACTTACATAGTGGTTCCTAAACGTGTCATCCCGTAGATACATTATTTAATTTACCACATATCAAACTTAGAAATCATCAAAAATTCTTAATGTTTCGAGAATGGACCAAAAGTTTGGTTGACAATGTTGAACCGTCATAAATGACTTTGTTTGATCTCCTTGAAGCTAGATCTTGAGATCTTCAGTCTTCTAGGTAGAGTTACCGCCACTATGACTTGTTCACGGCCACAGTCCCATTCTCCTTGATGATTTCTCAACTACATCTCTAGTTAAGCCTTTTGTAACTGGATCCGATACATTATCAATTGACTTTACATAGTCAATCATGATAATTCCTCTAGAGAATAATTGTCTAACGGTTTTATGTCTTCGTCGTATATGACGAGATTTACCGTTATACATAACGCTTCCACCCCTTCTAATAGCCGCTTGGCTATCATACTATATGCATATTGGTGCCAACGGTTTGGGCAAAAATGAAATATCTTCCAAGCAATTTCGGAGTCATTAAGCTTCTTCCCCGGCTTTATCCAAGGCTATAAACTAAGCCTCCATTGTAGAGCGAACAAGTTTTTTTGGACGACTTCCAAGAAACCACTGCTCCACAAATAGTTAATACATATGCACTTGTGGACTTGGAATCAGTTGATCCGGTGATCCAATTTGCATCACAGTATCCCCCAATGACTGCAGGATATTTACTGTAGTGCAAAGCAAAGTCCTGGGTATGTACTAAATACCCCAAAACACGTTTCATGGTCATCCAATGAGATTGACATGGATTGCTTGTATATATACTCAATTTACTTATAGCACAAGCTATATCTGGTTGTGTACAATTCATGATGTACAGTAAGCATCCCAACACACGAGCATAATCCAAATGTAATATGCTTTGGCCTTTGTTCTTCGCTAATGCAAGATTTCATATCAATTGGAGTCTTTACAACTTTAAAGCCCATGTGCTTAATATAATGATATTGTGACAATGCCCGACCTTGAGAAGTCTTACGGATCTTAATTCCCAGAATTAAACCAGCGACTCCCAAGTCTTTCATATCAAACTTGCTAGTTAGCATAAGCTTAGTAGCATTTATGTTGGCAATGCCATTACTCATTATAAGCATATCATCCACATATAAGCAAACAATGACTCTGTGATTTGGAACATTTTTAATGTACACACATTTATCACATTCATTTATCTTAAACCCATTTGATAATATTGTTTAGTCAAATTTTGCATGCCATTGTTTGAGTGCTTGTTTTAGTCCGTAAAGGGAATTAACAAGTCTACAGACCTTCTTTTCTTTACCTGGAACCACAAATCCTTCCTGTTTTCCACGTAGATTTCTTCTTCCAACTCTCCATTTAAGAAGGCCGTCTTTACATCTATTTAATGAATGTCAAGACCATAAACAGCAGCTAACGGTACCAACGTTCATATGGACGTAATTCTTGTAACTTGAGAGTATGTATCAAAATAGTCAAGACCTTCTCGTTGTCTATACCATTTGAACACAAGTCTTGCATTATATTTGTCAATAGTGCCATTATATTTCATTTTCCTCTTAAAGATCCATTTAGAACCTAATAGTTTATTTCCAGGAAGAAGATCAATTAATTCCCATGTATGATTGTTCAGTATGTATTCTATTTCACTATTGGTTGCCTCTTTCCATAACAATGATTCGGTAGAATACATAGTTTCTTTAAATGTTTGAAGCTCATTTTCCAATAAGAAAGTCACAAAATCTGGTCCAAATGAATTAGATGTTCTTTGACGTTTACTACGTCTTGGATTCTCTTGGTTAAGCGTACATTCTTTTGTTTCTTCTCGATGTCGTTTAGATCCTTCACCAACCTACTCACATTCCTTTTTATACGGATATATATTTTCAAAGAACTCAGCACTATCTGATTCTATAATCGTACTATTATGATTGTCGGGATTTTTTTATTTATGAGCTAGAAATCGATATGATTTACTATTAGTTGCATATCCTATAAAAATACAATCAACGGTTTTCGGTCCTATTATTACCCTCTTAGGTTTAGGAACTTGCATTTTTGCCAAACGCCCCCACACTTTAAAATAATTCAAGTTGGGCTTCCTTCCTTTCCATTTTTCATATTGGATGGATTGTGTTTTGATATGGGGTACTTGATTTAGTATTCGGCTAGCCGTAAGAACGGTTTCCCCCACAAGTTCTGTGGCAAACCAGAACTTACCAATAATGTGTTCATTATCTCCTTTAATGAACGATTCTTTCTTTCTACAATCCCATTTGATTGGGGCGTGTGAGGGGCCGTTGTTTGATGAATAATTCCATATTCTAAACATATTTGTTCAAAAGGAGATTCATATTCACCACCCCTATCAGTTCTTATCATTTTGATTTTCTTGTTAAGTTGTGTTTCAACTTCATTTTTGTATTGCTTGAATGCTTCTATTGCTTCATCTTTACAATTAAGTAAGTAAACATAGCAATATATAGTACTATCGTCAATAAAAGTTATGAAATACTTCTTTCCATCGCGAGATGGTATTGACTTTATGTCACAAATATCTGTGTGAATTAAGTCTAAAGGATTTGAATTCTTTTCAACTAACTTATAAGGATGTTTAACATACTTGGATTCCACACATACTTGACATTTTGATTTGTCATATTTAAATTTAGGCAATACTTCCAATTAATCGTTTTTCATAAGATTTTATAATTAACATGACCCAAACGTATATGCGATAATTCATTTGACTCAAGTAAGTAAGACGAAGTTGAAATTTTATTATTCTCCACAACCATTACATTCAGCTTGAAAAGGCCCTCAGTGAGGTAACCTTTTCCTACAAACATTTCATTCTTACTTATTACAAACTTATCGGAAACAAAAATACATTTAAAACCATTCTTAACAAAAAGTCCAGTAAAGACTAAATTCTTCCTAATCTCGAGAACATGAAGGACGTTGTTCAAAATCACCACTTTGCCGAATGTCATTTTGAAAAATATCTTCTCACATCCTTTAATCTTGGCCTTTGCACCATTTTCCATGAAAATTGTCTCATCAGGTCCAACAGGAGCATAAGTAGCAAATGCTTCCTTGGCAGCACAAACATGGCGACTGGCTCCAAAATCAACCCATCACTCTTTAGGATTGCCCACCAAGTTGCATTCGGAAAGCATGGCACATAAGTCATCAACATCAGCATGCTTTTCAAGTATTTTATTTCCCTCCATTTTCCATTCACCATCTTTTAAGTATTTAATTAATAAATTAAATACAAACCCAACAATATGATGTCTTCAGCTCAAACTATATGTATTTGGAAAATAAAAACCTTATGTATACAATTAAAAAGGTGACCTCTGGTGCACAAGGTATTTCATATTTACGTATATAGGGTCCAGGCAAAGACCGTACCCTAAGGGGTGTGATGTAAATAGCTTACCCTAATGCATGTATTGGTGACTGCTTCAATCGAACCTGTGACCAATAAATGACGTGACGACAATTGTAAATCTTCTTTTTATTTTTTCACTTTTCTGGTGATACATATAACGCTGGAAATATAAGAGAATAGTTGACGTATTTAATTCCACTATAATTAAGTTCAGAAAATTCTTGGAAGACAAGAAATGCTTCATGTAATATTTTTTTTTTGTTTTGCGTGTTAGTATCCATAATGTATTTTACTAAATTATGCAGAAGTATTATTGAATAAGGCAATTATTTATATTACTAATTGAAGTCAATAGACACGTAGCTTATAATTTCCTTTTTTTGATTAAACATACTTCAGTTCACAAGCATAATTAAATTGTTGAAACAATACTTTTCTTGTGATTTTGTTGACTCTCTCTAGAACCCAAACCAGCATTAATCAAAATATTAAGCAAATATTAAGGATAATTCTATTTATCCAGAAATGTCACCGAAAGACAGATGATCAAGAAGTCGATTACAAGCTTCTCTCATTTTTTTTTATAAATTTTTTTATTGAGGTTAACTGACACCACAAACTGAGAAAATTAGTTAATGTATTATACGTTTCCTTGTAAATGTATGGTATAATAAAGAAATAAGATACATAATGGAGAAGATTTTTTATTTAAAAAAAAGGGGTCGGACGGCGATTATGGTAAGCTGAGTTGTAGTACTATTGTATTGAACTATATATGAAGTGAGGAATATGAAGATGAACTGAAGAAAGGGAAGATTCTTTGCGTAACGAGATACTGTATAGATACATGTAAAATGTTTCCATGATTCATAAATTATGGGCGTAGTTAGAATTTGAAGTTTTTGGGTTATAAATTTGTCTTTGAACTCATATCACGTTATAGTTATTGGGTTCATAATTAAATAGTTACATATATTTAGTGAATTTTCTAATACAAATATAAAACCTAAACAAAAGCTACTAGAGTTATCCGAACCCGTAACTTATTATACTCTCCCTCTAGCCATGTTCATAATATAGAATATTATGTTATGGTTTGTGACTTGTGAGAGGCACGTAACCCTAATATTATGTATACCATATTTGATTTGCCAGCATATATAACACAACACTACTATATGATTAAGATTGGTACCACTAGTCATTTTGCTCAAGTAAAGCATTTTTAATCTTAAAGTTATTGCTTTTATATGACATCATTTTGTACGTAACCTTTTGTGTTGGTACAAAGAAAACTATAATGCTCCCATGCATGGCAATTGCTTTGATACTTTATTTCTAGGAGAAGGTTATATTTTTTTTATTTTTTTGCCTTCCTTAATTATGTATGTTATCATTGTTACGTGTATGTCATAATTTTCTTATCATATTTGATTTTCCTATTTGTTAAAGGAAAGGGTAATATAATTACCTTAACTGGATTTTCCTTTTTGTAGAAGGACTGAAGGATTATAAATTCGCCATCTTTGGCTAGTCCGTTTTTTTGTAGGAAAATGTTTGGACTTTTATAAATTGGACGTCCGCAATGGACGTAGATCAGTTGACCGAACCACGTTAAATGTTTATGTCTCTTTTGATATATTTCTCTCATTTGTTGTCTGATTTATCGTCGTCAAGGTTTGCGTTGCTAGGTTTCGCATGACACCTGATTTTTTCGGTCCTAACAATCATCAATTTCATTACCATTTTACCATAAAAATTAACTAATCACCATAAAAATAATATTTACACTATCAGGTCACGTTTGCATGTTAGTAGGTAATTTTCGACTTATCTTTAATATCTCAAAAAAATTATGTTGGACTAAACTATTTTAAAGAAATTCTTAATATAGTGTGATATTGTCTGCTTTAGACCATGTCTGCTCGGTCTTTTGCAATAGCTACATCTCCCTTTTTTTCTTAACAAAAAAAAAATCTCTTTTAGAAACTGGGGTACAATCAGTATATAACATTGTTACCTCTAAATCAAGAATCACGACATATTCACGTCGTTCTAAAATTATTCCAAATAATATTGATATTCTTTTAAATGATTAAAATTAAAAGAGAATAAAAATGCCTTAGGCGAGCTGTTTTTCTTTATCTTGCACGGCACGCCTCTCTCATGCCTTCAAATTAATCTACATGTCTAGAGGCAAGTTTGTATATACAATATATATATGTTATTATTATTATTTGATTTCTTACCTGGTGTTCGGTATTTATATTGGAGTCCGATCATATTTGAATTTGTGCTGCGTAGGGCCCCATTCGAGAAAAAGTTCTCCCTACCAAGGAGTTTTTCATATCCATGCTAGAACTTGAAACCTTTGATTAATGGAAGAGTAGCAAAGTATACATAATATTGCTTCTTCCTCTTTTCTTTTTTTTCTTTTTTTCTTTTAAGAAATTATTATATAGTACAAATAATGCAATACGTGAAGGAGAGTCTCGGAGCAATGGTAAAATTATCTGTATGATCTAGAAGTTACTGGTTGGACCTGTGGAATTATCAACCACCGATACTTGTATCAAGGTAAACTGCCTACAATATACTTTTTTGAGCGTGATTCTTTCGCGGACCCTGTATGAGCGCGAAATACCTGATTGTCACAACAATGAATAGGTGTATATTATGGATGTCTCATTTCCGAAGCATTTCAAGAAATGCAAAGCAAGTATGTGAAGTCACCTGCTACTGTACTTCAATATTATTCTATTTTAATAATTTATAACTAAACAAAACCAAGTATATAGTCTCTCCACTAAAGTAGCACTATAGGGACTTGAATTATTGAGTATACTATGCATGTTTTAGTGGGTTGAGCTCCACTCCTTTTTATAATTAATCATAATAATATCCAATTATCCATTTCGAGCTGCAAAATATATAGAATATTGTTCTTCCAACATTATTTATGATTAGATTCTAATTTAGAAATCATTATTTCAGACTGAAAAAAATAAAAAGGAACTAGGGAAATTAGTTGGATAACTCATAACTGCTCTAGTTGGTGAGATTATAGAATATTTTCTTTATCTTATATTATTTCGACTTGTTTATCGCGAGTAACTTTTTAAGAATAAAATAGTTATTAGGTATACTTAAAAATAGAAAGTAAATGATATTGAGAGATCTTAATTCTTATGGGAATGTCAACTGCTTGCTTCTGAAAGTATATTTTAACATTTAATACTATTGAGATTATAACCCACAAAAGAGAGAAGGTTTTATTTTTTAATAATTTGGAACAATAGATGAAGCTACATGTCACGACCCTAAAACACACCCGATTATGATAGCATCTCTTGTGAAGACAAAGCCAGCTAATACAACACCCAATTCATTTTAAACAGTTATAATATCATAATTTAAGTCATGAACATGATTAAATCCCAAAAGAAACAGTGAAATAGTATAATTTATGGGAAACCAACACAGCCTGACATCTGAAAGAGTTTTTATAATCTATTACAAAACTAGGAACAAAAGTAAGATAGGAGGGATAAACACTGGGCTGCAAACGCCGAGCAACTATCTCGTGGACTCCAAATGGCCTGCTGGGGAGCAGTCAACCCTTATTGGCGGGACCTGAAGCTCCTAAATCTGCACACAGGGTGCAGGGAGTAAAGTGAGTACTCCAACTCAGTGAATAATAACAATAAATGAAGACTGAGTGGTAAGAAATTACGTAAAAACTGAAACAACATGCAAAGAGGCAGTGTAAAACCAATAAAATACAATAAAACAGTGAATCTTATAAAACACCTTGGTTTAGAATAAGTTTTTTTAAAGCACCTTTTCAACAGTTACGTAGGTAAATGAAAAGTAGCTAGAAAAGATACACACATAAAATTCACCCCTCGGGCAATAACATGGAACAACACCAGCCCCTCGGGCTATATCTCAGATTACAATGGGTACCCGCGCTCACTGGGGGCGTATAGACTCCGGGAGGGGCCCCTTACGGCCCAAATACAATATCAAGTCATCTCGTGGCATAATCACATAGACTCTCGGCCTCATATCAAACCACCTCGTGGCGTACAACTCAGGCCATCGACCTAATAATTATGAATCCGCTCAATAACCTCACAACACAGGCTCTCGGCCTTACTCAGTCAGAAATCTCTAAAAGCCACTCGGGCACAGTAAAACAGGGTGCTCAGCCCAAAAATATCATTTAAAGTGTTAAAAACATAGTAAACATGGATGAGTTATGAAAACAGTAGAATACAACATAATTGAGTATAAATATAAAACTAAAACAATGAGGAAATAACAAGTAAAAATCCCCTCAGGGTCCAAATAGTTGGCACAAGACCCAAATATAGCATTCATCCCAAAACATGATGATAGCAAACAGTTTTCAATCAAATACGCAGTAAAACTGTCATTCAGGATGGACTAAGTCACAAACCCCAATGGTGCATGATCTCACGCTCATCATTTAGCGTGCGCATCATCTCAACATAGTACAACAATGCGTAATCCGAGATTTCATACCCTCAGAATAGTATTTACAATTATTACTTACCTCTATCCGGTCCAAACTCTAGCCCGCGATGCCTTTGCCCCTCGAATCGGGCTCCGGATGCTCCAAATCTATCCAAAATCAGTACATAATCTTAAAATATGCTAAGGGAACAAAGCCCACTCGAAAGAAATCAAATTACGATACAAATATCGAAATTAACCAAAACCCAACCCCACGTCTCGGAATCTGATAAAATTTACATCAACGGAATCATCATCACTCCAGGAGTTCATACGTCACAGATGACCCCTCAAACCCTCACTCAAAGGTCTTCAACCTCAGGCCCTAGTTTTCTAATTTTTAGCCCTTAATTTCCATAAATTTAATGTCAAATCAGTGAAATGATACCATAGAAATTAGTATAGGGTCCAAAATTCTTACCTCAATGAAATCCCCTTGAAATCTTTCTTCAAATGGTTCCCTCAAGCTCAAACCCGTATGAAAATGATGAAGTATATCTCAAAAATTGCAAAGGATTCCTTTTATACTTCATGGCCTAGGCTTTTCGCACCTGCAGCCCTTCTGCGGTCTTGACCACCGCACCTGCAATTTCCACTTAAATGCCCAAAGTCGCATCTGCGATCAAATAACCGCTCATGTGCCATCGCATGTGCACTCACACTCCGCATCTACGGCTCCTGCCCTTCGCATCCTTGACCTCATCTGCGGTCCTTTTTTCGCATCTGCGACGTCACACATGCGGTCCCCAATCCGCATGTGCAACAACAGAAGAAGAAAAATTCTGCAGCTTCCCCAAAATTTCACTCTCCGTCAACCATCCGAAAACACTCCGAGGCCCCCGGGACCTCAACCAAAAGCACTACCACATCATATTCCACTACTCAAACTTGTACCAATCTTCAAAAAACCTCACACAGTATCGAATCAATCAAAATACATCGAATTCAAGCCTAAGGTTCCAAAATCTTCCTAATTATGCTTTTGATCAAAAAGTCTACAAAACCAGGTCCGAATGACCTGAAATTTTGTACATAGATCCCAAATGACATAATTGACCTACTAAAACTCCCGGAATTCTATTCCGATCCCTATATCAAAATCTCACCTACCAACCGGAATACACCAAAATTTCAACTTCGCCAATTCAAGCCTAAATCTACTCCGGACCTCCAAAACACCTTCCGATCACACTCCTAAGTCCCAAATCATCTCCCGAAGCTATCCAAATCATTGGAATTCACATCCGAGTCCCATTTCACATAAGTCAATATCCGGTTGACTTTTCCAACTTAAATTCACTCAAAAGAGACTAAGTGTCTCAAATCTCACCGAAACCTTTCCGAACCCGAGCCAATCAACCTGATAAAACATAATATTGATAACCAAAGCAGAAAAAAACAGAAATGGGAAAAATAGAGCAATAACTCATGAGACGACTGGCCGAATCGTCACACTACAAAAATGGCATTTTCACATTCCATTCCTTACTAGCGTTCCATAGTAGAGTTGGCTTTCAAATATATAATAAAATGAAGGCAACTAATTGTGGCAACTAAAATTATAAGTTATCAATTCTTAAGGGAAAAGTCTACATAGTGTTTTTAATTATGAATTGTGAAATATCAAATTTTAAAGATGAGATTCTCGAAGTTGCTCTTCAAGTCGTTCCAAATAATTTAAATAGTTGGTCAAATTAATGAGTGTGAAAGGGATAATTAAGATAGGTAAAGTGAACAAATAAACCAAGTTCAATTAATTAATAGATCTTGATCCTAGAGTTTAATTTGTATAAACCAAAATGAACGAGTTAGGGGATTACACTTTCATATGTCAAAATTGGTATGTCTAAAAGAGTAGCAGAAGCTGTGGCAATGAACTGATAATGTTCAAAATGCATCACTGACTCAAAATTACAAGGACATAAAGAACACAAAAATAAGCTGAAAAGGGACTTCTTTTTTTATAGTATAAGTTGCAACCAGCAGCGGATTTATAGGAAAAAATATGAGACACGTAAATCCATAGTATTTTTGCAAAATTATATATATATATATATATATATATATATATATATATATATATATATATATATATATATATATATATATATATATATATATATATATATATATATATATATTTTGTAAAAAAATTGGTATAATATCAATTGTCGGCGTACGTCCTCCAAGAAGGTTGAGTGGTGCATTCAATTGAAGGTTAAATTAATTGTCCAAAGGAATATGGATCAATTTCTACATAACACATTTTTTCTCCTTTTTTAAATAATGCACTAAAAATTTTAAATCCGCCTCTGATGACAACAATATTGATGGCTCAGGCATATTTGCATGTCTCCATGACCACTATATTTTATGGTCCATGTTAGTTTTGAAAATAGGCATCTACTACTTTAAGCTAGAAAATGAATATATATTAGTTGCAATCAATTTGGAATAGTTCAAGCATTTCCTTCTCTTATGAAAGTGACTTTAGCTTTCAGTTGCTCATTCTTGGTCTACTACACTATTACACTAGTACTATTCTATATATAAGGAATTTGGATTAGGTCTACTCGCTATATTCTTACTCTTCCTAAACCTCTTCTTTTGGAGTTGTCTAACCAATGATATTGGTGATACTTTTGCATCTCTCTTTTTTCTTCTTTTTCTTTTTTGATCATTCGGTATTTAGAGTTTATTGATTCGATTAATCTGGATTTATATCAAGTAGACCGAAAATGCTCTTTACTAAGTTTTTTGATCATTATCACGACTCAAACCCTCATTTGATATAAGGATAAAAGAATCTCAATCATCCATGTAGCGTAACCTCTTTTTGTTTGGTTACGTACTCATTTTGACTCTAGCTAGGGGCATCAGCAAAAGAAAATATAAGTTCCAATTAAAAGAAATTAAAGAATTAAAAACTGAGAAGGGTACTCACTTTAGTAAAACTAGTTTATCCGATCGTGTGTCTTGTTGTCCATAGAAGAAGGAATTTCTTTATCCCATAGTATCAACAATACTTGCAAGAAGCAGAGACCAGAGACCGAGTCAGAATTCAAATTTTATGAATTTTAAATTGTTTTACAATGTAGCAACATAAGGTATTAGTAATTGTGTTTTGAATTTTACTTTTGTACAATTTCAAATGAATATCTTAATATATAAGTTCGGCCGAACTCGTTCTTCGACTTCCAGCTCAGCCCTTACAAAGTATAGAAGTAGTCAAGATTCCATTGTTGTACCATTATTGACACCTCTAGAGTACGTTTATTCATACGCTAGCTAGGTCTTAGTGTTGTATTTTTCATTTCTATACTTCATCTTTTATAGAATAAGTCTACTTGACTAGTATTATAGTTTTTTTTGTTGACATACAATATATTTTTATAGTTCGGCGTCTTTTTTTTCGAACCCTACGCATAGCGAAAGATAAAAAAGACTTTGAATTGGTGCAACAGTCTTCAAACTTTCACTTCATGAAAACATAACAATGAAATTAAGAAACTATAGATGGCATTGACTTTATTTTTAGTTGCTTAAAGAAAACTTAATATTATTATTGATAGTTGTATCCTTAGGACTGTTACAGACATTGAATTTTCGTTGTCTAGAAATTAAAGAAATCTTCAACAATTAAACTTGATTAAAACAATCATTACAATAACTTAATTATTGTTGAAATAATATAAGGACAAGAACAATAATACAAGAACAAGAACAATAGAGAGAAAAGTAGAGAGAGGAGTATTCTTATTGATACTTTGGGATGATTTACAATGGGAGAAAACCCCTTTATTTATAGGGAGGTGGTGACTTAGCCACCAAGTAGTAAACCCTAGAATCTCTCTAAATATAGACATTCACCTTAAATAGAGTTCTATTTATAACACTCCCCCTTGAATGTCTATTCAATAATGTGCCTCGTTAAAACCTTAACTAAAACAAAACCCAATGGGAAAAAATAATAGAAAAGGAAAAAGAGTACACATGTTTGAATATGCGCTTATTGGTTGCCTCGTTAAAAACCTTGCAAGGAAAACCCAGTGGGACAAAACCTTGTAAGGGAAAAAGAGTGCAACGCGCATTAACTCCCCCTGAAAAGAGCATCAATTCACATCCTTGAGCATTTGCATTTCAATCTTGTGCACCATCTTCAAAACGATCTTTTGTAGAGATTTGATAAATAAATCAGCCATATTGATTTGAATAAATATTCCGCACCTTGAAATTATCATTCTTGATAGATATGAACATCTTCATATAATGTCGTGGAATAACTCTTCAATATCTCCATAGATGTATTCTCGATGCCATCATGCTTATAGTTATAGCAAGATACATATGTACACAAGTTGCACTTAGGATGTGGTACTTCAGGACCAAGAATTGTATATGCTTCAAGCAACTTCAATCATTCATGGATTGACATATAAGTTAAGTCATATAAGCCATATAATAGACTTTAGATGCATATCAAGTTTTCATGTCATGCTAAACAAATAAGATATCGAAAACTGATTACACATACCATTGCCTTTATACTTTCAAGTATTTGAACTACATGTCCAAAACTACATGTCTTTCATATGGAATCAATTCTGCTTGAATTGTATCTCTTCCATTTAGCCAATCTTTTTGTTTGTATTCGACAAATATAAGATCCTCATCGATATTTAGCGCTATCATAGATGTCGTCGACGAACATTTTATATCGGTTCCAATAAATTTCATGAGGACATAACATGGAGATCTCTTCATTCACACATTCAGGTACCTGAATCTGTCATGAGATTTTATGAAGTGTTATGTCATGTGATCTTCTGGATCACTTGCCTCCTTATTATGATCACTTTGATCATTTGCTCATCTTCTTTATTAAGAAGTTCCTTTTGAAACCGATTTGTCTATACGCTTCAAGCATATCAAAGACTTTGTCCTTCTAGGACTTAATATGAGCATTTGCAGTGAAAATATAGTTACTTTCTTTGGGTCAGCAAATGCGTATAGCATGCTATGCAATATGTTGCAATTGAATTATCCTTTTATGAACTTCAGGTTCATATTATGATATTTGAGGATCTATATATACAAATGATAATTTATCCCATGTAACCTTTTCTCAAGTGTTTATCATGTCTCCCCCTCATGTTAGAAAAGCTAACTTGTTTTCTCAACTTTGAGAGTCCATCTTTGTGCATTATGGTGTTAATGAAAATATACACCGCACATCAATAATAATAAGATGAAGTTATTTGGTTCCTGACCCTGAACCACTTGTGAGGGGAGAATATAATATACTCTCGTATACAACGTATATCAAACTGATATATATAACTTTGTTCTCATAAGAAACAGTTTAGCTATTAAGTGGAGGCACTCGATAATTATCTTGCTAAACCAACTATGATATAAACCAACTTATCAAGATGAACTATCTTGAATAGAAAATCTGGAAATTATGCTCGAAGTTATATTACTGAGCAATTTACATTGCAAGCACCGGCCAGGCTGCGGGTTAATAACAATCGCACATGTAACCATATCATAGATGCATCATATGTGGTATACATGGCAGGTGAATGGGCCCATATTCACCTTTGATATTTTCAGAATTTATGGGATTCAACCCGAACTCTTTAGTTGGTCAATTAATTAATGAGAACAAGTAATACAAGAGAATTCGTAAAGAACTTTCTAGTTCTTTAATATTTACCCATGTGAATTCTCTATTACTGCACATCATACTTAGAATGATATGGCTAACCCGAATGCCAACTGAATAAATTATCAATATTGATAAACTTCAAATTTACACCATGACATGTGCAATTATCAATAAACTTCAAGTTTATTATGATATGGGTTTTTACATCAATAAACGTCCACTTTATTGTGGTATTCTTGTGTAGTACAAACTGGAGAATAAAGCGGGTAGCTTTTCATATACAAATTATCCCGCTACAAGTTGTAGTAATAGAAGATATCAAATCTTTCCTTTATTTATAGTCTCAATATAATCAATCGCTTTCACATATACTTTGGAAACTAAATAAGTTTCTTTGAGACTTACTACCACACAATACCTTATTGGTAATCAATTGCGTTTCTCCAACATAGTAATAATTGGCTCTTCTAGAGCTCTCAATTAATTTTGTACTACCACAGATTCATCAACATCCATGTGGTGAATATCTCTTTTAAAGAGAAAGTTATACCATTATTGTCATGGTCAAAATTATATGCAAGACATGTTTCTTGCATTATCGTTGTCCTTTGATAATCACATTGACAAATTATTTTGGCGTACAATAGGTACGTGACCAATGACTATTCGTGCCATAACAATGATATTATTTTCATATATCATCTCAAACCTCCTTCTAGGGGTGAGTGTGGTATATTCAATACCAATTTCATGTTCATATTCTTCCAATAATGAATATGTATTCGTGACTCAGATGTTGTCACATTCACTGCGGGGATATGTGATTTTGTTATCCTTTTCAAATCTGTAAATGCGTATGGCATTCGATTTGCTATTCTTTGCAAATGGATAATATTTTGCACCTCCTTTTCACAAATAGAGGTATGTGGATTAAGATGAGATAATGATGCATTTTTCCACAAAATTTCCCGTTTGGTTTCACTAACTTCTCCCCCTAATTTTGGGAAAAGTGTCTCATCGAATTGACAGTCTGCAAATCATGCAGTGAACAAATCCCCTGTCAATATTTCGAGGTAGTGAATAATGGAGGGCGATTAAAACTCAACATATATTCCTAACCTTCTTTGCAGACCCATTTTGGTGCAATATGGCGGTGCTACAGGCACATATACTGCACATCCAAAAATTCTTAAGTGGGATATATTAGGTTCATGACCCAAAACTCATTGCAACGGGGAATATTTGTGATAATTCGTCGTTCTGAGACGAACTAGCATTGCTGCATGCAAAATGGCGTGACCTCAAACCGAAGTGGGCAGCCTCGTTTTCATGAGTAAATGAGGAATTCAAGATTATTCTCATCTATTGTCTCAATATGATATCCATTTTGAATGATATCTTTAAAACTCAACAAGTTCCTTTTAGACTTGGAGGAGAACATTGCATTCTCTAAAGTGTTGTTCCTTTAGGCAGAGTTATAGTTGCTCTTCCGGAGCCTTTAATCAATTTACTACTACCAGAAATTGTAGTAACATCTGCCTTACACATACTTAAATGAGAGTAATATTTCTTCTCTTTGAATATCGTATGTGTGGTACATGAATCAATTAATCAAAAGAGATATACGAACATGAGAATAAACAAATTTAATCTGTTGCTTCATAATTAAATAATATTTTCAAAATCTGCTGAGGTTAGTCGATTAACTTAGTTAATAGTCGACTAACTTGGGAAGCAGACATTAGATTAGTCGACTATCTAAATCAGATAGTCGACTATCTTGCCTTGCGGAAAAGTCCAGTTTTAATGCGAAATATTAGTTAGTCGACTAACTATGTTGATAGTCGACTAACTTAGTAAACAGTCATCAGGTTAGTCGACTATCTAAATCAGATAGTCGACTAGCTTAGCTTGCGGAAAAATCCAGTTTTAATGCGAAATATTAGATAATCGACTAACTGTTAGGTTAGTCGATTAACTCTACTGGAAAATAAAAATATCTTTGAAATTTAAGCGTATTGAAACATTCTAAAGAACTAATACTAACATTATATCATAAGCTAACTAATACGAGCTGATACTAATGACTATTAGTTTATTCACTAACTAATACAAATAAGTAAAATAAAATCAAACAATTCCATCTTCCTTCATCACAGATCCATCACCAATTAAGTGGTCTATTTTCCCCTCAGGGTGCTCAAAGAAGTCTGCCACATCCAAGTGGGTGATGTCAAAATTGTCGTCAGAGACAGAATTGGTTTCAGGGCATTTACCTTTTAGAGATGCTTGATAAAGCTCAACCAAATGTCTTGGTACACGGCAAATTTTCGCCCAGTGCCCTTTTCCACCGCAACGATAATATATAGTTTATGAACTATTTGCTTTTGGATTCTCATCGCATCGTGCTTGTGGCAGAGTGACCAACTTCAGGTTGTCATATCTCTCCTTTAAGCCATTCCACAAGATAGGTGGATCTTTGACTGTGATATATTCAATTTTCAAACCTTCATCAAGGTGATGGCGCAAGAAAATCAAGGCCTTAGCACAGTTTCAAACCTTCATCAAGGTGATGGCGCAAGAAAATCAAGGCCTTAGCATAGTCTTGGGTGGATGCATTATTTCTGTCTTTAATGGCGTCTCCAAGACCCATTGCATCCAAATGGATTTCAGCATCCAACACCCATGTCATATAGTTCTTGCCCGAAATTTCAAGGGCAACGAACTTTCTTTTCATAATGTCAGACATAAAACAAAATTACATCAAGAGTGTGTCCATACTTACGGGCTTTATTACAATTATCACATTCACTTCAGGGAATGGATCATAATCATCTGTATGTGCTATATACAATCTCATGTCAAATATTACTTTCATAAAGTGAAAGATTATTTTGAGAATCTTTATTATTCTCATTATCACAATGATGACGATTATAATTCCGTCTATTGCCACGTCCACATCCATTGATACCTTCACGGTAATAATTTTGTCTTCTTTCAGACTTATCACATACTGCTATCACATTCTCTAAAGGGAATGAGAATGAAGCAAATTCAATGGGACGGATTTTCAATTCTTTGCCCACAATCATACATGAATTTAATTATGGCAAGACATAGAACTTTTACCACTTCACGTGGTTATAATTCCTTACAAACTCCATTAGAGTTATAATCAAACTTTGTTGTCTATGTTTGTATATGAAATCAAATCGTAGAATTTCAAGAATTTGAAAGGGAAAAGTAAATTACTTACCTTTAAGGTATACCAATAAATGTTGTGATATCAAATATACCTCTTGAGTTTCCATCCCGTTGCATTATTTTATGATGATACCATCTCTTCTATTTTTCCGTATAGAAATTCTCATATGGAGCAGTAGCAATTGTTATTACACTCTTTTGCTTGGAAATTCACCTTCAAAAAGAAAACAAAGTAAACAACGAGAAAGAAAAAAAATTGAAGAATTTCAGAAACCAAAATATCACAAATCTCGTTTCACTCAAATAGAAAAATTCAAACGACGGAACACGAATTAGGGTGGATGGATCTGATTGCAACTCGAGATTCTGAGAGCGACAATTGCTGAATATTAAATTCAATTGGTTAGAGACTCGTGCTGATAACGTGTTATGAAATAATATAAGGACAAGAACAATAATACAAGAACAAGAACAATAGAGAGAAAAGTAGAGAGAGGAGTATTCTTATTGATACTTTGGGATGATTTACAATGGGAGAAAACCCCTTTATTTATAGGGAGATGGTGACTTAGCCACCAAGTAGTAAACCTAGAATCTCTCTAAATATAGACATTCACCTTAAATAGAGTTCTATTTATAACAATTATCGTATACTCTTGGTTATTGCCTCTGAATAAACACAATTGATTAATGCTAACAACTAAGTCCTACAACTATATGTTACTAATAAATAACCTTTATTTTTCCTTTGACATCAACATAGTATTTTTAATCATTATACTTAAACATATGATTATTATCGTACAAATTAAGGATTAATTAGCTGGAACGGACACCTCCAAGTGTCGTTTTTTTTGAGACTTGATCTTTCTAACAGATCGATCGAATATGAAACGACAGTTGCCATAAAACTATAGAGCAGAGAAATTGCAAAACTTAATCAACTCTTGTGATTTAATTATTTTGTTACACAACTATTTCTTTCTGTCTTTTATTTCTTATAACGGTCTAAGGGCAATTAGAGCATATCTCGACTATTTCACTCGGTACCTACTAACTCCTTCTAATATAGGTATCGAGTAATTCCATCCCATCAGATTTAGATAATTAAGAAGAAATCATCTAGTATTTTTTCTTTGGTGCAATTTGGACCTTCAAGATTGTAACACAATTATATGTACAGTAGTTACGTACATTCAAAAAACTACTAAGGCGCTATTTAATAGGAAAATTTATATTGGATATTAAAATTATAGTATCATTGATAACTATTTACTGTTTGTTCGATAGATGTTTCCTCTCTGCGTTCTTCTTAGTTCTTACTCGCACATTTATTAGTACATGATTTTTTTAGGGGATTTCTTCCTATCTACACCATATATCAAATTTTATTATCAAAAATGTTCATAGTTTGTTATTTACCCGTGTAGTCCATATTTTTTCTACAAATTATATACCAATCCAAAAATAGGTAGATTTTCATAAATAACGCGCTAAAATGAAGGCACCAGATCTGCGTGTGATTCTGTCAACATTAATTTTGAATTTAAAAACGGAAGGAGATCTTATTGCTGCGTAATTCTCTCCTTCCTCAACGGAAAGAGATCTCTCTTCCCCCACTCAACTACAATTCTCAAAAAACGCAAGCTACTGAAGCTCCTGTAATCAAATTGCTTTTACTAATTCTACAACGCAATACAAATTGTAGAATACAAAATTGTTCTTTGTTGACAACATTACTCAAATTGTCGAAACTATATCTGTTATTAGTTTTTTTTCTATCAACTACACGAAATCATGTCAAAAATCCCAATAATGCTGAAATCAAATGGTAATTGGGATAACTATGGCAGATTTAGAGATTTTGAAGTTGATGTCATTGTGGTAAATGATAATCGAAGCTGTGGAATTCTCATTTCTACAATTGCAGAATAATTATCTATTAATACATTGGATAAAATTGTAGAAATCAAATACATTGTGGACGAGAATTGTACTCCAATGAAGATTACTAATGATATGGGGGTTCGTGTGTACATGAAAACCAAAAAAGAGAATAAAAACTTAGGTTTGTATCCTTTATGTATAAGCGTAAGAGATTTCAATATGGAATTGGCAATCACCAATGAAAACACCAGCGCAAGTACGTTTGATTCGACATTGCAGAGAGTTTTGGTGTTAATATGTTATCTACAATATTACTACAATTACCTACAATTAAACTACAAATCTAGCATAGTACTGAAAAGGATAAAGCAATGTTTCTTTCAAAATTATCTACATAGAAACTACATTTATGAATTTATTGTCTGCGGGTTCTTCTGGATCCCTAAAGTTACTAAAAATTGCATCCTCACCAGCTATAGAGTAATATCAAAGTGAAACAATAACTGAATCTATGCAAATATATATTGAAGAAGGACAAGTTTATTAGGACAAGAAAACAGTAGCTGCTGCAATGAAGAATTATTCAATGATGCATAAGTTCGAGTTCAGAGTAAAAAGATCTAGTCATAGAAGGTATGTAGTTATTTGGGGATAATATATCAGCAAAATCAGTGTATTATTGGAGATAGGTGGGTTTTAAAAATTGTAGTTAATTGTAGTTTTTCATAAATTTGTATATGTATTGCTGAAAGCTGTAAATAGCATTTCAAGGCAACGTCAATTAATGATTCGACAATGTTCACGATAAGAAGTTTTCGCCGACATCACACATGCTGCCTAAAGGACGAAACATTCATACAGTGCAGACGTACTGCAGCAGTAGTTGATAGCATGATCGTTCTAAAGTATTGTTATCCTAAGACTCTTTACACACCAAAAGACATACAAACTGACATGTTATCCGAACATGAACTGAACCTAAGCTACATGCAACCATGAAGAGTAAAGGAAAAATCTTTGCAATTTTTGAGAGGGAATTCGCATGACTCCTACAACAAATTACCCACATATTTTTATATTATTGAGAAGAATTATCCTGGTTCTGTTATTAAATTGAAGAAGGCAGCAATTGCTTCTTATACGCATGTGTTGCTCTTTGTACATCAATAAATGGTTGGCAACATTGTAGGCCGGTAGTAGTGGTTGATGGGACATTCTTAATATCAGCCTACAGGGGAATTATGCTGACATCAAGCACCATGGATGCATCAGGTAAATAATGGAATAATTTTGTAGTTATTTTGTAGACAGTCTTTAAAATGCAGTTAAATTGTAGTTATATTGTAGTTATATAAAAGAATTTAGTTAACTTGTCTATGTTTTTAATATATATTGTAGATGTTATTCAATCATATTTTATGTCTAAAAAATGTAGCTACTATTTTACCCTTTGCATATGCTATGGTTGATTCTAAAAACGACATGTCTTGGAAGTGGGTTCTTTGAATACTTCAAGGAGGCATATGGTGAAAGACCTTTAATATGTGTTGTTTCAGATAGGCATGAGAGTATACTGAAGGCAACATCAGTTGTCTAGTTGGGCATGGCACACTACTCTTGCATCTGGCATATATGGACAAATATAAGGCCAAAATTCAAAAAGGAACATCTATAATTACATGAATTGTACTTTGCTACAGTACGGTCATACACTCTGGATGAATTTAAAGAAAGGATGTTGAAGATTGAAGAGGTAGACCGCGTGTAAAGTCTTACCTATATGATATTGGCTATCATAGATGGTCAAGAGTACATACAACAGTGAATAGAACTTTTACTATGACGTCAAACATTGCCGAGTCGTTGAATGCTGTAACAAAAGAGGTAAGAGAGCTACCAATATTTGACCTATTTGAGCATATGAGGACTCTTCTTGAACGTTGGACAAAAGAAAAGTTATCAAAGGCAAATGGTACTTTCACATACCTTGGTCATAAATACAACACAGAATTGGAAGACAACTGTACATTATCTCAGAAACTAAGGGTAAGATATTTTTTTTTGGTATAGGAGAAAAAATAGAATTACTAGCTGCAGTGTTTCCAGATTGTAGTTAAAGTGTATTCAAATTATCGGTAATTGTAGTTGATAGATGAGGTGTAATATATTTGTTGCTGATTTGCATGTAAATTATTGATAACCCATTTTAATGATTGATGTATTATTATTTCTGTTTGGTCTTCAATAGTAGTGAGAGCTTCAACATATCATATACATATTGTGTTAGATGGTGTGAAGTTGTACATTGTGTGTCTAAAAAATAAAAAATGTAGTTGTGGACAATTCCAACTTGATGAACTTTCATATGTGCATGCTTTGGCAGCATTAAGGCATAGGAATAAAACACATAAAAACTATTGCTCTCCGTATTACACAACGATGAGCCTTCTGCCTACCTATGAAATGCCAGTAAATACTCTTCCTGATGAAAGAAAATGGGATGCGCCACAACATATTTTGGATGTGGTAGTAAAGCCACCAGTGGGAGATAAAAGACAGCCAGGGAGACCTTACAAGGAAAGATATAAAATATTTGATGAAATAAAATCAAAGAAGTACACGGTGTCATGTGGCAATTGTGTAGGTGAAGGGAATAACAAAAGAACTTGCACCAATGCGCAGAAAAAGAAATGAATATCATGTAGTTAGAATAGTTATTCAAAATAAATGTTAGTGAGCTCAAATTGTCGAATTTTCTTGTGTATATGTTTAAGTTTTTGAAGATAATTAAGAAGTATAAATATCAATTTGTATATCTGCACTATTTATGTTTTTATGTATTCTATCAAGCATCTAAAGTTGTCTTTTTTTTGTAGAATAGTTAAACTTTAATATTTATTATATAAGAAAAACTGATATTAATAAAGAATGCAACCAACGTAAATTGTCTCCAGATTGTAGTGAATATGTAGTTTAACTGTGGTAGAATTTTAGTCATGTTATTCATATGTAGAGGAGTTGTTGTTAAAATGTAGTTGAATGTAGTGTAAATGTAGATAAATTAAATGTTTTTGAAAAACCTTGTTGATAAATGATGGAATAATTATTTATATGATTTCTGTATTTATTTCATGTCATGACCCAAACCCGGTCGTGATGGCGCCCAACCCTAAAGCTAGGCAAGTCTGACCAACATTCGCTCTCAATTCGACAACAAGTCTAAAAAACCGACAATTTAAGGAAAATGTAATAGTTTTAGAATAACAATCCAATATTTATAGTAGAATAATACGGAGAAATATGAATAACTGATAAGACTCTCTCATAAGATCTGGGGTCACAGGTCTAGAGCCTATAAAATAAACTGGATGAAAAATATCTGAATAAAAATACACAAGTCTGGACATCTATATACAGTTAAAAACTGTATAGGAAGAGTAGTCAGGTCCTGCGAAAGTCAAACAGCTACCTCAATGACTCTTAAGAATATCTGGAGACTACGAGTGCCAGTTATCAACCCAAATTCTCTCAAGAAAAAATTCAATTTTTCACCTTTCAATAGTACTGAAAAATATGAGTCATCGGACTTTGTCAATTCATACTTCATTAGAAGATGAAGTGATTGGTTTTGCATACAGATTGTGAGGAGACCTAATAAGTAACCAATTTTTTTTTGAGAACCCTTAAAGCATTTGGAGAGAGTAAAACTTGTATCTGGTTAGGTATGCTAGGATCACACAAACTGTGGAATCTAAGCACACCATAATCAATATTTTATTGTGCAAAGTAAGGGCCATTCTGCAGAAAATATAAAATTAATGAACATTAGTAGTTTGCATAAAAAGGAAGCAGTAATCAACATATAACTACATGACAAATACAAAATATAACTAGAAGAGGAACAACCTACCCACGCCTATAACTACAAAACAATAACAGAAGAACAATGCCCATGTAAATATTATCTACAGGATGGAACAGTTACTTCAAGTATCTCACATAAATGTAGGTTAACTGTAGTTAGAATGAAGTTAAATATATGATCCATACATGCTACAATGAAAAATATCATATCTACAATTTAACCATCAGACTACACATCAACTACAACCTAACTAAATTTATACACTGTCTAAGAGTCACAATTCCAATTAACCTACAAAATTAAGACAAAGAATCTATAAAATTAGGACAACACCATATTTTACCAAAATACACTTGAACAATCAAAGAAGAACAGTGCACGTGTAAACATTATCTTACTTCAAGTAACTCACAAAATGTAGATTAATTGTATTTAGAATTAAGTTAAACGTAGCAGCAATACGGGTTGCAATAAAAAATACCATCTCTACAATTTAACGATCAGACTACAAATCAACTACAAACTAACTACATTTATAGAATGTATAAGAATCACAGTTCCACTAAACGTATAAAATTGCGACAAATAATCTATAAAATTAGGAAAATACCACATTTTGCCAAAAAATACTTGAACACTAAATTAACACTTGAACAATAGATTTTTACAACCATAATCAAACTACAAAATAGTGAGGAAAAATAAATAGTGTTTACCTTTATTGAAATTTTTCGGTGAACCAATTTTGGTACTTTTTTAGAGTTTATTCTTTTTTGGTTTTGATGACGAAGGAGTGACTTTGGTTCATGGATGGAACTTTAGGGAAATCATCTACAAAATCATCATCTACATTCAATTCTCTCCCCTTGCGTTTGAGTTGTTTCTCAACTAGTTTATCTACTCCAACAGCATCAACATCGTGCAAATACTTGCTTCTCATTTCTGCACGGATTTGTCTAGGAGATGAAATACCAATAGTTTGTTCACTTGCATGCGTCGATTGTGGATTTTTTGGTGGTGATTTTGGTGTTAAAACACCCAAATCAAAGGATGGAAGATCAGGTAATATAGCTTTTGATGATTTCTTTTTAGGAATGTTGGTTTTTTTCATGATTTAGGAGTTGAAGACAAAGATGGAAGTGAATGCAAATCGTGGTGGATACAACTGAAGGTAATTAAGTGGAAAAGAAAGTGATGTATTGTGGGTGAGAAGAGATTGAACGAGAATGGAGAAAAAACTGCAAGTAAATCATGGGGGGGGGGGGGGGGAGGGATTAACTGAAGGTAAATTGTAGGGGAGGGGGTGATGGGGTGGGAGGAGAGAGAAGCGGGTAAACGAAATAAAGTGAAAATACGGTCCTAAAATCACGCCTACAATAAATGAAGGAATAATTATACTCTTAATTCAAATTATGGTATATAAATGATAATTTGGTATGCTTAAATGTAATTGATATAATTCTTAAACAATAAAGGTAATAAGGTTTGGTATATGGTATAGGTATGTAAAACCCCTTTTTTAAGTTATCTTTAACGAACATTGGGCCGAAGAGGTTCGTCAAAGCCCAAATTGAACTCAAATTAAAAGTTGAGAAAATGATATTGTATAGCCACTCTAAAAATAATAGCCAAGAATATATATATATATATTTGTATACTCTCTCTACACACACATAACTATATAACTATAAATGCCCTATGATGATATGGGTACTAAATCCATGTATATGTATTTGCACATGCATTAACAATTGGAATAGTGAAGTTTACGAATATGACAGAGAAAAAAGTCTATTATGTTAAGAATAGAATTCTCATTGGAGTGAATGTCTATCTTGTAGAGAGTTTTACTTTGAGGCTAAGTCATTTTTCCTCCTATAAATAGATGGGTTTTACCCCATTGTAAATCACCCCCAAAATTCAATAAGAATTTTCTCTCTCTTTCCCTGCAATATGCTCTTGTTCTTTTATTGTTTTATAACACGTTATCAGCACGAGACTCTAATCAATTGAGTAGAACCTTTGGGATTGAGCATAATGATTGTCAATTGTTTTTATAACCTTTGGTATTGAGCACAACATGCTTTTTAAGCATCTGGCTTTTATTTTAATTTTCTCCTTTTGGCTGCTGATCGAATTTAAAGTTCTTAATTTATCGTTTGGTTACAGAAGATGCTATTGAATGTGTTAATAAGCATGAATAGATTTGGGTTTACAAGGAATATCGTCAAATATTCTATGATCTTCCTTCATGATTAAATTCTGGATTTAAGGTAAGTATTTTACTTTTCTCTTTCAAATTCTTGGCATTCTATAAATTGATTTTACATACAAGTAAAGATGATAAATTTTTATTCCAACTCTAATGGAGTTTGAAAGATATTATAACCATCCAAAATGGTAAAACTTCTATGCTTTGCATGATTAAATTCATGTATGATTGTGGGCAAAGAATTGAAAACCCGTCCAATTGAATTTGCTCCATTCCCTTTAGAGAATGTGATAGCAGTATGTGATAAGTCTGAAAGAAGACAAAATTATTACCATGAAGGTATCAATGGATGTGGACATGGCAATAGACGAAATTATAATCGTCATTATTGTGGTAATAAGAACAATAAGGATTCTCAAAATAATCCTTCACTCTGTGAAAGTAATATCTTTCATCGATTTGACATGAGATTTTATATACCACATACAGATTATTATGGTCCATTCATGGTGTGAATGTGACAACATCTGATTTATGAATACATATTCATTATTGGAAGAATATGAACATGCTATTGGTATTGAATATACCACACTCACCTCTAGAAGGAGGTTTGAGATGAAATAAGAAAATAATATCATTATTATGACATGAATGGTCATTGAACACGTACCTATTGTACGCCAAAATATTTTGGCAATGTGATTATTAAAGGACAACAATAATGCAAGAAACGTATCTTACATATAATTTTGACAATGGCCATAATGGTATAACTTTCTCTTGAAAGAGATATTCACCATATGGATATTGATGAATATATGGTAGTACCAAATTAATTGAGAACTCTGCAAGAGCCAATTATACTATCTTGGAGAAACACAATTGATTACCAATAAGGTATTGTGTTGTAGTAAGTCTCAAAGAAACTTATTCAGTTTTCAAAGTATACGCGAAAGCGGTTGATTATATGGATCCATGGTTAAAGAAGATTGAGCAGTTTGATATTTTTATTTTTACTTATTCGTAGTAGTTAATGAATAAACAATTATCATAGTTTACATAAGTTATCTATTATTGTGATATGGTTCAAATTTTATATTTTACAATTCAATCAATGATCAAATATTGATATGTACCTTAAGAGTTTTATCAACTTGACAAATAATCTGTATTATGGTTTTAAAATATATAACTTTAGATTACACATTCATCTTATGCTTTATTTGTAATGATTTTTCAGTAAGTTAATCGATTAACATAACAGATAATCGATTAACCAATATATTCTATTAAACTGGACCTTTTTCGCAAGTCATGTTAGTCGACTATCCGATTTAGTTAATCGACTAACCTAATGACCGTTGCCTAAGTTAATCGATTAACATATCAGATAATCGATTATCTTATATTTCTTATTAAACTGGACTTTTTCCGCAAGGCATGTTAGTCGACTATCAGATTTAGTTAATCGACTAACCTAATGACCGTTTCCTAAGTTAATCGATTATCAACTTAGTTAATCGATTAACCTCAGTAGATTTTGAAAATATTGTTTAATTATGAAGCAACGGATTAAATTTGTTTATTCTCATTTTCGTATATTTCTTTTGTATGTCAAACCATGGGAAGCAAATATGGATATCTCACAAAGCAAACTTGGATCAACGTCCAACTGTAAAAATATTTGTTTAATTGATTCATGTTCCACACATACGATATTCAAAGAGAAGAAATATTTCTCTCATTTAAGTATGTGTAAGGCAGATGTTACTACAATTTCTGGTAGTAATAAATTGATTGAAGGCTCCGGAAGAGCAACTATAACTCTGCCTAAAGGAACAATATTTATCATAGAGAATGCAATGTTCTCCTCCAAGTCCAAGAAAAACTTGTTGAGTTTTAAAGATATCCGCCAAAATGGATATCATATTGAGACAATAGATGAGAATAATCTTGAATATCTCATCATTACAAAGAATGTCTCTGGCCAAAAGAGGGTTATTGAGAAGTTCCCATCTTTATCTTGTGGCCTGTATTGGACAAAAATTAGTGCAATTGAGGCAAATTCCACAGTGAACAAAAAGGTTACTGATTCGAATACTTTTGTACTTTGGCATGATCGAATGGGACATCCTGGATCAATTATGATGAGATGGATTATAGAAAACTCAAATGGGCATCCATTAAAGAATTTAAAGATTCTTTTAAATAATGAATCTTCTTGCACTTCTTGTTATCAAGGCAAGTTAATTATTAGACCATCACCAACAAAGGTTGGAACTGAGTCACCTACGTTTTTGGAACGTATACAAGGGGATATTTGTGGACCTATTCACCCACCTAGTGGGTCCTTTAGATATTTTATGGTCTTAATAGACGCATCCTCTAGATGGTCTCATATGTGCCTATTGTCATCACGCAACCTTGCGTTTGCAAAATTAATGGCACAAATAATTCGATTACGAGCACAATTTTCTGATAATCCAATTAAGTCTATTAGACTAGATAATGCTACTGAGTTTTCATCCCAAGCATTTAATGATTTCAATTGGGATAAAAGTGGAACATCCCGTAGCTAATGTTCACACTCAAAATGGTCTTGCAGAATCTTTAATTAAACGTCTGCAGTCGATTGCAAGACTATTACTCATGAAAACGAGGCTGCCTGGGGTCACGCCATTTTGCATGCAGCAATGCTAGTTCGTCTCAGACCGACGAATTATCACAAATATTCCCCGTTGCAATTAGTTTTTGGTCATGAACCTAATATATCCCACTTAAGAATTTTTGGATGCGCAGTATATGTGCCTGTAGCACCACCATACCGCACCAAAATGGGTCCGCAAAGAAGGTTAGGAATATATGTTGGGTTTGAATCGCCCTCCATTATTCGCTACCTCGAAACATTGACAGGGGATTTGTTCACTGCACGATTTTCAAACTGTCGATTCGATGAGACACTTTTCCCAAAATTAGGGGGAGAAGTTGGTGAAACCAAACTGGAAATTTTGTGGAAAAATCCATCATTATCTCATCTTGATCCACATACCTCTATTTGTGAAAAAGAGGTGCAAAATATTATCCATTTTCAAAGAATAGCAAATCAAATGCCTGACGCATTCACGAATCCTCTTATATTGCTTGTTCTCATTAATTAAGAGACCAACTAAAGTTGGGATTAAATCCCATGAATTCTGAAAATATCAAAGGTGAATATGGGCTCATTCATCCGCCATGTATACCACATATGATACATCTATAATATGGTTACATGTGATTATTATTAACCTGCAACCTGGCCGGTGCTTGCGAGGTAACTTGCTCAGTAATCTAATTTCGAGCATAATTTCCAGATTTTCTATTCAAGATAGTTCATCTTGATAAGTTGGTTTACATCATAGTTGGTTTAGCAAAATAATTTATTGAGTGCCTCCATAGCTAAATTATTGCTTATGAGAACAAAGTTATCTATATCAATTTGATATACGTTATGCACGAGAGTATATTATATTCTCCCCTCACAAGTGGTTCAGGGTCAGGAACCAAATAATTTCATCTTATTATTATTGATGTGCATTGTATATTAACATGATAATGCACAAAGATGATTTCCCAGAGTTGAGGAAACAAGTTAGTTTTTCTAACATGAGGGGGAGACATGATAAACACTTGAGAAAAAGTTACATGGAATGAATTATCATTTGTATATATAGATCCTCGAATATCATAATATGAACTTGAAGTTCATAAAAGATAATTCAATTGCAACATATTGCAAAGCATGCCATACGCATTTTCTGACCCAAAGAAAGTAACTATATTCTCACTGCAAATGCTCATATTAAGTCCTAGAAGGACAAAGTCTTTGATACGCTTAAAGCGTATAGACAAATCGGTTTCAAAAGAACTTCTTAATAAAGAAGATGAGCAAATGATCAAAGTGATCATAACAAGGAGGCAAGTGATCTAGAAGATCACATGACATAACACTTCATAAAATCTCATGAGAGATTCAGGTACCTGAATATATGAATGAAGAGATCTCCATGTTATGTCTTTATGAAAATTTACTGGAACCGATATAAAATGTTCGTCGACGACATCTATGATAAGCGCTAAATACCGATGAGGATCTTATGTTTGTCGAATACAAACAAAATATTGGCCAAATGGAAGAGATACAATTCAAGTAGAATTGATTCCATATTAAAGACATGTAGTTTTGGACATGTAGTTCAAATACTTAAAAGTATAAAGTGAATGGTATGTGCAATCAGTTTTTCATATCTTATTTGTTTAGCATGACATGAAAACTTGATATTCATCTACAGTTTATAATATGGCTTATATGACTTAACTTATATGACAATCCATGAAGTATTTAAGTTGCTTGAAGCATATACAATTTTTTATCTTGAGGTACCATTTCCTTAATGCAATTTATGCACAACTATATCTTACTATAACAATAAGCATGATAATGTGATAGCGAGGATACCTATATGAAGATATTGAAGAACCATTCCACGATATTTGTGAAGACGTTATATATCTATCACGAGTGATGATTTCAAGGTGCAAAATATTCATTCAAGTTAATATGGTTGATTTATTTACCAAATCTCTACCAAAGATCGTTTTGAAGATGGTGCACAAGATTGGAATGCAAATGCTCAAGGATGTGAATTGATGCTCTCAGTAGGGGGAGTTAATGCGCGTTGCACTCTTTTTCCCTTACAAGGTTTTGTCCCACTGGGTTTTCCTTGCAAGGTTTTTAACGAGGCAACCAATAGGCGCATTACTAAATATGTGTACTCTTTTTCCTTTTCTAGAATTTTTTCCCATTGGGTTTTATTTTAGTTAAGGTTTTAACGGGGCACATTATTTATTGAGTAGACATTCAAGGGGGAGTGTTAAGAATACAATTCTCATTGGAGTGAATGTCTATCTTGTAGAGAGTTTTACTTTGAGGCTAAGTCATTTTTCCTCCTATAAATAGATGGGTTTTACCCCATTGTAAATCACCCCAAAAATTCAATAAGAATTTTCTCTCTCTTTCTCTGCAATATTGCTCTGTTCTTTTATTGTTTTATAACATATTAATTATATAATTGCGGTTTATTTAAAAGTGAGGTGATATTTCTCTTCGTTCACCAAATATATTAATCTTTTCTTTTCCGGCATTTATCCCAAAAAAAATTATTTGTCGAACTCCATTACTTGCACCTCTTCATCTCCATAACTTTGGGCAAAACAAATAAAATCAAAACTCAAAGTGAAACTAGCCGTGGTAAGGGCTAATTGACTGTTTGGCCAACCTTATTTTTTGCCAAAAATGTTTCTTTTTTTTATCAAAAGCATTTTTAGTCAAAAAAGGTATTTGGCCAAGTTTTTGGAAGGAAAAAAATGCTTTTGAGGAGAAGCAGAAAGAGTTTTGGAGAAGCAGAAAAAGGTAACTTCTCTCCAAAAGTACTTTTTTGAGAAGCACTTTTGAGAAAATATACTTAGAAGCAGTTTTTTAAAGCTTGGCCAAACACTAATTGATGATCAGAAGTGCTTTTCAAACTAATTAGCCAAACACAAACTGCTTCTCACTAAAAGTACTATTGAGAAAAATGCTTTTTAAAAAAACAATTCACAAAATAAATTAATTTTTACAGCTTGGCCAAACGGGCTATAAATCATTCATTCGAATTAGATAAGGAGTGATAATGATAGTATTTTGTATCTGAAACTGTGACTCACTTTGTCTAAATAACGGAGAAGAGGATCGAAACGTGCCACTAAAGACAAACGGCTTGCTGGAACTTTTTTAACTGTTTTCTCCCTGTTGTAATATTTTTTTACATGTTAATCATTTTCATTAATTATTAGTACTTCTTCTATCTTTTTCCTTTATCTAGTGCGTTATGCAACCACAAATGGCTTGAATACCTTAATTGACTTTTCTGATTTTATTTTTTAAAGAAGTTGCTATTAATGAAACCTTTGACATAATATTTGTGTCCAAATTTTATCTTAGTATATTCTTTTTATCAGTATATGATTCAAGAGTCACCTTTCGTCAATTTCAAAGGTTAGTTCTAAGTTGCAAATATTTATACAGATAAATCTCTCTATGATAGCTTTACTTAATCCCAATATTTTTATATATTATAACAAATTATTGTTATAGAGAATATATATTATAACATATTATAAAAATTAATTCTCGAAAAACATGACTTTTATAATGAAGTGATAATAGGTGAATTTAACTATAATTAGACCCTAAATAACCACCTTCTTGTATAGTTTTGATGATAAAAGTGATAACAAAATGCTCTTATTAAGTGCTTTTCATGCTTTGCAGGGTATATATGACCCGAGAAGGTTATAGAGTACTTTTGGGATCAAATATGAAGAAAAAGAGCTCGATCGTAAAAATTCCGCCAAGAAAACCATGCGAAACAGCTCAAATCAGAACTGAAAGAGTGTCGCGGTTCCACCGCGATCGCGGCATAACCGCAGTAGAAGATGGTTGCAGACAAAGTGAGAATCAGAGAACATATTTGGCCGCGACCGCGGGAGAACCGCGGCGGAGGCGAAAAACTTCAGTGTCTAAAGTGCAAAACACGAGATTTTTAGCCCAAAACCCTATTTTAAACACTAGACTTCGACCAAGAGAGGCATATATTGATTTGGAGAGTATTTTGGCAAGAAAAATTATTGTGAGAGATCACCCAAAACATCTTTCTTCTTTTCTTTGATTTTTCATACAAGTTTATAATGAATATTGTTTTAGTTTATTTACCTATAGTTATGAGTAGCCAAATCCTTTGTCTAAGGTTTTGATAGAACCTATCGAGGGATGAACTTCTTGTTTATGTGAAAACAAATTGCTAGCTTCAATCTCTATTTGTTCAACTATGTATTTTTTGTAGTTAATTGACAGGATCATCAATTACATGTGCCTATTTAGTGTGCATAACTCGGGAGAGAATGCATATTTAGGTAATTGTTGAGAAACATCATTTCGAAAGTAAAAGAGAGATATATAACTGCGGGTTAAAATGCGGGATTAGGGATAACGAAGCCTTGGATGTAGTCCAAAGTGACTTGTGTTAAATAAAGCAAGCTAGTGTATCTCGGGAGAGTGCAATTAGTAAATTACTGTGATTACTCGGAGAGATTTACGATAAGAAGAGCGTTCGTGATTGATAGAGATGTGTTGATAAATTTGTATGAAGCATAAACAGAAGGAATTCCATCAATAAGGGAAATCATTACCTTAGTGTATTCTCATTATTGTTTACAACCTTAGCATTCTTAGTTTACAGTTGTTTATTTACTTGCAATTTTAGTTATTAAAGACACCATCAATTATGATTCAAACGTTTGGGGAAATTGGTTCTCAAGAGTTTAGTGGGCCTAAAGATAATGATTGATAGGTTAACTCTCTATGGATTCGACTCTAGGCAGAATACTTATGTTATATTTGCAACGTCCGCGGTGTTCTTTTCATAAGGCATAGTTGGGCATGATCAAATTTTGACGCAGTTGCCGGGAAGTTAACGGAATTATCAAACACCATTGATAGAAATACAAAAATTCTTAGTGTAGTAAGTTTTCTCCACACCCAATTTTTAATTGAAATTTTTGACGGTTGTTAACTTTGTTGCACAAGTGTATGTCTAGAAACTCTACGAGAATTGGAGAACTACTTGAAGGACTCTCAGACCCTGAGAAAACATTTCAGATATTGAACCGTGCCAATAAAAGACTTCAACAATCCCAACAAACACATAAACTCGAAATTGACATGGGTGACGTAGACAACGTCAATGGAAACATCAGAGAAATGGCACCTCCTATGCCTGAGGCTGCACTATATGACTTGACACAACCCGCAGCTGATAATTTGGCCACTGCCATTGTTGTGCCCACGATACAAGTTGAATCATTCCAGATCACGAATAACATGCTGCACTTGTTGCAAAACAAGGGACTATTTTCTGGGACACCAGCCGAAGATTCTTAGCAGCACTTGAAGAACATCCTGTCGATTTGCAAAACCCAAAGGTAACCTAACGTAACTCCGGAAGCAATCAGGTTATTATTGTTTCCATTCTCGGTGACAGGAGCTGCTCATGTGTGGCTAAACTCACTCCCCATAATCTCTATAGAAACTTGGGATGAGTTAGTCAAGCAATTTCACATGAAGTTCCATGCGCCCAACAAAACAGCTCAACAAATTGATGAAATCGTGAGCTTTAAACAGAAACCAATGGAGACACTGCATGAGACATGGAGCCGGTTTAAAGGAATATTGGTTATATGTCCACACCATTCCAAATCAGATGTTGGGACAACGGTTTTATATAGGAGTGTCAGATAGCATGAAGAACACTATAGATGCCTCAGCTGGCGGGGCCTTTTTGAGCAAAACTTGGAGAGAAGGTCAGAGTCTGCTTGGATCAGGATTTGGGGTGGACGACTAGGAATGCACCTATCACTCCAATGGTGCACTCAGTGCCTTTTGATCCATCAAATTTGATGGCTGAAAATATGGTGACCTTACTGACACATACCAGCATACTCACCAAAAAGGTGGAGGAATCAAGTCAGAAACAGCAAGTGCATAATGTAGACACTACCAATAGGGGCTTGTGCACATCTTGCATTAGCCAGCCAATTGGTAATCCTTGGAATGCAGAACATGATCATCAGCAGCAACACCCTGAAGACATGAACTATGTGTCAAACTATAGAGGCCAGAGACAGGGCAATCAGAACTGGAGTCAGCAGACTCAGCAGCCATACACACCACCTCAGCCACAGTACAACTCTAGAAGCATGGGAGGTATGAGATCTCCCAACAATATGACACCTTATCCAAGGCCACAGGGGTACAACAATCAGCAACAAGGGTATCCCCCACCTCAGCAACAGCATGGTGGAAGGCAAGAAGATGGGTTCACTAGACTTGACACAATGATGCAGCAGGTTATTGGGTCCAATGCAAAAATAAATGAAAGAGTTGATGCACATGACACAGCAATCAAAAATATTAAAGTGCAATTGGGCCAAATTTCAATGTCTATGAATAATCGTCCTCAGGGGAAATTACCTCTAGACACCCAGATTAATCCAAAAGATCAGGGCCCAAAGCAGCTGATGGCGGTGAGTCTTCGTAATGGAAGGGATCTAGAAGTAGAGCAAGAGAGAGCTCGAGAAAATATACATGCTGAGACACTCATTTTGGTGCCTATTCAGCTGGATGAGTCTACAATACTAACATAGGTGATAGTCCAGCCTGTCAAGAAGAAAAGAACATTCTGTAGGAGACGAGAAAGTAGTTGAGCCAGTTGAAGAGCCAATAGTTGAAATAGTAGCTGATAAAGATAAGTCCCAAGTGACTGGAAAGAAGAGACCTCTTGCACCCTTTCCGCAGAGGTTGTCCAAGCATCAAAAGGAAGAGCAGTATAAAAATTTCTTTGAAATTCTCATACAAATCCAGGTAATTATTCCACTGATTGAAGATTAAAAGAAGATGCCTGGATACGTAAAAATGATGAAGGACTTGATGTCCCGGAAATTTGATTTTCAAGACTTAGCCGCGGTTAAACTTACTCAGACCTGTAGTGCAGTGGTAACTAGACCTATTGCTGAAAAGTTGTCTGATCCAGGTAGCTTTATAATTCTATGCACTACTGGAAATTTCGCCTTTGCTAAGGTGCTCTGTGATTTAGGGGCCAGCATTAATCTTATGTTCCTGGCTATCTATAAAAGGTTGGGCATTGGGTGAGCTAGACCCACCTCCATGTTGTTGCAGCTGGCCAACAGGACTGTGAAACGTCCATTTGTATCCTTGATGATGTGCTTATTTAGGTGGGGAAATTTTTGTTCCCTGGAGATTTTGTGATCTTGGATTGAAACGTGGATGAAGAGATTCCAATAATCTTTCGAAGACTATTATTGGCCACGTAGAGAGCTCTGATTGACTGTGAGACTGGGGAGCTCAAGATGTGACTCAATGATGAGGAAATAACATTCAATGTGCAGAAGTCTATGAGGCGACCAAGCGAGTTCGCCAATTGCTCTCTTATTGGTGATGTGGATGTAATTGTAGAGTCTGATGATGAGGTATTGACAATTGAGGACCCTATTTCTACATGTTTGATGAACTTAGATGAAGTGAATGGTGAGGTTCTAGCAGAATGGGTGTTGGCATTAGAAGGTATATTTCTGGAAGAAAAATCTAGAGTTTGAGCCCTTGCACTTAGAAAAGAGAGAAACTCCTCCAGCTAAGACATCCATTGAAGAACCACTAAAGCTGGAGTTAAAGCCGTTGCCAGCCCACCTCAGGTATGAATTCAGGGACCTGACTCCATATTACATGTTATTATCTCAGTTGTTTGTTAGATGTGCAGGTTCAAAAACTTTTACAGGTACTAAAGGAGTGCCAAACCGCCATTGGGTGGACCATGGCAGATATCAAGGGGATCCGCCCCGCCTACTGCATGCACAAAATTCTGCTGGAAGAAGGGCTCAACCTTCCAGAGAACATCAGAGGAGGCTGAACCCCAACATGAAGGAAGTGGTGAAGAAGGAGGTGATAAAGTGGTTATATGCGGGAATTATTTTCCCAATCTCTGACAGCAACTGGGTTAGCCCAGTTCAATATGTTCCTAAAAGGGGTGGCATGACGGTTGTGAAAAATTACAATAATGAATTGATCTTAGAAAGAACCGTCACAGGCTGGAGAATTTGTATGGACTATCGAAAGTTGAATCTAGCCACCCGGAAAGACCACTTCCCACTTCCCTTCATTGATCAGATGTTGGACGGATTGGCATGGAGGTCACACTTCTATTTTTTGGATGGGTACTTAGGGCACAATCAGATCTCCATAGCACCGGAGGACAGAGAGAAGACCTCCTTCACATGCCCGTATGGCATTTATGCCTTTAGACGGATGCCCTTTGGCCTATGCAAACATTCCAACATTGCATGATGGCCATATTCACGGACATGGTTGAGAAAATAATGGAGGTGATCATGGATGACTTCTCAATGGTGGGGAATTCATTTGATGAGTGCCTGATAAATCTAATGTGTGTGCTGAAACGGTGCATCAAGACTAACTTGGTTCTGAACTGGGAGAAGTGCCATTTCATGGTACAAGAATGCATAGTCTTGGGGCATCGGGTGTCGCGCAAGGGAATAGAAGTGGATCGTGCGAAAGTTGATATAATAACAAAGCTGCCTCCCCCAATTTCAGTCAAAGCCATAAGAAGTTTCCTTGGACATGCCGGTTTCTACCGGAGGTTCATAAAAGACTTCTCCGAAATTGCCAACCCTCTCTGTAAGTTATTAGAAAAAGATCACCCATTATTGTTTTCTGATGATTGCGGGGTAGCATTTGAGGAGTTGAAAAAGAGACTGGTCACATCACCCATCATTGTTGCCCCCAACTGGGAGCAACCATTCGAACTAATGTGCGATGCCAGTAACTATGCAGTGGGAGCAGTGCTGGGCCAGCAGAAAGAAAAATTGACGCACCCAATCTACTATGCTAGTAGAACGCTGAGTAGAGCTTAGTTTAACTACACTGTGACTAAAAAGGAGATGTTGGTTGTAGTGTTCGCATTTGACAAGTTCTGATCCTACCTGATAGGGTCCAAGGTAATTGTATATAGTGATAATGCAGCTCTCATGTACTTAATAGAAAAGAAAGAATCTAAGCCACGCCTGATTAGCTGGGTGTTGCTATTGCAAGAGTTCGATCTTGAGATTGTGATCGTAAGGGCACTGAGAATCAAGTTTTTGATCATCTATCACGACTTGAGGGAGCTAAAAATGTAGTATAGGTTGAGGAAATGCTGGAAACTTTTCCAGACGAGCACATGCTCGCCACCACTCATCAGAAAGTGCCATGGTATGTAGACTTTGTTAATTACCTGGCCAGTGGTATAGTTCCTCACCTTTCATCGGTCCAAAGGAAAAGATTTTATCGTGAAAGCTGCCAGTATTACTAGGATGAGTCTTATCTGTTTAAAATATGCCTTGATAATATGATTCAGAGGTGCATCCCCGAGATAGAGCAATTTTCTATTTTGCAGGCTTGTCATGCATCGGCATATGGCGGACACTTCAGATGGGTCAGGATAGCGTCAAAGGTGCTAGAGGCTAGATTCTTCTGGCCAACAATGTTTAAAGATACTCATTTACGGGTCAAGGGCTGCAATGAATGTCAGTGCTCCGAGAACATTTACCAGCGCCACGAGACGCCCATGAACCCATTTCAAGAGGTGGAAGTGTTTGACGTCTGGGAGATTGACATCATGGGTCCCTTCGTCAACTCATATGGCAATAAGTACATTCTTGTTGTTGTAGACTATACGTCCAAATGGATGGAAGCTGCTGCGTTACCCACCAATGATGCAAAAGTGGTGGTGGAATTTATAAAGAATAACATATTCACCTGCTTTGGGACGCCACGAGCAATTATCAATGATGGAGGCACTCATTTCTGCAACAGAGCCTTTGAAAAGTTTCTTGCTAAGTACGATGTGCACCACAAGGTGGCTACTCATTACCACCCGCAAACTAGTGGACCGGTTGAAGTGTCCAACAGAGAAATCAAGAGTGTGTTAACCAAAATTGTGAATGCCACAAGAAATGATTGGGCGAGGAAGTTAGATGATGCACCTTGGGCTTATCGAACTGCCTTCAAAACACCAATTAGTATGTCACCATACAAGTTGGTGTTTGGAAAGGCCTGCCACCTGCCAGTGGAACTTGAACATAAAGCGTGGTGGGCGTTGAAACAACTTAACTTGGATATGGAAGTTGCGGGCACAACAAGAATCACTTAACTGCAGGAGCTCGAAGAGTTCAGATATCTTGCTTTCAAGAGCACAAAGTTATACAAGGAGAGAATGAAGAGGCTGCACGACCAGAACATTGTTGAGAAAAATTGCAAATCCGGGAACATGGTATTGCTCTACAACTCAAGACTACATCTGTTCCTAGGTATACTTAAGTCACGATGGTCTAGACCATTTCGAGTAGTTGAAGTTTTCCCCTCAGGGGCTGTTGAGATTTCCACAGAGAATGACTCTAGTACATTCAGAGTCAATGGTCAAAGATTGAAGCCATATGTGGGCATGAGCGAGAAAAAGGAAGTGTCTAAGCTGCACCTGACTGAACCACAGAGGCCGAGCGAGCCATAAATGCACTCATCCCGCGTCTTGCCACGCCACTAAATCAGGCGTTGTGTGGGAGGCAACCTAGATATTGTTGTAAGTGTAACATGTTATATGAAAAACAAGAGCGAAGAATCACACAACTACCCAGACCGCGGTTTCACCGTGATCGCGGTCAAACCGCGGTCAGAGACCCTTTCTGAACTACGTTCACCGCGGTTCCACTATGACCGCGGTCAAACCTAGGTAGGGTACCTCTCTGAATACTCTCCACGGTGATTCCACCGCGACCATGGTAGAACCGCAACAGACTGCGACGGGCTCAAGTAAGTGAATGTTTTAAATTTTTCTTTTTTTTTACACCCATTTTACCCAAACTATCCCTTACCTACCCCTAAACCCCTCATTCCCCAATCTGAACTAGAAACTCACCCCCCCTCCCCCCCTCATCTCAAATTTCTCTCCACTCCTCTTCTCTTTTCTCTCTCAAATCTTTTCCCTCTCTCTCAAAAACATCATTGTCATCTTTCCCAACCTCCTCTCACCACTACCCACCCCTTCCAACCTTCATCAAGTAGGTGTTTTCTTCATTTTTATTCTATCTCATCTTCTAATTAGTGTAATTTAGTCTAAACTAGTTTAGTCAAACCCTAGGTAAGAATAGTGTTAATTTTCTTTAAATTTTTTTAGCTTCTTTTCAATTTTTATTGTTATATTTGCTTCTTGTGGACTTGTTCTATGCATAAATGGATGGGTCTTCATTGTGTTTCAATTGTGGGGGTTGTTTAGATGATTTGGAGTCCTAGAGATCATTTTTGTTGTAGTTTGGAGGAGATACCTAGTTGGCCGAAAATTGGAGGCTTGTGTGATATTTTGGAGCACTTGGTGCCCCCCCCCCCCCCAGGTTGTAATGGCATTGTATTTGGCATGAATCACTTGAGGGAGTAAGTGTGGGGTGTTGTATGTCGTAAATTGTGATTCAGTACTATTGTGAGGGCCATTGTGGAGGTTGTAACCTTTAACACCCTGCTAGTTGGGATAGTTTGAAACGAAGAAATAAATGGGGGTTAATATTTGGTGCCATCGGGTGGCGAAGTCTGAGTACCCATCCGACTGGCAAATTTAGGATGCATCTAATGGTTCTCCTGTATTATTTACAGGTACGCGTAAAAAGCAAAAAAGATCGGCAGACACGTCCCAAAAGCCTCAATATGATGCCTCCAGTCTCGAGTCACCGGAGACAGAGGACCGATTACATGCCAAAGCCAACAAGAACTTTATCCTTGAGATTTCTGTTGACAAGGCAGCCCTTCATGCGGAAAATCTAGAGATGTATGAAGAAATCATGCGGAGGGAGATGGAGTTCTTGTTTGATGACCCTGAGATGGTGAACCCCATGATAGTAAGGGAATTATATGCAAGCTGCCCAGAACATATTTTGCGGGATGTGACTGTGCAGGGCAAATGGGTAAATGCCTCAATTGCAATGATTCGCCAAGTTTTGAGGTTTCCCCAATTCACTAGGGCCCTTGACTATTAGCAAGATGCACAAGGAGGCACTTGGGAGGCTATGATTGATGCACTCTGCATAGAGGTGCAACCAACATGGATACGTGACCATATAACCATGAACTACAATTCATTCACCCATTTGGCTAAGTGTTGGTTCATTGTCATTTGCAGCCGGTTCTTGCCCTCAGGCAACACGACTAACGTGAACTTCCAAAGAGCCCTCTTGACGTGGTGCTTCATCACAAAGAAATATTTTGATGCGGCAAGACTAATTGGTGATGAAATGATCCTACAGTCCCTGCAGGGGTCAAAGGGATTCTACTTCCCCTCTCTTTTGACTATATTGTGCTTGCTGAAGAATGTACCCATCAGTCCTACAGATGGAACTTTGCCCGCTAAAGCACCATTCAAAGCTTCGTGCATTAGAGTGGGCCCGAGATGCACCCGCCACCATTCAGATTGATGATGAGGATGACGTCCCAGCACCATCTAGGAGGTCCTATGACGGAGCTGGATCCACTCGTCGATCTCATACTGGGACAGGATTCTCTAGATCACAGTCCACCAAACCTATGTTATGTTTTATGGAGGAAGAGATAGCAGATCTTCGCACCTCGGTGGACGGCCTGCACGTGCGTATGGATGCCATGTCTCAACGACAGGCCAGGTTTGAGAGTCGGTTTATATCCTGGTTCCGTGATTTGGTGAGAGCTTTTCATATGGACCCCAACACCGTCTCCGACTCTGATTGAGGCTCAATTTCTTACCCTTTTTTGATATGACATAGGGACATGCCATAATTTTAAGTGTGGGGTGGGAGACTTACTCTAGTAGTGTATTGTAGTGTATATAGACACTGTGTATGTTGTAGTATTAGATTGGTGTTGTTGTGTATAACTAACTGTACTCACATTAGAAGTAAATACTTGGCCCAATAACGGACACTTGTCAACGGGTCTCTTGAGGTTCAAAGTCATATTTAAAAAACAAAGAAAAAAACACTGTGGAAAAAAATGTGGAGGACTCTTCCTGAGGACGGACCACTTGGACAATACTCTTGAGGGAAGTAGTCCATGTAGATTTTTTTCATTTTATTTTATTTTTCTTTTTAGGTAGTGTAGTAATTCTCCCTTGGTTTTCCAAGGGCTTTTCTTGAATCGGGCTAGGTAGATTTTTCTTTTGTAGTTTTAGGACCAAGATGGGTGAAGGCTAGAATGCATCCTTTGATATACATACCTGAGAATAACAAAAACGAACTTGAGGGTGCGACGTCTACGATTGTTTGTAGACTCGTAAATCTATGTCTTAATTTTACACATCTTGTCTTGCTTGAACGCTCGTATGAGTGTGTTGATAAACTGATTCGGAATGGGTTACATGCCAAGTGTGTGTGAGCTATTACTTGTATTCTGTGCTTGCATATAATACCTAGAACATTCCCTGTGTGTTTGCAAAATGAAATACAAGTTGTTTAGGTTTAGATATGATTGAGGCATTTCTTTGTGTAGCCTGTATAATTATGAATCCACCTGTATATATTGTCATAGTTAACCCCTTTGAGCTTGAAGCATGTTCTTTGATAACCCTATAATGACCTATATCCCCGTGGTTGAATAGTTTGATTGTTTGAACCTGTACCTCCTAGAAGCACTTGAATTATTAAAGAACATACAAAAATCAAAGTGTAGGGTAGTAAGAAAGTAGAAAAAGGGGGAATCAGGAAAGAAATACTTGAATGGTGCAATGGATTTGTAAAAGAAGAAAAAAAGAAAATGAAGAAAACAAAACAAAACAAAACAAAAAGAAAGAAAAAGAGAAAAAAAAAGCCAATTGCACCTAAAGAAAAGTGGGGGTCATCTATGAACTAAAATGTAGAAGAACGATTGGGCTGAGCATGAAAATTGAAATAAAAGGAAGTGTATATTAAAAGTGCTTAGGGAGGTTAGTCATTATATCCAAATATATCCTACCCGTCCCTTAGCCTACATTAGAACCAACTAAAGACCTCATGATCTTTGAGCGAATAGCTCGATTAGCATAGTACTACACTAGGGGCAAACTTATGGTGTGTCTGTGTGGCATGTGAATGTTCTTTGCTGAGAGTGAGTGAATTATTCCTATCTTTGGTTCCTTGTTGCATGAATTTTATGTATGTGGAACTTCTCTCAGAATTATGATGTGAGGGCATGTGACTCAGGAAGAAAAAGTGAGTTTTCACCTCTATTAGAGTAACTAGAGTGAGCATGATTGTGTCATGGTGTTAGAGTTTTCATCTAAGGCGTGGTTGTTGCACTGCTTAGGTTGTTCCTTCATAATTGCGGGTGTGACATAAAAATTGGGAGATGCATCAAACGGTTAGGCCTGAAGTGTGGTTTAACTTGTTCGTGGATGAACAAAGGCTTAAGTGTGGGGTGTTGATAATAGGTGAATTTAACTATAATTAGACCCTAAATAACCACCTTCTTGTATAGTTTTGATGATAAAAGTGTTAACAAAATGCTCTTATTAGTGCTTTTCATGCTTTGCAGGGTATATATTACCGGGGAAGGCTATGGAGTACTTTTGGGATCAAATGAAGAAAAAGAGGCTAATCGTAAAAATTCCGTCAAGTAAACCACGCGAAACAGCTCAAGTCAGAACTAAAAGAGGACTGTCGAGGTTCCATCGCGACCGTGGCAGAACCGTGGTAGAAGATGACTGCGGACAAAGTGAGAATCAGAGAGCATGTTTGGCCGCGACTTGATCGCAACTGCGGCAGAACCGCGGCGGAGGCAGAAAACTTCAGGGATTAAAGTGTAAAACACGAGATTTTTAGCCCAAAACCCTATTTTAAACACTAGACTTTGCCCAAGAGAAGCATGTATTGATTTGGAGAGTATTTTGGCAAGAAAAACAATTGTGAGAGATCACCCAAAATATCTTTCTTCTTTTCTATTATTTTTCTTGCAAGTTTTATGATGAATATTGTTTTAGTTTGTTTACCCATAGTTATGAGTAGCTAAATCCTTTGTCTAAGGTTTTGATGGTCCTATTGAGGGATGAACTTCTTGTTTATGTAAATACAAATTGCTAGCTTCAATCTCTATTTGTTCAACTATGTGTTTGTTGTAGTTAATTGACAGGATCCTCAATTAGTTGTGCCTATTTAGTGTGCATAATTCGGGAGAGAGTGCATACTTAGGTAATTGTTGAACAACATCACTCCCAAAGTATAAGAGGGATCTATAACTGCGGGTTTAAAGGCAAGATTAGGGATAACGAAGCCTTGGGTGTAATCTAAAGTGACTTGTGTTAAATAAAGCAAGCTAGTGTATCTCGGGAGAGTGCAACTAATAAATTACTGTAATTACTTGGGAGATATTTACAGTAAGAAGAGCATTCATGATTGATAGAGATGTGTTGGTAAATCTGTATGAAGCATAAACAGAAGGAATTCTATCAATAGGGGAAATCAGTACCTTAGCGTTTTCTCATTATTGTTTACAACCTTAGCATCCTTAGTTTACAACTGTTTATTTACTTGCGATTCTAGTTATTAAAGACACCATCAACTGTGTTGGGAAAATTGGTTCTCAAGAGCTTAGTGGTCTAAAGATAGTGATTGATAGGTTAACTCTCTGTGGATTTGACTCTGCGCAGAATATTCAGGTTATATTTGCAACGTCCGCAGTGTCCTTTTTATAAGGCATAGTTGGGCGTGATCATGAAGTGTCATTATGTAGGAATGTTGTAATAGAAAAGTCTGAATGTATTTTGCAATTTCATCAGTTTACCAAATTTAATGTTTACGTGCATACACATGAAAAAATTATCCCTTCAACCTCAAGCAAATTTATGGATTGTTTGGTTGGGAAATAAGTTATCCCAAAATTAATTATTCCAAAATTAATTATCCCAACATTAGTTATTTCGATCCCACCCTCCCTTATGAATATATAAAAGCCACTATAATCCCAGGATAAGTGATTCGGAAATTAGTTATATCGTAATTTTATCCCAACCAAATGTTGGATAAATATATGTCAAAATTAATTTCAGGATTAATTATCCATTATCCCTCGTATGAGCCCTTAAATATATATATGAGAGTTATCATTGGAAATAGACATCTGCAGTACAATTTATAGGCCACTTACAACTTGTTTGGATGGTTGTTACCCATTGTTTCATAATGTATTGTGTTGTATTGTATTGTATTGTCTTGTATTGTTTTATAAATACAACGTTTGGATAGATTGCATTGTTTAATGTTGTTAACTAATATTTTGTTATTTGGTTTGATTATATCATACGTATTGTAACTGCTAAATTTACTAAAATACCTCAATTATTTAAATATTAAATTTATCAAGAATCACGTATAAAAATAATTTAAGAAAATCCTTTCTACAAATTTATCACCAAATATGTCTTAAAAATAAATTAAGTAATTAAATTCATGCAAATTCTAACAAAATTAGCAATTTTACGTTGGAGCGGGAAGCGGGAGAAGTTTTGGGTAAAAAAGGACAAAGACAAAGTAGGTTATTGGTGGGAGATTTGGGTTTTAAAAAAGGTAAAATAGCCTAAATGGCACTTATACTTATGTCACTTTGTCATCCAAGTCCCTAAACTTAATGAAGTTTCATCTAGACACCTCTACTCGTTCAAAAGTAATATTCTAAACCCTTCTTATAGTGTGTGTTTCTCAATCGCCTCATTGTATTATCCAAGTCACATGAAAATATTTCATGTCATTATTTTTATTCACAAAATCTATTTTTGAAAAAGAAAAAGTCGAAATTCTAAAATTGTGTCTCACAAACACATTCATGTCTCTCTCTCTCAAATAACCATTAGAGCGGAGGATGTGTGGACCCAAAGGTGAGGGTCGTCGAAGACGGAATTGCCACTACTACCACTGCTACTACGTTCCTCCGATAAGGAATCGTCGGAAGGAAAGCTTAATGGACAAGTTTGGTGGATCTGAGCCTGGTGAAGGCTCAGCCCGAATAAAGCTCCGGCTGCATACTTGTGCTTTGGAGTCAACATCGAAGGCGCCATGATTTTGAATGAAGCTCACCAGTGATTAGTGAAATTGTGTAGCTTTTTGAATTTGATCGAAATGATTGAATCAATTTTTTAGTTTTTCAAGTTTCGTAATTTGAAGTTTCTCCGTTTTGTTTCCTAATTTGTCAATTTTCCTTCATTAGTTTAGGCAGTCATATTGTATATTGTTGAATTTGGAAGGAACAAGTCCTCTTCGTTGTCAGGGTGTTCGTGTTCTCTCTCTCCCAAAGAGAAACCTCTTTGACCTTTTTCTTAAATTTATTTCATTTTTCTCTTTTCTTTTTCTTTTTATCTTTCTTATTTTAATTTTTTCTTATTTAGATATTTACCTTCACGCTCCTTCCATGCGTGAAATATATGTATTTTGTCCAATTTAACTGTTAAGTTATCAAATAGACATGATTAATAGTCAGAGGGGTTTAAAATATTACTTTTGAACGAGTTGAGGTGTCTAGATAAAACTTTAATAAATTTGGGATCAGGATAATAAAATGACACAAGTATAAGTGTCATTTAAATTATTCTGCCAAGTAAAGCTAAAATAGAATTATAAAATATTATAGGACATAATTGCAAAGAAAAATAAAAAACAATCTCACCAAGTCAAATCAATTGTTTCAAGAAATAGACTTTCCAATATTCCGAAATAATAGATTTAACATACAATACAACTAATTAATAAATATTATTTTATGATAATCCTACAATATGATACAATAAGTAGCAACATCCAAACAAGCTGTTTATTGACATTACTTTCCATCACAGTTTCCTTTAAGTTATTTGAAATCACTCTAAAATTTCAAAAGTTGAAATATAAATCGAACCAAATTATAACAAATAATCATAAAAAGAGACAAATTAATCAATCTTTTGCGCTTTGACACAAAATCTATTTTGTTTGTTTTAGGAAAAAATAATCATATATAGGAAGGGCGCAGGGGTTTAAGGGAGCAAAAGTGGTAGGGTTTTGGAGAACACAAAGAGGAGAAGAGATAAAAATGGCAGTACAAAGGGGACGTAACGGAATGATGGGGGAAGAGGAAGACGAAGGCGGTTTGTTCGAAGAGGAGGAATTGGAGTTGGAAGAAGACCCCTCCGACTCTCACATCCCACTTCACCTCCGTGACCTTTTCAACGCCGCCGAACGCGGCGAAATCAACGCCTTTCGCCTTGCCCTAGGTAGGTCAAATACAATTAAATTTTTTTTTTTCTCTTTTCTCTTGGTCCCAACGTGTTTACTATTTTTGTTCTTATATTTTAAAAAAAAGAATCCCAATTAAAACAAAATAGAACAAAAGGCCCGTATTCTAGTCCAGATACACTCCTATTTTAAGTTACTGTTGTAAAGGGCATACTTCAAGGATGAACTGCTGCATTTCATTTTATGAAAGAATAGAGTTTTTGTTGGGGTGTGTCTGTGCTTGTGGTGGACAGCGGCGAAGCTAGGAATTTTTTCAAGGTTGTTCAAAATTAAAAGAAGTGAAAAAAATTCCTGACAAAGGGTGTTCAATATATATTATATACCTCTAAAACGTAATATTTACCTATATACACAATGTATTTTTTTTTACGAACGGTGGTCAATTCCTTATGACCATTCTTTGTCCCTGGTGGTAGTGGTTGGGGGGGGGGGGGGGGGCGTGATTGAATTGCTGAAGATCTAGTAGTGTTACTCGAAGATTTAGATGAATAGTCGTTGTTGTAAAAAACAACCGGTGATCTATAAGAATGTGTGCGCAGCATCCTGATTTTACATATTAAAAAAAGAAGGTTGTAACAATGAAATGGGAATGTGATAATTTGGTACTAGCTAGTGGAACGAGAAAGACATGGATTTGTTAGTTGAATGTTCAAATAATGATACCCAGTCCACGTCTTCTCCTTTACCTTTCATTAACAAAAACAAAAAGATTATACCTTTTTCTACTTTTGGAGCGTTTTAGGTCAAATTGGTTGTTCTTGATCCCAATGAAGGTAGTATGTGTGAATTCTCTTTCAAAAGAAACATTGAGCTGACGAGAAGTTTGGCTCAATTTCTTTCTCAAAAAAAGAAAAAAATAGAAGGTTGGCTGAATTAGCAAGACGCCTACCAGTAAGTCAGGAGTTTGAGTCTCCCTAGGGTTAGTGGGGAGCTATCATTGATACGGGGTGTGAGGTGGGAGTAATAGAATATTGAACTTTCAGATTGAGAATAACAAGAGCTATAAATGAAAGAAATGGAAGAGACTTCAATACCAACTACGAAATGTGAGATTTAAGTCTCATGGCATGTGATTGTGATGATGTCTGGAACACTTGATTTTTTTGGCAATGTTTGGCATGAATTTCAAGCATGTCGATACGCTTTTATGAGTTGTTCGTTGGCATTTATAATGATACATGCAGGATGCCCTTGGGGGTCGTTTTGGTTACCAGGTGGGATCGACAACGATATCCCTTGGGCTTAGATATTCCATGGGATTAGCTATTCCACTTTCTATACATGATAGTTAATCCACCATTTTGGTATAAAATTTATCCATCACTAGCTAATACCCATAACCAAACAAGGGATAAATAGGGATTAGTATTTTTGTCCTGGTAACCAAACGACCCCTTAAAGTCCTCATGGAATTTCATACCTGACCATTATGACGTAGAGCTCAGAATTGAAAGCTCCTATTGCTCCAGAGAAAGAAATAAAGTTACTTGGGGTATGTCGCTTGGTGGCTTAGACAAAGGAATATCATGGAAACAAGTATGACTATTGGCTGTGTTGTAGAGGTTGGTCTTGAAAAGATTTACCATGTTGTCTGAGATCCCTTAGACAAGGTTGGTTTCGTGAAACCTGTTATCCATCCCAGGGGTAATGGAAGGACTAGAGATGATTTTAATCCGGAGTATAACAAAGCCAGTGCCTATTTAAGAATGCAAGAGAGGGAGGAATGGAGATTCACCTAGTTGTCAAATTCATTCAGCTAGATCGGATTACAATACCCTACTCTGATGTGATCCCAAAGATGATGTGGAAACAATAGATTAATTAAGCTTGAATACAGCTAAGTGCGTTCCTGCACAACAAAGTAGGGGCAATGGAGGGAGGAAGATACAAAGTCACCCAGTCATACCTTTCTTCGCCTTTCTTTTGAATCAAAGTAGGTCGCAACTGTTGTATTTTAGTCGGCCGGGGGAAGCGGTAGCTTCGTGCTCCGCTTCTCTCGCGCTTGCTTGCGTGAAGGCTTAGAGCCCTTTTCGTACTTTTAGAGTGCATTGTTGACCAAAACAATCCACCACTTAGGAGAGAAGTAATACTACCCCCCACCATAATGATGATCCATCAGCACCCTCCATGGGGGCAAGAATTTTCTATAACCATCATCTATTTTTCTCATTTTCTTGAGTTAGGTCACGCGCACGGGTATTAGCAGATGTCCTAGTGGCTTACCTAAAAAATTTGGTAAATCGCACTTTTGAATTGCAATGCAACTTGTGACTACTTTTTTGTTGACGGTTGGGTCTGGATCAACTTGCGCACACTTTGATTATTCTACGGGGTACCTGTTATCTTCCACCAGCACAGGTCAAGGTACACATGTGAAGCACTCTCTTAGTGTTTTTTGTTTCTACTGGAATTTAAACCTGAGACATCATGATTGTCCACCCACTTCATTAACCACCATGTCATATCCTTAGGTGCATATTTGTGACTACTTTTATGCATGAAAGGGTTAAACAATCATTCCCTTTATCAAGATAAAAATTGGGGGGGGGAGTTGGAACATCATTCTTATTTCATCTCTCGCGTTATCTAATAATATTGATTTTTGTCGAGTCCAAAATAATGTTTACCGAGCTGCAATTGATCATGATGCTGCTTGTTATTTATGGTGGGTTTCTAGTCACCCCTGTCTCTTGAGATAAGTAATTAAGTTACTCTGTGTTATCTTACCTATCAAAATATGAGTTGTTCTATGCACCCTACTATCTTGTTATCCATGTCTGTGTCATACTTATGTATTACACACTTGATGGATTGCTGCAGATAATCTTAACGGAAACATTGACGAACCTCTTGAAGATGGGGACACTGCTCTTCATCTAACTTGTCTGTATGGCCATCTGGCTTGTGTGGAGGTTGGTCCACTCAGCTATGCCCAATCGTCCATGTGGCAGACGTTATTTCATTTTGGTGGATCTGCTGGTCTTGGATTTCATTATTATGTTTTGGACTCAAACTAACATAATTTTGTGTTTCTACCCAGCTACTGTTAGAGAGGGGAGCTTCTGTGGAGGCTAAGGATGAAGATGGAGCACTTCCGTTGCATGATGCTTGCGCTGGAGGTATACATATGGTTGCAAGTTCCAAGCCCTATGTTGTTATATCTTGAGGCGTGTTGATATATTTACCTTAAAGAGATGGTACACTTGAATTGCATAATTGCTTACTTTCCGAATGCTTGACTTGTTAACAGGATACACGGAAATAGTCCGTCTGCTAATTAACAGTGCCCCTGACCCTGAATGTGTGAAGAGGATGATGGAGTCCTTTGATGAAGAAGGTGATGCGGTGAGGCATCTCTGCTAAAACTTCATTATGCAAAATCTCAATTATTAGTGACCTAATTCTTGGGATTGAAAAATAAAATAGCTGCGGTAGTTAAATAGCTCTTCAACTATATTTCTTACAGCATCTTGTACTGATTGGTTTTGTTTAATTTTGGTAGCCTCTCCATCATGCCGCCAGAGGTGAACATGTAGATGTTATCAAATTATTGTTAGCTTCTGGTGCTTCTGCTATGACGAGAAATTTATATGGAAGGGTTAGCAGCTGACACAGCATTTATATAAATTGAAATTATCAATTAAATGATTCTTTTTTATGTCTGATTAATTCAATATGGCTTGTTTGACATGTGATTGTTGCAGATGCCTTCTGAGCTTGTTGAGCCTGAAAGTGAAGCTTGCAGAATCTTACAAGAAGCTATAGATGCTGAACTTGGCCGTTAGGCCTTCGTACAGAAAATTGGGGCACTTTTGCTTTCGCCAATATGTTTACCCTGTTTTATAAGTACAAGATTTTGTTGGAACTGCCTCTTAGAACGTAGAATCTTGGAAATTATGCAGCAATAGGGTACAGAAGTTCACTCCTTATAATAAGATTGCAGTTCGAGAAATATTCATGTTTTGAAGTTACTAATGCTCTTTTGTTTTTGTTTTTGTTTTTCTTTCCTTCACTGAGCCGAGGGTTGATTGGAAACAGTCTCTCTGCCCTTTCGGGTAGGGGTAAGGCTTGTCTACATATTACCTTCCCCAGACCCCACTTTGTGGTAAGTTACAGGGTAGTTGTTGTTGTTGTTGAAGTGGTTGTCAATGATTTGTCAACTAGAATGATATAATAGGCGGTACATTTCTGATCTGAGTTGAGCAGTCTATGTAGGGAGGTCTGGTCCCCCATGGTCAAAATTTCAATTATCGTTACATGTACAACGGCATCCAATTTTTTGGAAATTAAAATTTCATTCAACTCTTCTTACTTAGAAGATTCCATCGTCATTTCCTCTATATTTATATTTAGTATAAGTAGAACTTAGCTTCTTCAATCTTACATTTCTATATTCTATAACGACGCCATTATACAATCTGAACCAGGTAATCAATCAACTGCAGTACCAGAGACGTCATCCTGGTATATGTAAAAGCATATGCAGAAAGTCAGTTGCTTAGAACTTCACTTTTAAATGGTTGAAATAGCACGGGCTAGTCAGTTTTCGGACTGCAAAAGGGACTGGTCTAACATAATATATTGGAGATGGGTGTAACTGCGTATGAACTTCCAGCATATTATAATGGAATTTCAATACGCGGAAAGTTCTAACATAATACTGGAGATTGGAATACTTGTGTATAAACTTTTAGCATATTATACTAGACCAGTATGTTGGAACTTCATTATAATATGCTGGAGTTCGAGTATAATTATACTAAAACTCCAGTATATTATGCTGGAGTATTTTTCGGATTTTAAACAGCGTTTTTGTTCAGATTTATCTTTACATGAAAAGTGATTAAATTTCAATTACTTTTGAAACTTTGAATGACACTTAATCTGGCTAGTTTTGAATTTTTTTACTCTTAAATGTCTTACCAATCTGATAATCCCATAAACATTTCTAAACTGCTTAAGATAACTGCGATGTGCTTGGCTAATTCTCTTAGAGCAGCTTTCCTTTAAGTTTAAGGTCTTGGACAGTTAGACTTAATACTGGGGGAGATCGAGTTAGACCCTGAGAAGATCTTGGTTTGCATCTCAAGTATCTTTTAAACATTCTGACATTGCCTCGTATTTAAGGAGATGTACAAAGGAAAGGAAAAACATAGAGTGGATAGTGCAATATGATGCTGATTCTCAAAGACAATTAGTTATGAAATGCACATAAAATTTTGAAACACGCTCAATTTGACATCAATCTGGCAAATATTAACAAGAACAATGGCCAATAACCAAATCGACCAATTACTTTACATGAGACTTCTAAACCACATTCAAAGCAGCAAGGAGAAAAGAAAACATCATATACATATTTGATTAACTGAGACTTTTCAGGTCCATCTAGTGCACAGTTTCGATATGTCTGTCAATTTGTTGGTCCTAGTTTGAAGAGTTTCATGAGCAACAACCACCACCCTGTTGTGTGTTCTGTTCTTGTTTCTGTTTCAAGATATTTCTCTTGCCTACAGTGGATCCTTCTTCCAATAGACTAGGTACCTCCATTATCTGAATACAGGAGTCCAGTTAGAAAATCAATCGAAATGTTTATCCCTAAAAGATGCAAGCTGAGCAAAAGAATCTGTTTTGAACCAACCAGACCAGAACTGCTGGACTGCAATGTTTCTCAATCTTGAAAGTCATGGAATATAAGTCAACCAGGTAAAACGTTTCTTGATCTTGAGAGTCGAATAGTAATACTCTCAGTACCTAAAGGATGATGTACCTTCAGAATTGCACTTATCTACTGACTGATATTATAAAGGCAATACATTGTCCCTTATGCGTCAAAGGGAAATATAAATGTAAATCACGATTGGAAGCAAGAGAGATTTCCCGTACAGCATAAAGTAGATGTGCTTGGGAAATCTTACACCATTAAAGATGAAAGTAAAAACTGCTGCCAGATACCACATCAGGATAATATCTTATGAGAATTTTTTATCTCAAATGATCAACTAGATGCATCTATAAAATAATGTTGTATTAACAATCAGCATCATATGCAAAGTAACATGATTGGCTACTTTTTCTTTTCCCTTTCTACCCATGAAAAGATCAGCAGACCATGTTAATTTGCATAAGATGCTAACTTTGAAAACATGTCTTGTGAAACCTACAGAGAACTCATGAATGTATAATTTACCTTTAAGGCAAGCTCTTCAAAGCAGTGTTGAACATTTTCTCGAGTTTTAGCACTACATTCAAGAAATAGACTTCCAAGCTCCTTTGCTAGGGCAATGCCTTCTTCCCTGGTCACAGCTCTCTCAGATTCCTGATAACCCAATAGCAAAGTAAGAATAAAAGTTGGTTTACAAACTTCATGTAGAATTTATTCAAACATCAAAGAACGGACTGCAACTTTAACGTACATGCTAAAGATAAACACTTTGATGAAGATAAACAAAGATAAATGTTAAACAGATATCCTACATAAAGCAAAAGATGCAACTGGTAAAGGAAATGAGGATGATAAGCAAACAGAATACAACAAAGTAAGATGGATAATACATTCCCTGAAGCATATATTCTCAAACAGTGATCCAAAGTCACCCTCTAACTCTGGAACTCATTGTGCCCCAGTACATTCACTTTGCACCTGACTCATTATGATTTATGAGTATCCTTCCTGACACTGTTCCCTCTTATATTTAGGACACGTAATCTTTTTTCTATTTTGAACCCCTTTATATTTATGTCACGTATAGCTTCATTGTTTTCCATTATTTGCTCTAATATATTAAATTCCGGCAGCTGCAATAACACTATTTGCAAGGGCAGAAAGAAAATCCCCTAATCATAGTTTTCATGAATTCTTATTATAAGAATTATGCAAGTTCCTAGATCCCAGATTCCACAACAAGATAAAGTGTACTGCATTTGAAGAGGTTATTTTAACATCTTATTTACTTGGTTTCTCCTTGAAATAATGTCTCCAGACATTTAAGAAGCAAAAATGAAGAGAGCACTTATCAAAGAAATGTTAGGAGAGAAAGAGAGAGACACACACAAGCACGTTTACTTTTGCAAAGAACATACTTTGTCAACTTTATTTCCAACCAGCATCTTCACACAATCCTGATTATTACTGTACAACTCCACCTCTTTTGCCCAAACATCAGACAAGTTTGTGAAGGACTCTCTTCTTGTTACATCATAGACTGTAAACAAAATTTAAAAAATCAATTGTAAACATAATAGTTAGAAATGCATATAAGAATTTGGAGAACACAAAGCATCTACAAGTACGGATTGCTATTACAAGTGACCCTTAATTAAGCATTGTTCTATCATGATGGAAATAGACAGAATGGCGTCAAACTGCTATGAAGTTGAATGATGTAATAACAAAAGTCAAACACTAGCTAACTCACAGATGCATTATCAACAATGAATGTATCTTCTCTTGCAAGATATAAAATGCACCAATTCACTTGCTCCTTCCATTCCACTTTATGTGGAAAGGTTCAAAGTACGAGAGTCGAAGGACTTAATTTTCGGAGTGAATTCGAGCATAGATTTATTAAACTCTTGAAAATATATGTTACATATTTGGAAACTTCATAAAAAGTACTATAAGTGCAATAGTTAATAATCAAAACATTTTACATATAAGTAAGAAAAAAGTGTGGGCAGAAGAACCTCTTTGACTCCCTGAATAGAAATGCAGCTACATAAATTGAAACAGAGGGATTATTATTTACCAAGAATGATCCCTTGAGCACCTCTGTAGTAGGAGCTTGTCAGTGTCCTGAACCTCTCCTGTCCAGCTGTAGGAAACATGGTATGTACAATTAGAACTTTCCATCGGATCTAAGTAAAAGCAACAACTTACATAAAGTTCCATGGGAAAGATGCTGAGGACCATATGGTTAATATGTTGGAGTAGAACAACTGTAAAAGTTTTTAACAATAAAAAAGCAGATTTAAGTATTTCACCAGAATTTAAAATTCTGCAACTCCTGATCTCCAAGAAAAGCCTTACACTTCTCTGCGTAGTGATTCAACGTTCTGCGATATTAACATATTAACCTTATTGCATAGAGGAAGTTTAGCAGTAGTCATGTTACAATGTCTTGCTTTGGAAGGGGGAATGGATTATTGCCTCCTTATATGGTCTTAGACAGTCCTCACCTAGTGACTAGCATTTGGATTGAGTTAAGTACAAGTTTTATTTTTCCAAACATGGTCGGGGAGTCAGACTCATCCCTATTGTTGTGTTTTTCAATGTTAGGCTCCCATGTTATGTTATCCAGATATTCTGGCATGCAAGGAGAGTGTTAGTGTGTCACATATGGATGAGGGGATGAGTTATAGTCTCCTTAAATGATCTTGGACACTCTTACCTCATGAGCTAGCTTCTGGGTTAGTTAGACCACAAGTCCATCTTTTTTTCACAAGTCATGCATCTCAAATGGCAGGTGAATCAAATTAGCACATCTTCAGTTAAAGCAACCAAGCATGTAGATTAAGTTTGTATTTAAGCACATAAATCCACCATTTCACAAAGAGATTTAAGTGATGCTTCGTTAATTTGATACCACTGTTTCCCATACTTGATCACGCAAAGCAAATACTCTTTTCCTAACTAGACTTGGTTTAATCACGTGTCATCATCTATGTAACATGAAATGCCATATTCCCAGTGGTAAGGAATATTGACGTAAATGGTCACAAACATTTTGGAACTCCAACAGCTACGATATTAAGCTTTAATATCAAAAGTTCCTAATTTATGCAGTTCAAAAGTTTTAGTGCAAATTTCATCTGAACCTAGTACCTACTGATTATGCGTCTTGTGAATGATGAACAAACGTAAGGCTTTGGCAGCATAAAATACAGTAAACTAAATTCTAGAGTCTTGTTTTGGTTCTTACCTGTGTCCCAAATGGTAAGCTTCAGTCTTTTCCTACCAACAGTGAGCGTCTTTATCTTAAAATCAACACCTAGTCATCAAGACAAGGATTAGCAAGTCAATGGGAAATTGTATCAGAGATCAACCATCAAATGAAAATCTACTCGACAACTTGAAAAATATGTTACAATACGGGGGGGGTTGGGGGGGGGGGGGGGGGGGGCGTAGAGATGAGGGAAAGGAAAAAATTGAACAGTCTACAGCTACATTTCTTGCTTGCTCTTCTTCCCTCATTCTTTTCATCTTACATTCTAAAGCCAGTTGGAGCATTCTCCTGAATCAAGATGCTGACAGGAAGGAATTCTACTCTATGTTGCTAATGAATAAACAACTTAAGATGCTGTATTTCTAAAAGACATATCAGATCAGTTTAGGCGATCTAAAAAAATAGCAGAATGATATCTGCATATTTATCATAACAGAAGCATTAGTGATCTGATACAAAACTAAAAGTGATTGTTAATAAGGAAGTCAACTCAACACAACACCTGATACAATGTAGCAAACAAAATGGGGCTCAAAGACAATTTTATGTTAAAGGATAGTCTAGTGCATGGAGACAAAGTCGTCGCTTCTACTAACCGAACCCTTAGTTCGAGGGTCTTCCTCAACATGTTAGGAAGCTCCAGTTTTCGGTGTTTTTCACACTCCTAATAATTGTCTTCTTTCTATTTTTCTCATTTCCACTGTCTTTATGGTACTCTAAGAAGTGCATTTCAGATAAGTTTATTATCAGGATTCAGGAGACAAAAAAGACCTTGTTCTATCTCTTACTAAATATAAACTATTTTTTTCTAGTTTTGTTATATATATATAGAGAGAGAGGCCATACCAATTAATTGAGATATATGTTTTTGTCATGTTAATACTTATTTTAGGTGCTATGCTTTCTAGGAGTCTTTTAACCATGTTAGAGATTCTTATGCCAATAGAGGATATAGTGAACATACTTTCCATTTTTAGTTCTAAACGATGTTGGCTTGAGATGATTTTAGACGGCGAAACATGGTCAATGACAATCCATAACACTAACTTATTTAAGACTGAGGTGTAGTTGTTACTGTTGTTGTTGGTGGTGGTGGTGGTGGTGATTAACGTGTGTAAGATAGGTTTGGATCCGGAGCTAGGATCTAAATAATGATTCTCTTGCAGTGTAAGTACTGAGCTCAAAATAACTGCTAAGAAGAATCCTCAACATTAAGGAACATCGTTGACACAACGTTAACAGCGATCAATCTGAGAATCAAAATCTTAACTTTAGGCAATCATTAAAAAGAAAACACAGCCGCTGATTTGTATATAAAACTTGAAAATCACAGGGGTAATTGACTAAGTGGTGATTAATCTGAGAATCAACCAAAATAACTTGCATAATTCATACAAAGTTTTGCAATAGTTAAACTAGTTCACAGATTTTGGATTCAAAATTCCGAGCTAATAAGTTCCAAATTCCAAATCAAAGGATCAAGTAAGCTTCTATGATTGAAATTGGAACTAATCTGATACTTAAAAAAAAAAAAAACAATGCGAGGAAAAAAAACACAGCTCCTGAGTTGAATATATAACTTGAAACAGCAACAGTCAACAGTGATTTATCTGAAACTTAACAAAAATAGCTTGCATTAATCATACAATTCGCAAATTTAAACTAGTTCATCGATTCGGATTCAAAATTCCGAGCAAATAAGTTCCAAAATCCAAATCAAAGGATCAATGAAAAACTTCAAAATAAAAATAAAAATACAGCATACAATTTTGTTCACAAAAGTATGTAGCTGAGAAAACGAGAAACTAAAAGAAATAAACGAGAGTAGCAATATAATACCAATGGTAGGGGCAAGATCGTCGACGGCATTAGAAATGAAGCTAACGAGCAGGCTACTTTTGCCTACTCCGGAATCTCCGATCAACAATATCTTAAATGACAGATCGTAACTGCTATTGCTCTGCCCCGTCGTCGCCATCAGCTAACTCTCCGACGACTCCTTTTCTCAACTTTCTCTCTCCAAAAGTTCCTCCGATACAAAAAAAATACGTACTTTCTCTCTCTAAAAAGACTTCACAAAGAAAGTGCCACTATGTAACAGTGCAATGTGATACAGAGAGAGAAGGAGGCCAGTAAAAGTATTGTGAATGCTTATGGCATGATTCACTACTTTTTCTCTCTCTCTCTCTATATGTACAGATATTTAGAGAGAGAAAATGGATATGTATGTATAGTTTGTAGAGAGAAGGGGGAAAATGGGTAGCTGAAGAGTCAGGACAACGTTATGCGCGCAGTAGTTATTCTTTTCTTTAACTTGGTTAATAAGGGACTTCTCAGCTGCTACAAGTACAATACCAAGCTACTTAATTTTTTAAATTTGTTAAAAGTTCTTAAATAAATTAGGCTAATACATAAATATGCCCTTAAATTTGGACAGTATAACCTCCAATTTTGAGTGTGCACAATTATAGGTACCTTAACTTGTATGAAGTTGAACACGTAAACATAAATTTTAACGTGACACATAAATTTTGGAGGCATTTGGATGATTATTTTGTAACTTTGAGTGTTCAATTGATAAAGTAAAGATAAATTGAGGGGTCTGTGTATGCACACCCAAAGTTGGAGGGCATACTTATTAATTGAGGGCAAGTTTGGGGTCTATTCATGTATTATACCAATAAATTACGAATACAATCAAGTGAATATTAAACGGTAAAAGTGAAATTATGTAATTTCAATTTTAATTTTTGTGAGAAGGCGAATTCATGTTCAATTTATATATATTAAATGAAGTATGACTTTTCCTATTTGCGTGTGTTCAAAGAAGTTAATTTAGATTTTTTTGTTTTTTTTTTAAATTCCAAGAAACCCCCTCACAATCTCTGCTCTTCGGGTGAGCATCCATAAACTCCACGAAAACTTAATGTTGGGGGAGGAATGAAACAGAACGTGATTTCTGTTACGCGCGGAAAGCAACGCGACCGTCACCTGAAAGTTAGTGTCATTTAATGTAATTTAGATGAGAACCAAGGGTTAAGATTTGCTGAGGTTGGCTCCAGGTTTAAGTTTTACTTTTGGTGGTGGGTCAACATCTGAGTGGGCCTTTTGTTGGTGTTGGGCTGGACCCAGAATTGTTTGGATTGTGAGGGATTTTTCTAGGCACGAGTACGTTATGGTCATTTGATTAGGATTTTCTTTTTGAAGGGAGCTTTATAGCAATCATAAAGTTGTCTTCGTATGAACTAAGTTACGAGTTCGAGCCGTGGAAGCAATCAGTAATACTTGCATTAGCGTAAGCTTCTACATCATACATCTGGAGATGAAACCATTCCTTGGACCCTACGAGATGGGAGCCTTGGAGCAACGGTAAAGTTGTCTTCGTGTGACTTATGTTACGGGTTCGAGCCGTGAAAACAACCACTAATGCTTGTATTAAGATAGGATGTATTCATCACACTCCTAGAGGTACAATCCTTCCCTAGACCTGCGTGAATGCAAAATGGGAGCCTTAGAGCAATGATAAAGTTGTCTTCGTGTGACCTACCTTACGAGTTCGAGCCGTGAAAAAAATCACTAATGCTTACATTAGGGTAGGCTGTCTACATAACACCTCTAGAGGTGTAGCTCTTTCTTGTATCCTACATGAATGCAGAATACTTTATGCATCGGATTGTTTTTTTAATTTATTTTAGGATTTTCCTTTTCAAGATAAAGGGTGAGATTAGTGGAGCAAAAGGAAGCATCTACTTTTAGAATTGTTAGGCACAAACCAATGGAATATTAACTTTTTTAGAGTTTATTCCAACATAGAATTAGATAATGTATGTTTCTTAGGACTTCTCTCTTTGGTGTGACATATCACTTAGAATAAGATTATATTTTGTAATTTTCATCCTTAAAGTTGGGGGGTGCTAAACTTGTCTTACCGACATCAACACCAATAGACTTTGACCTAAAGTAGGGAGAGGATTTAATCAAATCATACAAACGTTAGCCAACAGTACCAAACACTACTAATACAGAAACATTCACACGCTCTATATTTACGTCAATTCATATTATCATATTATAGTTAAGTACTATAAGTTAACCATACATGGTTAAGCATGAAGTGAGCCTATCTATTTGTTAACCATGCATGGTTAAGCAATAAATTTTTATGAAAAAGAAAAAATATGTATTTATTGATTTGATATAAATATCGAATGTGAGTAAATAATTTTCCTCCTAACACACCACTCCACACATTCCTTCATAATTAGAGGCGGACCTATATATTATACTGAGAGGTTACCGGACCCTGTAAGTTTCGATAGAAATCTTGTACAATATATATCTTGAAAATAGTTAATTTAAAGCACTTGACACCCGTAATATTAAAATCTTTATGAGTACTGGTTGAGTAGAATATTGTGCCCTTGTTGCTCTAAAATCCTTAGTCCGCCTCTGTTCATAACTTCTCTTTCTATTATGGTATTTCGGCATTTTCAACTAAACCAAATATTGAATTTAACTTCTATTCATTTCAAGTATAATTCTAAAGGATTTAAGTCATATATAAAATGTACAAAATTTTATACTATTTGGGTAATTTAACCTATTATATCAAGCTAATTATTATTATCGGGTTATCAAGTAATATTTATCACATAAATTTATAGGTGACTGCATTAAATGACCTAATTATATAAATATTAATTTTCTTATATAAAAATTAAAATTTAAACTAACTCTTAAACGAATAAAGAGATAGCAAAGTGTATATAGCATGAGTATTTCTATCTCTCTGTCTGGTATGAGACTCATATTGATACATAAAAGTTGGTTTTAGATACTTCTAATGGTTAAATTAAATAAATAGTGAAAAAAGCTTTTTGAAAAAGTCAAATTTGGTTAGGTCAAGTTTAGTCCGAAATGGTTACAAATATTATGAGTTATGTGGGAAAAACAACACAGTGTAGGCCAAGGAGTATTCAATTGTGTGGGGAATGGACTGCTTCAGATGTTTCTGGCTTTAAACTTTATTAATTAGTTTTATCAAGAAGATAATAATACTAATAATACTTTACTTCAATGAGTGTGCAGTTCGAACCGCGATCATCATTTATTTTTGGGATTTTTACATATATATACCATACAGCAAACCTTATTACCATCCATGTTTAAGGTTTGTGTTTATTACATTTAAGCGTACGAACTTTCAATTTATGTACCATACTTCTATTTAAGTCTTTAATTATAGCCTCATTAATTGTAGACATGATTTTTGGAACCATGTATCTTCTCAGATTTTATTCCACACGCTTCTCTCTCTGTCTATCAAAACCCACGATTTTCTCCCATGTTTTAATTACCCCCCCCCCCCCACGTTTTTTATCAAAAGCGATTTCTCTCTCTCTGGTTGAAGTTCTTCCTCTATTATCGAAACTTCCTAAATTTCAGTTCGAGAATTTCTTCTCAATCCACCACAGTTTCAATCCCTAAAATTGTATCCAAGTCATAAATGGTGAAAAAACCAAAATACTCCAAAAAAACAACAATTACACGATATTCCGTCTTTTGATTTGGGTGTTTTAACACCTAAATCACCACCAAAAACCAACAATCTCTCCATGCAAGTGCAAAAAATAGAGGTCCTGCATCTCCAAGACAAATCTGTGCTGAAATGCGAAGCAAGCATTTGTACAATGTTGATGCTACCGGCGTAGAAAAAGAAGTCGACAAACAACGTAAGCGCAACGGGAAAAACTTGATGGTAGATGATGATGATTTTGTAGAATACTCACCCAAACTTCAAACTCCGAAAAAACAAAAGGTGTCTCCTTCCCCCTCAAAACAAAAAAAGAAGAAACCCTCTAAAAAATCTACAAAATTGGTTTCTCAAAAAATTTCATTGAAGGTAAATATTTTTTATTTCTCCTCACTATTTTGTAGTTTAATTTTTTTTGCCAAAAAATATTCTGCAAGTGGTTTTTTTGGTGTTTAAGTTTTTTTTGGCAAAATGTAATAGTGACTCAATTTTGTAGATTATTTGTCGCAATTTTGTAGTGTTATTGGAACTGTGATTAAAAGACAGTGTATAAATGTAGTTACATTGTAGTTGATTTGAAGTCTACAAAGTAAATTGTAGCTATGCTTTTTGTATTGCAACTCGTATAGCTACTACATTAAACTTCATGCTCAATAAATTTATAGTTATAGTGTAGTTGATTTGTAGTCTGCAATTTTGTAGTGTTATTTGGAACTGTGATTAAAAGACAGGGTATAAATGTAGTTACAGTGTAGTTGATTTGTAGTCTGCAAAGTAAATTGTAGCTATGCTTTTTGTAAAATAACTTATAGTTAGAATGTAGTTTAAATGTAGTCTGTTACAGTGTAGTTGATCTGTAGTCTGCAATTTTATAGAGTTATTTGGAACTTTGATTAAAAGACAGGGTATATATGTAGTCACAATGTAGTTGATTTGTAGTCTGCAAAGTAAATTGTAGTTATGCTTTTTGTAAAATAACTTGTAGTTAGAATGTAGTTTAAATGTAGTCTGTCGATTAAAATTGTAGGTATGATATGTTACATTCTATCTTGTAATGCTGAAATCTATAACGTCATTCTAACCACAGTTAATATACTTTTTTTGCAGAATGGACCTTACTTTGCTCAACAAAATGTTGATTATGGTGTGATCCGATTCCACAGCTTGTGTGATCCTACAATACCTAGCCAGATAAAGGCTTTACTATCCCCAAACCAATTACGTGTTTTCAAGAAAACGTGTTTTGGTTATTTATTAGATCTGCCGCCAATCTGTATGCAAAACCAGTCCATTCATCTTCTAATGAAGTATGAGTTGTCAAAGTCTACTGACAACTACTTTTCTGTTCTTTTAAATGGTTAAAATTTGATTTTTTCTTTGAGAGATTTTTGTTTGATTACTGGTTTTAATTGTGTCAATAGTTTCTCAGACTGTGGTTACAATTCGAACTATGTTAGCCATTTAATGACTAAATATTTCCCTAACAAAGAAGGGTTGAGAAATGACTTTTGAAAAATGTAGTGACTAAGAAATCATGGACAAACGATTTGGACGTTGTACAGTTGTGCGTCCTTTATATGTTGGAATTCTTTGTTTATCCATCTGATAAGGACAATGTTACTTTGATAGACAAGTTTATGTTCTTTCTTATCGAGGGTGGTAATTTTGAGTCGTACCCATGGGGTACAAAATCCTTCAAGCATGTTGTTGAATCTGTCCGACATCGTCTTAATCCCAACGTCCATTCTTATCTTATACGTGGATTCTCATTAGCCTTACAAGTGTGGCTATACGAGTGTTGCTCTTCTGTCAGCACCGAGCTTGCTACACGGTGCTCTGACTCGATTCCTCGTATTTTAAGATGGTCATCTACAAAGGGACTGATTTGGCTAACTGTCCTTGAAGACAAGATCATCAAGCCTGAGTGGCTCAAGGTTTTTTTTAAACCTTTTTATAATTCTTCAATTACTGTTATAGTAACTACATTACATCTAAAATTTTCTTTTCAATTGAATTAACTGTCACTTCTATCATTCAGTTCTCAAACATGGTTGAATCTGGGGAAGAGATTGGAGTGTTTAATCTCCCAGAAAAGATTAAATATGAAGATGAAGAGGTTAGTCAACCATCAAAAGTCTCAACTGCTGCTTCTCTGACAGTTGAACCTGAAGAGGCTAATTCTCCAAATGACATGGAATCTGTCAGTAGCCATATCAGGAAGTTGGAAAAGAATCTTGAGCAGGTATTGTGAGAAAATACAGTATTTTGGTCATTATTTAGCACCACTTGAATTCATTCCTGCTACTTTGTAGTTTCTTTTTATTTAAGTGTAACTAATAGAATATTATTACCAACTAATAGACATAATTAATTTAGTTAGATCAGTTTAAGAAGGATGTTTTTGATGAACTCTCAAGCCTTCGAGAGTTCATAGATGAATCTTTGAAAAGTGTAACGAATGCTGTCAACAGGAGGAATGAATTGGATGAGTCAAAGGTAAGAATTTACATATAATTTATGCTAACACTATATAATAGTTATGACAAAAAAGCATTCTCAAACATTCCTCAAAAAATGTAGTTTGCTGCTAGTTCAACAAAATATAATGAACAAAATCAAGGAGACAAAAACAATCATTTTCAGTTCAATGTTGGTGCTCAACTCCGTGCAAGCACAAGTAATACAGGTATCTACATAATTCCTACATACATATCTACAAACTTCAAGAATTGCTAATAAATAATTAACTTTCTTTTTAAGCTCCCACTTCTCCTCAACATGTTGAACCACAAGTTGATTTGTATGCTGAATTCCAAGAAGCAGCTGAGGTAGCAAAAGAAGGTATTATTTAATAATGTAGTTTTTAATAGAAAATAATTGATTATACACTGGTATAATGTTGTTAAGTATTTTATTTTTTGTAGCAGATGTTGAAGACAACATTCCACAGTCACCAATTCATGGTGTAACAGTGACTGAAGTTGTCCATGAATGCCTTGAAAAAAAAGAGGAGACAGGAGTTGTGCATGAAGGAATTGAAAAGAAAGGTGTGACATTGGATGATTTTGAACTTCCGGAAAACCTATCACAGTTGGTCATGTATGGTGAGCCCATACAAGCTGATTCAACCCCCGTTCATCAAGGAAGAACAAGGTACCCGGAAAACATGCACGATCACCATTCACTCCACTCTATAGTACTGAAGGCAGCACCTCGGTTGGGTCAAAAATTTTTTACCTAAAGCACCCATTCACAAGTGTCATTGGTGAAGATGTTGATCCTGAATTAATAGATAGGTTCACAACCTGGTTATACCATCGCACTGACAAAGCATCTAGGAGGTATGGTGCTTAAATGTACACTGTCTGTATGTACTTGTTTTCTATATCTTTCAACCTTTTTAGACTTTAAAGTTGTAAATCTTTTTTATTTTTTATATTTGTTTAATTCTATTATTATTACAGGAGGAAAGACTTCTTTTCAAAGAAGGATAACCAAATCAATCCTTGGTTGGACTTGGGTTGTGAGAAAATTGATAAGAAGGACTGGTTCTATGCCCTTGCTCACCCCGGACAAGTAATCAATAGTACAGTAAGTATATAGTTCATAATTGCAGTTTTGTCTTTAATTATTATGTTTAAATGTAGTTATATTGTACACATCATATATATTTTACTATATTTATTCTTCAACTGTAAAATTTTGTTTTTTTGAACCTCATGCAGTCAGTGTAAAAAAGAAGGTAATGTGTAGTTCTTATTTAATTATGATTGGTCAATTGTATATATAGTACTTGTTTTCTATATCTTTCATGCTAAATGCAATCAAATTACATTTTGTAATGCACTTGGGCTCACTGTTATATATCTGTAGTTATGGCGTTGTTATAGTGAAGCAAGCTGATAGACTTATTCATAATTTCTAATTGTAATTAATATGTAGTTATTTTGTAGATGTGATTGTCTACACTACAACTTATTGTAAATTGTACTTTTACTTTTGCAACACATTGATGTTATAATTTACTATCTGAGAAAAAAGGGGAAATATGGCCCCAACATCCAAACTAGGTTTACAACAACCGATTGCTTGTTCAAGACAAAAATTGAAAGAATCTACGAGAAGTTCACTACTGCTCCACTAGATCAAAGGAATTATGTTGTTAAAGCCGAGGATGATATTGGAGAATATATTATGGGCTATAGAATTTTTGCTAATGTAGCATGAGATCTTGTGGACTATGTGCTAATGCCTGTTAACCTTGTAGAGAACTTTCATTGGTTGTTGTTAGTGTTTGACATAAAGGACCGGCAACTTTATGTTTATGATTCATTGGTGAGGGCAAAGCGTAATCAAACTGTTCAAACATTGGTTGACAAATTTTCAGTCATTATTCCTCATTATTTGTCATGCACTGGTTTCTATGGTAAACGCAAAGACATTGACTTCAAGACTACAAAGTCATACATAGAGAAACCAGTTACAGACCCTCTCGACATACAATGGATGGTTGCTGAGATTCCACAACAAAGGAAGGCTCACTGTAAAAAACTAATCTCCCTTTCTATATGTTTAATTATTTTTTTTATCGTTTGGTATATAATGAAAAATTCTCATATTTTGCAGGGATTGTGGTGTATTTGTGGTTGCTTTTGCGGAGTATATTAGCAATGGTGATTTGTCTATCCCAAAGGAAGATCTTACTGATATTGACAAACACCGTAGACGCTATGAAGCTCTATTGTGGGACTACGCCACAAAAAAGCTAACAGATGGTTCAATCAGTGAGAGTGAGGTTACTGGCAGACTTGTAAGGAGGAAGTATGCACCGGCAAAGAATGAGAGGACTAAAGTTCAACGAAAGAAGAAGTAGACTATTCTGTTCATATTTGGTAGTTGAATTGGAAAACAATGTAATCATTAAGTCATTTTGGTTGTAATCAATAATTTTTCTTGAATACATTATACTCGAGTATTCGAGCTATCTAATAGCATATTTGCCGTAACAGCTTTGTCTTATAATTTCACTTTAATGTTGGAGTTATTTTTATATAATACCTTCAGTTGCCATTTAATATGTTTATATAATTGTCAGTTCTTACACGGCATAAAGATGAAATGTATATAGGTCTCATATAAATAATTTATCCATCCCTCATCAACAATTGTTGTGGGAATAAATTATTTATCTACAAGACTACAATTTAACTACAGTTGCATATAACTACAAACTGAACTACATATAACTACAATTGCATATAACTACAAATTGGAACGACAATGCTACCAACTACTGTTGCAGTACATTTGCACTGTATGAATGTTTCGTCTATTCAGCAGCATGTGTGTTTTCGGCTAAAACTTCTTATCTTGAACAATGAAGAATCATGAATTGACGTTGCCTAGAAATGCCATTTGCAGTTTTCAGCTACACATACAAGCCAGTAGATACAAAAAAATACATTATTCAGACATATTTATTGAACACTACAATTAACTACAACTGACTACAATTTATCTACAATTGCATATAACTACAAAATTGAACTACATATAACTAAAATTCCATATAACTACAATTGCATATAACTACATTGAACTACAGTTTAACTACAAATTTCCATTGGGTGATTCCGAGTACTACATTTAGAACACACTTACAGTACATTATAACTACAATCTGCCAACAGTTTACATTCATTATTTTCTTATTAACATCAGACGTTTTCCATATAGCTTTTACAAAAGTTTAACTATAGAATAAAAATGAAAAGAATTGATGCTTGATGGAATACATAAAAATGTAAATAGTGCAAACACTCAAATATATGATTATACTTCTTTATTATCGTCAAAACGTAGAATAGTTACACAATAAATTCCGATAATTTGGGCTCACTAACATTTATTTTGAATAACTGTTCTAGCTACATGATATTCATTTCTTTTTCGGCGCATTATTGCAAGTTCTTATTGTTATGCCTTTCACCTCCACAATTGCCACATGACACCTTGTACGTCTTTGAGTTTATTTCATCAAATATTTTATATCTTTTCTTGTGAGGTCTACCTGGCTGCCTTTTATCTCCCGCCGGTGGATTTACTACCTCATCCAAAATATGTTATGGAACATCCCATTTGGCTTCATCAGGAAGATGATTAACTGGCATTTCATAGGTAAGAAGAAGGCTCTTCGTTGTGTAATACGGAGAGCAATAGTTGTCAGGCCTTTCATTCTTATGCCTTAATGCTGCCAAAGCATGGGCACATGGAAGTTCATCAAGTTGGAATTGTCCACAGCTACATTTCTTGTTTTCTAAACATACAATGTACCGCTTCACACCATCTAACACAGTATGTATATGATCTGTTGAAGCCCTCACCTACAATTCAAGACCAAACAGAAAATAATAATACATCAATCAGATAACTAGGTTAGCAACAATCAGTTAACTACAAATCAGCTACAAACAAACTATATATAAACGATAACTGCATTTACCCACAATTTGACGACATTTTAACTACAAAATGGAAACACTGCAGCTACTACTATTTTTGTTTTTTCTCCTGCACCAAACAATAATATATTATCTTTAGTTTATGGGATAATGTATTGTTATCTTACAATTCTTTGTTGAATTTGTGACCAAGTAATGTGAAAGTACCATTTGCCTTCAATAACTTTTCTTTTGTTCAACGTTCTAGAATAGTCCTCATATACTCAAATAGATCAATTATTGGCAGCTCTCTTTCCTCTTTTGTTACAGCATTCAACGACTCTGCAATGTTTAACGTCATAGTAAAAGTTCTATTCGATGTTGCATGTACTCTTGACTCTATGATAGACAATATCGTATAGGTAAGACGATACATGTGGGTCTACCTCTTCAATCTTCATCATCCTTTCATTGAATTCATCCAGAGTATATGACCGTGCTGTGGCAAAGTACAATTCATGTAATTGTAGATGTGCCTTCTTGAATTTTGACCTTATATTTGTCCATATATGCCATATGCAAAAGTAGTGTGCCATGCCCGAATAGACAACTGATGTTGCCTTCGATATACTCCCATGCCTATCTGAGACAACACACATTGAAGGTCATTCACCATATGCCTCCTTGAATTGTTCAAAGAACCACTTCCAAGACGCGTCGTTTTTAGAATCAACAACAGCATATGCCAAGGGCAAAATAGAACCTACAATTTGTAGTCATAAAATAAGATTAACTATTAAATACAAATATATATTGAGAATTTAGGCAATTTAACTACATTGATTTATATAAATACTACCTAACTACAATATAACTACAGTTTACCTACATTGTGTAAACTGCCTACAAAATAACTACAAAATCATTGCATCTAGTACCTGCTGCATCCATGGTGCTTGTTGTCAGCATAATACCCCTATATGCTGATTTTAAGAATGTCCCATCAACCACTACTACTGGCCTACAATGTTGCCAACCATTTATTGATGTACAAAGAGCAACAAATGCATACAAGAAGCAATCATCTGCTGCCTTCTTCAATTTAACAACAGAACCGGGATAATTCTTCTCAAGAATATAAAAATATTTTGGTAATCTGTTGTACGAGTAACACGGATTCCCTCTCAAAAACTGTAATGCTTTTTCCTATGCTCTCCATGCTTGCATGTAGCTTAGCTTCACTCCATGTTCGGATAATATGTCAGTTTGTATGTCCTTTGGCGTGTAAACAGTCTTAGGATCACAATACTTTGGAACGACAATGCTACCAACTACTCTTGCAGTACATTTGCGTTGTATGAATGTTTCGTCCATTCGGCAGCATGTGTGTTGTCGGCTAAAACTTCTTATCTTGAACAATGAAGAATCATGAATTGACGTTGCCTTGAAATGCTATTTGCAGTTCTCAGCTACACATACAAGCCAGTAGCTACAAAAAAATACAATTTTCAGACATATTTATTAAACAGTACAATTAACTACAAACTGACTACAATTTAACTATAATTGTATAAACAAACCTATATTCAATAATACAGTAATTTTTCAAATCCATAACTAACTACATACCTTCTATTACTTGATCTTTTCACTCTGAACTGGAACTTGTGCATAACTGCATAATTCTTCATTGCAACAGCTATTGTTTTTTTGTCCTGGTACACTTGTCCTTCTTCAATACATGTTTGCGTATATTCAATTATATTTCACTTTGATATTCCTCTATAGCTGGTGAGGATGGAATTTCTAGTAACCTTAGTGATCCTGAAGAACCTGCAGACAATAAATTCACAAATGTAGTAACTATGTAGGTAAATTTGAAAGCAACATCGATGTGTCATTTCCAGTACTATATCATCATGGTAGTTTAATTGTAGATACATGTCGTTAAATTGTAGATTACTAGGTAACACAAAAACTCTCAGCATTGTCGAATCAAACACACATGTACTAATGCTTTCATTGGTGATTGCCAATTCCATATTGAAATCTCTTACGCTAATACATAAGGGATACGAACCTAAGTTTTTATTCTCTTTTTTCGTTTCCATATATACACGAACACCCATATCATTCCTAATCTCCAATGGAGGACAATTATCATTCACAATGTATTTTACTTCTACAATTTATCCGATGTATCAATCGATAATTGTTCTGCAATTGTAGATTGGAGAATTCCGTAGCTTGCATTATCATCTACCAAAATGGCATCAACTTCAAAATCTCGGAATCTGCCATAGTTATCCCAATAACCATTAGATTTCAGCATTATTGGGATTTTTGACATAATTTTGTGTAGTTGATAAAAAAACAGACGAAGAACAGATTTAGATTCGTCTGTTTTTGCACTGATGACGACGAACAATTGTATTCGACAATACGACAATTTTTGTACTGATTAGAGATGTATTCACAATTAGAGAATTTTTACTGATTTCGACGAAGAACAGATTTAAATTCAACAATTTGTGTAATGATGTAGGCGAAGATTTGGCTCAGATTGTAGAATTTCGGTACTGATGTAGAAGAACTGTATTCAAAAATTTGGAAGTTCTACAATTTGATTGAGTAACACGCTGGGTTAAGATTTTCGGTACTGATGTAGAAGAATGAGAGAATTTCGGTACTGATGGCTAGGTATGAGAGAATCACGTTGGGTTCAGATTTTTTTCCGTTTTCAAACTCTCATTTAATTGAGACAGAATCAAATTATGATCTGATAGCTAAAATAGTGGCGCTATTTTATGCTAGAAATTCAGCCAGTTATGGTTTGGTACAATTTTTGTAAACAAAATATGGTATAGGCGGGTAAATACCAAACCATACACAATTTTGGTAATAAGGTTTGTTATATGGTATATATAGGTAAAAATCCCTTTATTTTTCTTACAGCATGAAACGGGAGAATTCCCACTACCCCAGTCGGGCTTGTGAGCACGGTGGGAGCGGGCTTCCCAAGAAGCCAGAACAGGCTGAAGTCAGCATAGAATGAACAGGACAACCCTAACATTGTGTTGGCTTTACTAACTTATTGGGTTGCAGATGTGGAGACTCGGGTCGAGGCACAACGTAACAAAGAGAGTCATTTCATTTAGGGCGAGACAAAATGGGCAGGCACAGGCGATCTGGTGTCTGAACCGATTGGTCAAACGACGACTACCAGCGAGTGAAAAGCGATTGCTAAAAAAAGGGGATTCAGCCGCGGCAAATATGATGCAGTAAAAGATGTTGCGGAGTATGTGGTTGGTGACGTAAAAAATATGTCGACAGAAGTCTGAGTTCCTTTGTTCGCCCTTCAAATCTTGGCTCCAATCTCTATTGGTTCAGCAACAGTTTCTTGGGTTGGGCCATTTATTTATCATTAATCTCAAATATGTGATGCACTTTTAGCAATAATATTTTCTCCGATTGTTACTATAATTTCCGCGTGTTTAAACAAATTAGTATTATTTTCAAGTTATCTCACTCTATTATATATTAACATATTTTATTTTAGAAGAGTATATTATCCGCTGTCTCAATTTATGAGAGGTATTTGTCTTAGCACGTAGCTTAAAAAGAAATTTTTTTGAAACGTGTCTAAAACAAGTCCTAGAATATATTTTTCTAACAATAAAATATCTAATTAAAATTAAAATATGAGATAAATGCTTAAAAATAAATATTAAAAAAATTTAATTGTAAACATTTCTCTTAAAAGTTGGCCAAATGGTCCCAATCGAGTCTATTTTCCTTCTCAATAGAGTTTATTTATATATGTACCATGCCAAGTGCTTTTTTGCTTTTAAGGAGCATAGACCAAATCAAAGACCAAAGTAGAAAAGGATATGATATCTTATGAAATTAAAATTATAAAACCATGACAGAATACAGATACATCTGTAAGCGTGCTCATTTCATGATTATGTTGGTGCAAGTTCAAATTAACAAAAATAAACATTTCAAGTTTCTTATTTACTTTCATACCCTAATAATTCTTCCTAAATCCTACTATGTGGAATAATATTTGTTGTACACTTTAACGATTCTCTTAAATACCAAGTTATTCTTTAAGTGCAAAACAAAAGGGGAAAGCATTTTATAGGACAAGAAGCCATTTTGGGTAAGAAAATTTATGCAACGAATGATTATATCAAACTACATCAATTCACCAAAATAGGGGGGACTTAGAACAATGGTATAGTTATTTTCGTGTAATCAAAAAGTTACGGGTTTGAGTCGTAAATACAGTCAATAATGCTTGCCTCAATTTCTCTGGACCTTGTGTGAATGCTGGATATTTTGTATACCGAATTTGATAAGAACACCCAATAAAAATAAATTTTAACCACTATTTTGGTTATTTGTGTATCTCTTTGATCTTTAGGGGTCGTTTTGTTTGATGTTAAGCATACATAATATTGGGATAAGAATACAGTACCGTCTTATTCCTTGTTTGTTTACTAATTTTAGGATAAGTTATCTCACGATTAAAAATAGTATTGAGATAACTTATATAAAGTAATAAAATTGATAATCCCAGAAAATACGGCATACCAAACAGCCACTAAAAAATAATTACTAGAGAACATAACTAATTCTAGTACTATAACTAATCGTAATATAACTTATTTTCAAACCAAACGAGCCCTTAGAATTTAGAGGGTAAATAAGGAGCTTTGTTTGCCTTCAGAGAGTGACCAGTGTCAACATCAGAAATTTTGATGTATCAAAGACAACCACCTGATTTCTACAATTCAAAATCATGTTCCTACCCAAAAGCACTCCAAAAAAATAACAATAATTCACATAAGAAAACAAAATTGATGTTTGTTGTGGTTTTGTGGACAAATTAATACCCTATAGTACACACCCCTACTCGAATGAGCTGTCTCATTTATCATGAATTCATATGCCCATATTTTGGCAGATATCAAAGGCAATAAAAACGGATTTGACTAGAAACGAGGCTAATTTACATCAAGATGGGAATACTTTTTGTTAAGATTGGACTACTTTATCTGATTAAAACAAGGACGTGAAAGAGCTTTTCAAAAGAAAAGAAAAAGAATTCTAGCTACAATCAGATCTGTATAATAATATTGGTTAAGGGTCAAATATATCCTTGTACTATTCAAAATAGGTCATATTTATCCTCCGTTTGAATTCTTTATCAAATATGTCCCCACCGTTATACATTAGGGCCATATATATCCCTAAGCCGTTAAAACACCCTCCCATATATTTAAATTACGGTTAAGGGTCAAACATATCCTTGTACTATTAAAAATAGGCCATATTTATCCTCCGTTTGAATTTTTTATCAAATATATCCCCACCATTATATTTTTATCAAAACACCCTCCCATATATTTTTAGTAGCACGTGGCATCTTATGATTGGACTAAACGACCTGCCCCACTCCTTTAATTAAACCCGCCCCGAGCCAATGAAATTTAGTCTTCTTCTCCGTTCAATCCCTTTAATACTAGATAGTGATGGCCCATGTTAGCATGGGCCCAATAATACAAAGGCTAAAACTCTATTTTTATATAAAATTATAGCTATATAAATTGGCTCATGAAAATGACCCTCAAAATCGGATAAGACGAAAATGTATGCTAATTGTTGGATATTAGTTACATGCATCAATGAATAAAATGTCCAATCTTGAATGTTGCGCGGTCACTCTTTAACGCCATGAGAGTACTATTTCTATATTGAAAACATAATTATTATTCTTCTAATGATATCTGGTGAATTTCACTCCCAACCCATGAAGCTGCAGATGGAAGTATGAAACTATATTTCTGTGCTAACTTTCTTTTATTTTGTACTTTCCTTTTTCCAAATTGACATCTTCATGTAGAGTTGCGGTCTGTTAAGTTTTTGGCTTCTAGACTTACAAAATTTCTCGCATATCGTATAGCTGCAAGTACATGAATTATAAAGGAAAAAAATAGAATAGCAATAGTAGTACTAGTATCCGATAAGCATTCAAATGGATAATAGTTTAGAAATCAATATGGTGTTGTACTACATAAGTTATGCAATGAACCAGACACAAACTACCCATTTAGTAAATAACATACTCAATTTCTTCTTTTTTTTCGGTCCATCTCATATTTATGGCACAGGATTGTTATCACTCCCTACTTTTAAAGGCACCCTAAAAAAATATTTTCATCATATAGCAAAGAAGCATGCATTTTGCAGAAGCATAAGCATATTGAAGGGATTGAACGGAGAAGAAGACTAAATTTCATTGGGTCGGGCAGGTTTAATTAAAGGAGTGGGGCGGGTCGTCTAGTCCAATCATAAGATGTCACGTGCTACTAAAAATATATGGGAGGGTGTTTTGATAAAAATATAACGGTGAGGACATATTTGATAAAAAATTCAAACGGAGGATAAATATGGCCTATTTTTAATAGTACAAGGATATATTTGACCTTAACCGTAATTTAAATATATGGGAGAGTGTTTTAACGGCGGAGGGATATATATGGCCCTAATGTATAACGGTGGGGACATATTTGTTAAAGAATTCAAACGGAGGATAAATATGACTTATTTTGAATAGTACAAGGATATATTTTGAATATTACGGTTAAGGGTTAAATATATCCTTGTACTATTAAAAATAAGTCATATTTATCCTCCGTTTGAATTCTTTATCAAATATGTCCCCACCGTTATACATTAGGGCCATATATATCCCTCAGCCGTTAAAACACTCTCCCATATATTTAAATTACGGTTAAGGGTCAAATATATCCTTATACTATTAAAAATAGACCATATTTATCCTCCGCTTGAATTTTTTATCAAATATGTCCCCACCGTTATATTTTTATCAAAACACCCTCCCATATATTTTTAGTAGCACGTGACATCTTATGATTGGACTAGACGACCCGCCCCACTTCTTTAATTAAACCCGCCCCGACCCAATGAAATTTAGTCTTCTTCTCCGTTCAATCCCTTCAATATGCTTATGCTTCTGCAAAATGCATGCTTCTTTGCTATTTGATGAAAAAGTTTTTTGAGGGTGCCTTAAAAAGTAGGGAGTAATAACATTCCTGTGCCATAAATATGAGATGGACCGAAAAAAAGAAAAAATTGAGTATGTTATTTACTAAATGGGTAGTTTTTTTGTCTGGTTCATTGCATAACTTATGTAGTACAACACCATATTGATTTCTAAACTATTATCCATTTGAATGCTTATCGGATACTAGTACTACTATTGCTATACTATTTTTTTCCTTTATAATTCATGTACTTGCAGCTATACGATATGCGAGAAATTTAGTAAGTCTAGAAGCCAAAAACTTAACAGACCGCAACTCTACATGAAGATGCCAATTTGGAAAAAGAAAAGTACAAAATAAAAGAAAGCTAGCACAGAAATATAGATTCACACTTCCATCTGCAGCTTCATGGGTTGGGAGTGAGATTCACCAGATATCATTAGAATAATAATAATTATGTTTTCAATATAGAAAGAGTACTCTCATGGCGTTAAAGAGTGACCGCGCAACATTCAAGAGTGGACATTTTATTCATTGATGCATCTAACTAATATCCAACAATTAGTATACATTTCTGTCTTATCCGATTTTGAGGGTCATTTTCATGAGCCAATTTATATAGCTATAATTTTATATAAAAATAGAGTTTTAGCCTTTGTATTATTGGGCACATGCTAACATGGGCCATCACTATCTAGTATTGAAGGGATTGAACGGAGAAGAAGACTAAATTTCATTGGGTCGGGGCGGGTTTAATTAAAGGAGTGGGGCTAGTCCAATCATAAGATGCCACGTGCTACTAAAACTATATGGGAGGGTGTTTTGATAAAAATATAACTGTGGGGACATATTTGATAAAAAATTCAAACGGAGGATAAATATGGCCTATTTTTAATAGTATAAGGATATATTTGACCCTTAACCGTAATTTAAATATATGGGAGAGTGTTTTAACGGCTGAGGGATATATATGGCCCTAATGTATAACGGTGGTGACATATTTGATAAAGAATTCAAACGGAGGATAAATATGGCCTATTTTTAATAGTACAAGGATATATTTGACCCTTAACCGTTTATTCACTAATAAAGCCCATCTTGCATTGAGCCGAGGTCTATAGGAAACAGTCACTTTACCTTTCAGGTAAGAATATAATTTGCGTACACAATTCTTCACATACCCCACTTATAAGATTATACTGAGTTTGTTGTGGTTGTTGTATTCATTAGTCAAGCCAAATTTTTATCGGAATCTTAAATTTTTAGGTCACATTTTACCTTTTTATAACGACTTTTTACATATAAGATCAACAATCATACTTATAGCAGAATACTCTTTGTAAAATTACGACTTTATAATAGCCATATAAAGACTCTAAGATGACTAATACTAATTCTAAAGAAATGCACATAATCTTTGTCGTTGAACAGAGCTTTTGTCTTGTGTGATGCATAAGATATCAAGATTTGCAGGGAGAAATTAAAAAATAGTCAGATTTACAACTGGTCGTTCAAAAATAGCCCAATTTCAAAAGTAATTGAAATTTAGACACTTTTCATGTAAAGATAAATCTGAACGAAAATACTGTTCAAAATCCGAAAATACTCCAGTATATTATCCTAGAGTTCCAGCATAAGTATACTTGAACTCCAACATATTATACTGGAGTTCCAAGATAAGTATGCTAGAACTCCAGCATAATATAATGGAGTTCCAGCATAAGTATACTAGAGTTCCAGCAAGTATAGCGGTCCAACATAACATACTGAAGTTTGGAGCAGCGGTGCTCCGGTCTCCGGTATATTATACTAGAGCCAGCAAAGTATATCGGTCCGACATAATATGGTGGAGTTCATACACATATGCACCAAACTAGAGTATATTATGTTGGACCTGTCTCTATTGCAGCAAAATAGTGACTATTTTTCATTGACTTGGTAAACGCGGGCTATTTTTGAATGACTGGTCCGAAAGCTGGTTGTACCGTGCTATTTTTATGGATTTTCATATGCTATCTTTTCCATTTGACAAATGCCAAAAATACCTAGATAAAAGCTTCAACTATTAAGCTCTTAGATTGTGTTCAAGGAAATCTCTTCGATACCCTTTTTTGCCAAAATTTTGGACACAAATATTTGCCAATTCAAGCATTGTATCGCTAATAAGAAAATACTATGAAATAAACTATAATAGTAAAGTTCTTCCATCAATCTCATAAATTTATTAGCAATTCATTAGTATTTATTAATATTTAATTGGTGAAATATGTATATCTTTTGAGTTATTAAATTTGAATAATTTTCTTATCTTTTATAATAACACTACAACAACAACAACAACAACTACTACTACTACTATCACACAGTAAAATCTCACATAGTGGGGTTTGGAGAGGGTAATGTGTACGCAGACCTTACCCCTGCCCGGTAGGGACAGAGAGGCTGTTTTCGACAGACCCTCGGCTCAGAAAGACGAAAAAAAAATAAAAAATAAGAAAAAAATTTATTAGTAACTCCAATAGAAATCCTAATAGTAACAGAAGCATAAAAATCAAAAGATGAATAACATGCAATAACAGTAACCATAATCTAAGGAACAGGGCTAGGCTAAACAACAAAAATAGTGTGAGTTTAACATAAACTTCAAGCCATCTAAGACTAACCCTAATCCAACCCCGCCTCACCCCCGGTATAAAGTAAGGAAAGTTTTACTACCCATATCCTACAACCCTAATGCTTGACCTCCAGGCCTTCCTATCACGGGCCATGTTGTGACGACCCAAAGGGTCATCACATGTTTTCTCCTTTTTTTGTACTTTCGAGGCCTTGAAAACCTCACTTTTAGTCGCCTCGATTTGCATGCATAGTCTGGGCGCGTAGCCGAAAAGTTTATATGTTAAATTCTGTGAAAGTTGCAAAAAATTTGGCTTTAAAATGATTAAAGTTGACTTTGGTCAACATTTTAGGTAAATGGATCCAGACCCGTGATGTACCGGTCCCAGAGAGTCCATAGAAAAATATGGGACTCGGGCGTATGCCCGAAATTGAAATTCGAGGTCCCGGTCCCGGTCCCGAGAAATGAATTTTTAAGAGAATTTTTTTTCTAAAATTAATATGAAAATTTGAAATGAAAATGGATCAGAAAGTATTGGTATTGGGCCTGTATTTTGGTTCCGGCGCCTGATACATGTCTTATATGTGGTTTAAGACATTTTTGTATAATTTGATCAAAATCGGCGTCATTTGACGTGTTTCGGGCCTAAATCTCTAAGTTTGAAAGTTTGAAAGTTTAAGAAGTTTGAATGAAAAGTGTTGATTTTGAGGGTTGATCCCTCGTTTATGATGTTATTTTGGCGATTTATTGTACGATTAAGTTCGTAGGATATTGTTGAGTTAGTATGTGTGTTTGGTTAGGAGCCCTGAGGAATCGTGAGTGTTTCGGAGTGTTTTCGGACTTGAAAAAATTGCATAAAATTTGACTGTTGTTTCCCAGTTCTTTGTTCTATGCGATCGCATAGCCTTCCCCGCGATCGCATAGTGTAAAACTTCAAGAGCCCGGTTGTTCTATACGAACACATACCCCCTTCCGTGTTGGCATAGTGTAGGTCTCATATGCCCGAAATTGTATCTATGCGATCGCATTGTCTCATTCGCGATCGCAATAGTCAATATGCCCCTTCTACGCGATCGAATTGTACCTCTCACGATCGTAGTGACCAAGTAACCTTTCCTCTATGCGATCGCATCACTTACCCGCGGTCAAATAGAGCAATTCTGCCCTGTCATTTTAAAAGCTCAAAAATAGAACAGTGACGTGATTTAGTCCATATTTCACACGAGTTCTTCTTCTCCACAGCTCTTGAGAAAATTGTTGAGCACTTCTTCACCAAAGCTTCTCGGGTAAGTAAATTCCAACTCATTTCCTTCATCTTCCTTCATTAATTAATGAGTTTCTAAGCCTAAATCATGTAATCTATGGTTAAAATTGGGGGGAAAGGGTAGAATCAGGGCTTTTCGATTTTCCTTGATTTAGACCTCATTTTGGGATCGAATTTGAAAATAAATTGTATATCCGGGCTCGTTGGGGAATGGGTAACATGGAATTGGTTCGAACCTCGTGTTTTGACCAAGCGAGCCCGGGGTCGATTTTTGGGATTTTGTGAAGAAACCTTAGAAATCTATATTTAGGCTTTGGGTTTAGTTTGTTTATCTATTATTGATATTATAAAGTCATTATTTCATATATTTGACTGAGTTGGAGCCGAATTCAAGGGTAAAGCTATACTAGAGGTTTGAGTTGGGTTTGGAACATTCGAGGTAAGTGTTTGATCTAACTTTGGCTTGAGGGAATAGGATTAGTGTATTGTTTGCTAATTGCTAAATGATGAGTACGGTATATAGGCACGGTGACGAGTATCTATACACATGTGTCTAGCATGACCGTGAGTCTTTACTTGTACTTATTCTGGTTTTGTTGTGACTCTTCCATGTCTAATTGATGATTTCTATGTAATATGAAGAGTATAGTAAATAATTATGAGTTGTAAACTCTTTGGAGTGTTGACTCAAATGATGAAATAACTATTGAGTAAGAAATAAAAGAAATAGAAAGAGAACTGATTATTCCCTTGTCGGGTTGTTTGATTATATTGATTATCTCCCTTACCGGGATGTGAAAGTTATCGTTGTTGCTCCCTTGCCGGGATTTAGCTGTTTACTTGGGGTTTCCCTTGCCAGGATGTTTATTATTGTTTGTCTATCCCCTCGCCCGTTTGGTTGTGATTGCTATTTGGGTAGTAAGAGTGATAATGCACGAAGGGTCATTGCATACCATGTTTTGATCATTAATGCAAGAAGGGTCATTCCGTGCCATATTTTGATTATTAATGCATGAAGGAACATTTCGTGCCCTGATTTGACTACTATTGCACGAAGGGTCATTCCATGCCATGATATGAGAGTTTATGTGAGGAAAAGCACGAAGGTTAATGTTATCACTTTATTGATTGTTTTGGTGAGGATGAGAGTAAAAGTACGAAGGGCGGTGCCATGCAACTGTTGATTATCCTGCTCTCCTTGATTGTTGTCATTGTACAGATTTATTGCTCTATCTGTTGATTTTATATCTGGACTGCTACATCCCCCATAACATGCTCCCCTTCCTCTTAACTGTTCAAATTTATGTATCCTCTTCTACCGCATATATATATATTGAACTATACAGGCTTATTTGGTAGTCCTGTCTAGCCTCATCATTACTTTATCGGGGTTAGGCCAGGCACTTACCAGCACATTGGGTCGGTTGTGCTGATGCTACACTCTGTGTACTTTTTTGCACATATTACGGAGCCGGAGTAGCTTGTGGACCACATTAGGAGTTGACTTCAGTCCGGAGATTTCCAAGGTAGCCTTGCTGACTTCCGCATGGCCCGGAGTCTCTCCTATCTTTGTTTTTTTTTTATTTCCTTTGTATCAGAACAAACATTATTGTATTTTTATTCAGACTTTGTATTTAGCATTATGTAGAGGTTCGTGAGTTAATGACACCAGATCTAGGTAGAGTTGTATTTGAACTTCCGCACTTACCTTCAGTTATTTATGTTTTAAGGCTTCTGCTTTTATATTAACTGTCTTGCCTTTCTTTATATTGTTGATGATGTTAAAAGAAGTATTTATTTAATTGGCTTGCCTTGCTCCTAATAGTAGGCACCATCACGACTCCCATGATGAAAAATCTGGGTCTTAACACATGTCCTCGGAAATGTACAGTCGTACCATGTCCTGCATGATCACCTCTCCCCAATACTTATTAGGTCTCCCACAACCTCTTCTCGTATTCACCACGGCTAACCGTACACACCTCCTCACCGGTGTATCGAGGCTTCTCCTCTGCACGTGCCCGAACTATCTAAGCCTCGCTTCCCGCATCTTATCATCCACAGGGGCGACACCCACATTCTTCTGAATATCTTCATTCCTAATCTTTTCTATCCTAGTATGGCCCCACATCCACCTCAGCATCCGCATCTCTGCTACTTTCATCCTCTAGATATGGGAGTTCTTAACCGGCCAACACTATGCCCCATACAACTTGGCTGGTCTAACTACAGCTATATAAAACTTACCTTTGAGTATCGGTGGTACTTTCTTGTTATATAATACTCTAGATGCAAGGCTCCATTTCATCCAGCCCACCCTTATGCAGTGAGTGACGTCCTCGTTGATCTCTCCGTCCCCCTGAATCATCCACCCAAGGTACTTGAAGCTATCTCTCTTGGGGATGACCTGTGACCCAAGCCTCACATCCCCGCCTACATCCCTCGACTCAACACTAAACTTGCATTCCAAGTACTCTGTCTTAGACCTACTCAATTTAAAACCCTTAGACTCGAGATTCTGTATCCAAACCTCCAATCTCTCATTAACACCGGCCCTCATCTCAATTAGAACTATGTCGTCAGCAAATAGCGTACACCATGATACCTTCCCCTGAATATGGTGTGTCAAAGCATCCATCACCAAGGCAAATAAGAACGGGCTAAGCGCGGATCTTTGGTGTAATCCCATAACAACCGGGAAATGCTCCGAGTCACCTCCCACAGTCCTAACTTTAGTCTTAGCTCCATCATACATGTCCTTGATCGCTCGTATGCAAGCTACCGGCACGCCCTTCGCCTAAAGACATCTCCAGAGCACCTCCCTAGGAACCTCGGTTTCTCCAAGTCAATAAACACCATGTGCCGATCCTTCTTCTTATCCCTGGACTGTTCCACCAACCTTCTAATAAGGTGGATAGCTTTCGTAGTAGAGCGGCCCGATGTGAATCCAAACTGATTGACGGATCTAGGCGTCGTCTTCCTCACCCTTACCCTCACCTCCACCACCCTCTCCCAGACTTCCGTGGTATGTCTAAGTAACTTGATACCCCTATAATTATTACAACACTGGACATCACCTTTGTTCTTGTACAACGGTAACACTGTACTCGACCTCCATTCCTCCGACATCTCTTCGTCCTAAAAATTACATTGAACAACCCAGTCAGCTATTCCAATCTTGCTCTACCCACACACTATCAAAACTCAACCAAAATTTTATCTGGCCCGGTCGCTCTAATCTTACTCATCTTACGCAAAGCCCCCACGACCTCATCCACATTAATATGCCTGCAATGCCTAAAATCTCAGAGACTCTCTGAATGCCCCAAGTCTCCTAGCGCTATATATCCCGGCCTCCCTCCTCATTTCGAAGACCATAAAAGAACGTCTACCATCTCTGCTTAATCTGGAAATCTCCCATCATCGTCTTTGATGCACCTTACTTGGTCCATATCCCAGTCCTTCCTCTCCCTCTCTTTAACCAGCCGAAACAACTTCCTTTCCCCGCCTTTCTCCCTTAATTCCTCGCATAGACGGCTAAACGCTGCATTCTTAGCCCCCGTGACCACCAGCTTTGCCTCCTTCCTTGCCACTTTGTACCTCTCTCTATTCGCACTCCTCTCCTCATCGCTTGTGCTCTCTGCTAACTTTGTGTACGCTACCTTCTTCGCCTCTACATTACCTTGGACTATGTCATTCCACCACCAGTCTCCTTGGTGCCTACCAGAAAAACCCTTCGATGCACCTAGCACCTCTCTCGCCGTATCCCTCATATAGTTCGCCGTCGTCGACCACATTATGCTTGCGTCTCCACTACTCCTCCAAGCTCCCATAGCGGATAACCTCCCCTCCATCTCCTGGGCTTTATCATTGGTTAAAGCTCCCCATCTAATATTCGGTCGGCCACGAGCATACCTTTTATTCCTCTTCATCATAATGTCGATGTCTATCACTAAGAGCCTATGCTGAGTTGCGAGGATCTCTCCCGGGATAACCTTGCAATCCTTACATAACTCTCTATCACACATTACCCATCCGCATTCATCGCATTCGTCCGTGCCCACCTAGTCTCCTGGACACAAGCTATATTAACCTTTCTCTTTCGGAGAATCTTTGCCAATTCAATAGACTTACCTGTCAGCGTGCCTATGATATACGACCCGATCCTCAATCTACAAGCTCTATCTTTCCCCTTACCCTCATTTCCTCTCGTCCCAAGCCTTGACCCCTCCCCAGCCCTACTCACCTCGGTACTCCTCGAGGACATGACCTTACTCTACTATCCCACACTACAGCCACTATACCTACGACAAACTCTAGACAACACTAACACGGACCCAAATTTTATAGTAAACATTAAAAAGGGAAAAGTTAATCTTTGGATAATTTACATCTATAACAACCAATTTAAACGTCAAATGCTACTTAGGCATATAAGCATCATGTACTATAAAAGCAAAAAATTATCGAAAAAGATAATGCTGTTATAGAGAGGTTTGCCGGTACTTTTTCTTGAGTAACCCTCTTTTCCTTTTCATTCTTTTGTATAATTATATATTGACTAATTAGAAAATTTTGAGTCCACAATTATTCTACTAATTCGTGGTTGTTTTTCAAGTCTGAAAACAGATCTACGTCTGAGTATTACTTATTGACTCCAGGTTAAAAATGTCCTCCGTTAACCTATTTTGAAGAAAGTGCCCCTACCGTTAAAATTCTGGCATATTTGTGCCCCTAACGTATTGACTCCAGTTTAAAAATGCCCATACCGTTAACCTATTTTGAAAAAATGCCCCTACCGTTTTAAATATAAGTACAATCAGTTGTTAGGCTTAGGGGCACAAATATGCCACATTTTTAACGGTAGGGGCATTTTCTTCAAAATAGGTTAACGGAGGGCATTTTTAACCTGGAGTCAATACGTTAGGGGCAGTTCTGACCCTTTTCCCTTTCTTTTTCTTTAGTCAAACTCTCATGGTTCATTTTCATGCTCATACCTCCCAAAAAAATGATTAAAAACCCCATCGACAGAGACATGATAAGAATTCGAAGTTTATGAGTTCGAGATTCTAGTTCGTTTAAATTATTCAGTTTTAAATTAATAATTTATATATATTCAATAGATTTCTTAAGATAAATATAGGGTTTGGATTATAATTACTAGGTTCGATCAAGCCCGCAACATATATTCTAGCTACGCCCCTGAAATATATATATATATATATATATATATATTGTGTGTGTCAGTGCGTGTGTGATATTGATTATTGACGCATATGGCCATATAATCTTTTTACAAAACTCTGGCAAATTTCACAAGTAAGCCACATCACTAGCTAATTAAATTTTGGCTTTATAAAGTCTGGGGACCAAGTCCTGTGTCCAATTAGCCGGGATATTTGCAGAAATGGCCTTTTTTGTGACCACTAGTTAAATTATATCTTCCATTAACCCAACGGACTAAATTTAGCTTACTAACCCAACGGGAACAGAATTAACCAAATTGAGCAAAAATAAGAAAAAGGGTAAGGTTTTCAACTTAAGTAGGCATTTGGTTAATATCTAAGTTGAAATTGAAAAAATATATATTTTAAAGTTCGAAAATAGCTTGTAGAAATTGAAGTTATATTTAACATGGACTAATTTCTTTTTGTTAAATTTTTAAAAATGATGAGTGAAGAAACTAGTATTTCATAGATAACTCATTATTTGTAAATATTCAAGTTCAAACCTGCTTGATATAGGCTTAAAGGAAGAAGAGATGAATTTACCTAAATAGTTGATAAAGTAAATGAGATGATTATATAATTTATGAATAATATATGTATAATCATATACAATTAATGTATAATCCACCTTATACCAATTAGAAAAAGAAAATATTGAATCTGATTGGCTATTTATGTAAAGATCCCATGGGCCGGGTTGTCTCCGACCCTGACCCGATCCATCTGAACAACCTCGCTCTATACAACATCAATTTCACTCTTACAACTGTAGCTCTTCGAGTCGGATTTTGAGACGAAGAAGAAATGGACAGAGAATGGGGTTCCAAGCCGGGGAGCGGCGGCGCCGCCTCCGCCCAGAACGAAGCCATCGACCGCCGTGAACGGCTGCGACGGCTGGCCTTAGAAACCATAGACCTAGCAAAAGATCCTTACTTTATGCGAAACCATCTGGGAAGCTATGAATGTAAGCTTTGCTTAACGTTGCACAACAACGAAGGGAATTACTTAGCGCACACGCAAGGGAAACGGCATCAGACTAATTTAGCTAAAAGAGCTGCTCGTGAAGCTAAGGATGCTCCCGCTCAACCTCAGCCTCATAAGCGCAAAGTCGCTCTCAAAAGAAACGGTAATGATTCAATTAAAATCGGCTTTTTTTTTTCGTGTTTTACAGTAATATTTATCAGTAGATGAGTTTTGTCATTTGAATTTGGGACTTAATTCTGGTGATATGTAAGAGATGTTTGTGTTATTGTTATTGTTTGTTGAGTTAGGAATATGATTTAGGGTTTAACATTAGTACTTGTTTATTTACCCTTAGCCACGATTATGTACTGCTCCCAGGAATAGAAGCTCGAACCAATAAGCTTCAATTCCTGGCTCTACCTCTGACCACACCTAAGGGTGTGGCATAACATTTAATGAAGCGGGATCGAAAAAATTGGGAAACTAGAGTTGCAGTAGAGGCAAAAAGTTTATTCCCATCTACCCAAGCCTTGATGGGCGGAGTTAACAGTAACTTCTACTGGTGGTACAACTATGGAGTTGAGTGTAATTTTGCCTGACACCATCATTGTAGAAAGCTAGTTCACAATTGTGTGCCATGAGATTTTGGTTAGAGTTGTTTTAGAAAATTTACTTTCTACAATTAATTTATCTTCTAGATCTAAGGGTGGATGAAGTAGATAGATTGCCATGGGAGTCCAGATTCAAATCCAAAAAAACTAGGTGATATCTTCTCATCCGCCTGAGATTTGGTAGACAGAGATTTGGACACGATAGAATAGGCAAAGTGCAAGCAAGCAAATCCGGTTATCGTAAAAAATAAGAAAGTAATCCACCTCCTAACAAAAGATACTTGGCCTAGGTTCCTTAAATATTGTAACTAGTCACTAGTGTATTGATATAATCAAGAGCTGCCATTAAAGTTGGGTTTGCTTTATGAATCATCTATAACTATTTGTCCTTTTACCTACATTAATGTCGTGATGATTTGCAGTTTGACTATCTTTCATGTTCAGAAATAGTTATATTTTGATTATCCATTTTCCTTAATTCTTGAGTTTCATATGCTAATTCTTTTTATGGGGCTGGATATGCAGTTAAAATTGGTAGGCCTGGCTACCGGGTGACCAAGCAATTTGATCCAGAGACGAAACAACGATCTCTTCTGTTCCAGGTTAGATTTTCCATTTTTTTAACAATGCATCTGCTGCCTATTTAAGGCTACTGTCAATGGTTCATGTTCATTCAGAAGTTCCTACTTGTTCGAATAGCATTACATTATTTTTTACATGTGGTGGAAGTCAAATCTTTTTCACTGTGGAAACGAAAAACTTCAGAAGTATCATTTGAAAGTTCAAAATGAGATAAGGGAGAGATAGCCTAGCAGGAGTACCTCTCCTCCTTCAACCATGAGTTTGGGGGTTCGAGTCGTTGGGGGAGCAAAGTAGGAAAGCCACCATTTGGCTCGGTGGAAGTGGGATATTGGGGAGAGGACAGTGGGGTTTATATATCCAAAAAAAAGGTTGAAAAATGGCTTTTGTTTTCCAATAGTTTTAGTTTACTGGATATTAAAGATTTACTGTTTCAGTTTATTAGGCTGTTTTATGATATGTTTGAAAAGGACGAGTAAGGAAAATTTACATTGATTTGTTCAGCCTGATTATAAGGTTTTGGTAGATTATGTATTCTAGTGAGCTCCACAAAATATACTTTGCTTTTTAAGCATATGGCTGTGCAAAATGCATCTGGGTTACACATCTGTGCTGCATATTTTTGGCACGTTGCTTAGCCCAAAAAATAGAAAGTAGAAAATAAAAGCAACTGTTATGTCTTTCAAAACTTTGGAGGCTGGTGTAACTAGTAACAACATAGAGACCAAGTCCTATACTCTTGGGCGCAATACATGGCTTCTCCATTGTTGTATGAAGGTGAACCAGTAAAGTAAGGCAGCAGAAGGACTTATCCAGATGCAAAGAAGCTTTTGAATAACATACCAAAAATACCTTTTGAATCTTATGGTCTTAGACATGTCATGTCATCCCTATACGGAAGTGTCACTAAAGGTAAAATGGGAATGTTGAATTTTAAATTACTAAATAGAAAGAGGGATTTTTTTTCATGTACAACTGTGGTGTCCAGGCCAGCTCGCGCGCTCCTCGTCTAATTGCACGATTACCCGCCACATACCACCAGCAACAAATCCTAGTGTACCACCAGCAACAGGTACCAAGTAACTGTCCACCAAGGTTGGACAAATGGGAAGAAACCACCTAGTGTTTTTACCTACACTAGGATTTGAACTTGAAACCTCATGATTCTCACGCACTTCATTGACCACTAGGCAACAAAGAGACATTCTTTTTTTAATAGACTAAAAAGGAAAATAAGGCACAAAATGAAAATGAGGGAGTAGTAATACTTGGACCAACTGTGGGTTGCTTGCATTGTTTTCTTTTGGCTATTATAGTGCACCAACTTTGGTTACATACTCAGTATAATATTGTAATAGAGAACTGTAGATTTCAAGAAATGCACGTTTACAGTATTGCATGTGCATTTTGTCAAGTACCAAAGGAGTCTTTGCTGGCAAAATTTACCCTCCATTTTTCTGTGGTTTTCCCCTTTTTCTTACTGTATTGAAGTTTGTACTTGCTAATAGTTTCATGGCTGTAAACTTTACTTTATAAAAAAGACTAATAGTTTCATGACTTTGGCTATGGTGCAGATTGAATATCCTGAGATTGAAGACCATACAAAGCCAAGGCACCGATTCATGTCCTCCTTCGAGCAGGTTTGTATCTCGAAGTATCATATTCTTGAGTGGTTCTACTGTTTCTAACAGAGTGCTATTCAATTTCCTATTCTCTGGATTTACATGTGGAAGAATAAGTAGTTTTTCATCTTTTGAAGATTAACTAGGTATTAATCTTCTGTATCTCTTTCCTTCCGGACAGAAAATCCAACCATTTGACAAAAGATATCAGTTTCTTCTGTTCGCTGCTGAACCATATGAGATCATTTCATTTAAGGTAACTTTTTCCCATAGCCGAACATAGTCTTTTCCACCTTCATGATGTGTTTCCACTGTTGGTGGTTTGATCATGGAACTGATTCCTTTGCATTATTCAGGTTCCAAGCACCGAGATTGACAAATCAACTCCCAAGTTCTTTTCGCATTGGGATCCAGACTCGAAAATGTTCACTGTAAGTCTTCTCACTTTTTAAATTACAAACTTGTAAGGCAACTACCCAGCAGGTTTTCCAAAATTTACTCATTTCTTCGTGGTAAAACCTTAACTGCTTTCTGGGTGAATCTATTTCAGTTGCAATTATACTTCAAGACTAAACCACCAGAGACCAACAAACCACCACCTGCTCCTGCAGCAAATGGGACGACAGCACCTGCTGCCTCATCCAGGCCTCTACCTCCACCACCACAAGCTCCACCGCCACCCCCACCCCCACCACACGGTCTTCCCCCTGGAGCTCCGAATCCACCCAGAGGCCCACTATCTGCCCCTGGGTCTATGCCTCCACCCCCTCCACCCATGGGCAATGGACCTAGACCTATGCCACCAGGAGGTAATTTACCTGCTCCACCGCCTCCTCCAGTTGGCGCTGGTGCAATGGCTAATTTCACTCCAGGCGGACACATGGGGAGACCTCCAATGATGCCTCCACAAGGTTTTCCAGGCCAGCAGATGCAAGGACAAGGAATGCGCCCACCACCTCCACCACCCAACATGGGTTGATGAGCTGAGGCTATATTACGTAGCAGTTTAGTTCATTTTTTTGGATGTAGCTCAGTTGTATTAAGGGTCAGATGCTAAGGCCCTAACAAAAATCGTGCTACGTTGCCCGAAACTGTTCTATCTTTTAGCTGATGCGTCTATATTGGAAGTCTTTAGAGATAGATGTAATAGAGTACCTGCTTTAAAACAAACGAGTACCTTTATGCTGGTTGTACGCTGCATCAAAAGAAAGCTAATCTGTTACAGAATTTTTAAATCTTGGCATCAGGTCATTATACATGAAGGGGGAATTTAGCAAATGCACAGGCTAGTAATAGCACAGCACATAAAGTAACAATAAGAAATCGACCTCATCCCCTTTTGATCAGCTCAGAGCTTTCTCCTATTCCCCGAAAACTCTATTGGACTCTGGAAATAATTTATTGGAAGAACTCATTTGACAGTGGTCGCTGCTAGTTTTTCTTGGATGTGATACCTATCCACAGTTTAATTCAAAGTATTAAAAAGATCAATCATTTTCTACAACAATAACAAACCCAATGTAATCCGACAAATGGAGTCTGTCACGAGTTTTCTACAGCTAATAATTGAAAATCGGATTGATGGGCGCCCTTCTCCAATGCTGTGATCCGCATTGAATACACTCAATAAATACAAAACAACAGCTGTGTCCTCTGCCACCCCTTGGGAAAGGCTACAAACAATTCTCAGGTTCGAACGAATTTCCACGCTAAGAGCTAAAGATGGCGGTAAAAATATACTGTTCAAACTCTTCTAAGTTGCCACTGCATGTGTAGGAAAGACCTTCCGAATGAATTCTAAGAACCGCTCCGAGTAAAATGCGGGATCCACAGCAGAAATGGACACAGAATCAAACTGAATCGATTTGTATGCGTGTTCTAACCTCTTACTTATATTGTAGTCTTGCAATATGTCAATTATCCCAAGGTATAATACAACATCATATACTTCTTGAAAAACCTGCGTCTGACCTTCCTTTGGTATATATTCCGCCCTTGCTGGCATATTCACGCCAAGCTGAATCTGGAGTCTGTTTGAGAGGCAAAAGAAAAAGAATTTAGGAATGTACAATTATCACTATCAATATCCAAACACGAAAAAGATCAACTCCGCGTCAACTTGGATTAGGAAAATACTAATGTCAAGCCTGGTGAAAAATTACCTTGCTGTCCCTGGGAGGAGGAGGTCCACTTCCGCATCGCCAGTAGCTGATGACGCTCTTAATCGGCTTCCCCTGACATGGGGACCCACAACCACGCTATCATGACTTCCGCGTGGGACCAAAACAAGGCCTTGGGGTGATATTTCATCCTCCAGAGACTCTGTAGTAGTAGAACAAAACAATAGTTTATAGAAACAGCGATAAAAAGAAAAAAAGAAGAAAAAAAACGATAAATTTTCAGGAATCCATTCTTTCCACAAATATCGGGCATGATAAGGTGTCACCAGTACAAGTTTGAAGCAACGATGGCTATTCCCCACTTTAGGGATTTAACTGTCCAAAGTCATCATTAATATATCAGGAGAGTGAACCTATGCCTATTAGTGACTCAGAGTGCACTTAACCTCAGGCCGAGCTACTGTATAAACAGAATACTCTACCTATAAATGTATGACGAGATTTGTATAAACTACGGACCAGATAAACAGAATAGCCACCAGCTATCAGGTCATACTTTTGTTTTGTCCCAGTGGTAAGCCTTAAATAAGTAGTTCATGTAACTTCAGGTGCATCTTATTATAATTTTTCATTTTCAGGACAAACCTTCCTCTGCAACAATTTCTAATCCATCTACTGTGGTGCGTCCACTGCAGGAAATGAGAGATTGTAGGTGTTGAGGTGCTCTATAGTGAACACCTAACAAGAGGCTGTAATCCATAATGTGCTGTTCCTCCAAAAATTTACTGTCAATTTCGATCTGCCTGTACAAACAAATGCATGTATGTCAAGACAAAATTGAAAAAGGAAAAAGAAAAAGAATTTAATATTTGCCATGAATAGAGAAAACTTTATTGAAGACCAGGTTTACAACCTAAAAGGCAGCCAAGAGCACTAAGCTTCCGCAATGCGCATGGCCCAGTGAAGGGCCGGACCACAAGGGCCTATTATACGCAACCTTACCCTGCATTTCTGCAAGATGCTGTTTTAACGGCTCGAATTGATGACCTCCTGGTCACATGACAACAATTTTACCAGTTATACGAAGGCTTCACTTCACCACATTTACGGTCTACAAATCGGAAAAGATACTGAAGCAGGTGGCCTACTTGAAAAATATCTACTCTTTCATGATGTCAAATTGTAAGACCGAAATGCTCCCTCTGCAAGCTCTTTATGCTAAATAGGAATCAGAAATTTACTTAACGGTTCCCTTTTCTTTTGCTCTTTTTGGATGTAATCACAGCACTTTCTTAGTGCTGGTTTTAACATCAATAGTACTTACAACAACAACAACAACAACAACTACCCAGTATACTCCCACCAGGTGGGGTCTGGGGAGGGTGATATTATTGCATGCTATTTTATTTATGTTTCTTATGTTTAGATAATTATTTACGCTATTTCCGCTGGAGTTACTAATGCTCTTTTATTTTTGTTTTTGTTTTTCCTTTCCTTCACTGAGCAGAGGGTCGATTGGAAGCAACCTCTCTGCCCTTTCGGGTAGGGGTAAGGCTCGTCTACACATTACCCTCCCCAGACCCCACTTTGTGGGACTATACTGGGTAGTTGTTGTTGTTGTTGTTGTTGTAAACTTAAGGGTCACATTTTGTCAGAACCATTCAAAAGATTTAAAAAATAAAAACAAATAACAAGTCCTACCATAAGAAGATACACTACAGTGAACAGAAGCTTTATAGGCTATCTGCATTACATGGTGGCTGCTAGCACCTGGATATTACTACATTATTAAGTTAGAACAGCAACTGAAAAGTAAAAAATGTATGTACATTAGAGAAAATGAGGAATATTTAGTTAGAAGTCACTCACCTTAATAAAGCTTCGCGCCAAGAAGGTTCTAGATAAAAGCAGTAGTTCAAATCTAGATCCTTAAGTATTGTGTTCTCATCAATTTCAACCTTGTCTGCAGATCGTCCTAATGAAGAACCTTTAAGATCAAATCTTCGGTGGATTCTTAACTCCGTACAAAACATATTTCCCATTACTACAAAGCGGAACTGCAAAAACCAATGTTACAAAAGTATAAGTCCTATGTATATAGAACAGTCTTTATCTTCTCTGAATGTTTCTTCAAACAACATCATGAATGCGAAGACAAGGTCTGCGTACAGATTATCCTCCCCAGACCCCATATGTTGGGATCAAACTGGGTTTGTTGTTGTTGGCGTTGTTGTATTGGATGATCCTCCCTGCAACTAATATCTTTCCTTAATGGTTAATTCCAGAAAGCTTGACGTCTTTTTTCTTCTAGTAACAGCTAGTGCTCGGGTCGGTTTGCGCATGCCGTGACTAATTCACACTTTGGTTATCGCTACACCCTCTCTAGACAAACAATTTGACTCAAGCCACTCCACCACTGATACAATAGCACACTTGCCTTAATAATCGCATATGCACTCGAGCTTGAGAAGTTCAACCAAAACTGTAGAGAGAGCGGATACGTGCTACCTTATACCAACACAAATACCGAGTAACTATGTTCACCGAGCTTAAACTGATGGGAAAAGATTACCTAGTATTTTTTGCCTCTACTACAGTTCATTGACCGTTAGGTGAAAACCCTTTACCTTTAGTGCAACTAGACCTCTTAAACGAAAGCTTTCCCCTCAAGCAATTAAAACTAAAACAAATGAATACTATTTTATGTAATCACAGACTTGATTTGACATCTTATTATTTTACTTTTGGATATTCCAAACCATTACTTTTTAAACACTTCCAAATCCAAACTCACAATAATAATTTATTGAAATACTTGTCTCAATAACCTCTCTGTTCAAATTAGACGCAGATGTTGAACCTCATTATTTAGCGGCTCTCCGAAGTCAGAGAGATGGGTGGGGGCGTTTTTGATAGGCGGGACAAAGCGCTTTAAACGGTGATGAAAGAAGAAGAAATGCCTACTTTATTGGGACAGAAAGAGCTACATTAAAATTCAATATAACCTTTGGAACTACTTATCTCTAAACCCTAATGAATTGTAGAGCAAGACAAGTGAGATTTTTCCAGTCACAAGAGTGCTCCACTTACAAAAAGTGGTTGGGAGTTCAAGTCACAATGGAGCAAAGTGGGGAAAGGTCCACTGTTGACTCCCAGGCAGGGAAAATTTGGCAAGGGTTTTACCACATCAATTTCCTTTTCTTTAAAGAATTGTTGAACAATTAGAATCCGGACAGCTTTTGTGCGTCGCAATAAAATAGAAATTTCTTTTTAAAATTTATTGTTTAATGCAATATTAACACAATTATATGGACACAATACAATACAACTTTTTTACATGCAAGATATCATTATTATATTTACAAGTATATTACCTTTTGTCCACTGGAAGGCTTTATCCTATGAAGTCCAAAAAATTTTGTGATGAGAGTATTCTCATGTGTCCTGACATGACGATGATAATCCGGAAGCATCCGCAGCAAAACCTACACGTGAAATCAATGATCATGATGTTCTCTTTTCATACCCAACATTAAATGTAAAACTAACTCCAATGAAACAGTTATAGGCTGAGCTTTAAAAGAGACATCTACACAGGTTCTTCAAAATCTAACAACAACAACCCATTATACCCCACTTAGTAGGGTCTGGGGAGGGTAGTGTGTACGCAGACCTTGCCCCTACCCTTGGGTAGAGAGGCTGTTTTCAAATAGACCACTGGCATCCTTCCCTCCAAGAACTTCCCGCCTTGCTCTTGGGAAGATTCGAACTCACAACCTCTCGGTTGGAAGTGGGGGTTGCTTACAATCAGAGCAACCCCTCTTGTCTTAATCAACAACCCAGTATAATCCCACTTAGTGGGGTCTGGGGAGGGAAGTATGTACGCAGACCTTACCCCTACCTTTGGGTAGAGAGGTTGTTTTCAAATAGACCCCCGGCATCCTTCCCTCCAAGAACTTCCCACCTTGCTTTTAGGGAGACTCGAACTCACAACCTCTCGGTTGGAAGTGGGGGTTGCTTACCATCAGAGCAACCTCTTGTCCGTTCTTCAAACGTAAAAAAAATGAGCTGTTTACATAAGTATGAGCCTTAAACTGTAACTTCAGATTTACGTATATCAACTGATAGGTTTAAGTCAAGATTACACACCTTAACTTCAGATTTACGTAATGTCTTAATCATGAAACGGTCATCTTGAGACAGGAAAAACACACTGCCGCTTTTCCCAGGAGAAGAAAGCTCTCTAAGTGCATCACTTCCACAAATTGACATCATATAATCAGCAGCATCAATCTTAAACATCTCCCTCAGATTCCTAAAAGAAGATAAACCCATTTTAGTTCCCACGTATATGTATGTAGCAAATCAAAAAGTCTAACAAGCTAGCTTGGACTTCTAATAATACATCAACATTAACAAGAAAAAGCATCTACAGAATGGATACAAAGAAGCTCCTCTACTTTAACAACAAAGCATCTAAGTGGGGCATACGATGAATAGAATAAAACCATATCGAGGACTTAGTTATACAGCTTCTGCAGAGAATACAATAACAAGGGAACTCATTTCAGTTGCTATATATGCGTGTAGTGTGAATCTGTGAGAAAACACCAAAGAAATAGCATCTAGGAAAACGACACAAGGGATTAGCTCAGTTGGTGAAGGCGTTCCTCGTAATGGGAAAAGTTTAGATTCAAAGGCGCTACTTCTCCCCTTTGCCACATCACCGTATAATCAGCATCAATTAGAACTCAATCACCAATGTACAAACTAGACTTTTTTCCTTTACGAATAGATAAGGGGAGCCAGAACTGAGAAGTCAAAGAAGATAAAGCCACTACTTACAGATGTACATCCAATGTACAAACTAAAAAGTCAGTTGGGAGATCTAATAAATTCGTTCAGCAGAAGAACATGCAATTAACATATCTAAAGAAGAAAAAAAGATAAACACAAAAGGAACATGCATAATGAAACCACATCTAGCCGACAAAAAAGAAAAACCCAATGTGCATGAAGCTTACACCAATAAATATAAGAGCTGCTTAGAGTTTATCAGCCATTGTCAGAGAAAAGATTCCAAACCACCAACCTGAAGACCATTGGGCAATAATCTTTCCACTTGAAATCTTCTGACTGATGTGTAGGTGTCAATTGTGATCCTTCTTTAGGAAAATACATCCAAAAGCTAGCACGTGGACCAAAATCTGAAGCCCGTATTTCTCGTCTTTGTATAGGTGTAATTTTTCCCACTGTGTATCTGGTCACATTTCAACTGGTCATACATTTAATATAAGATAAAAGGAGCAAATAAAACCATCTTGATGGTTAGTTTCATGGGAAAAGAGAATTATATTTGCACACAAGTTCCTCACATCCACTGCTATTTCCACTTCAGGAGTGATTCAAGAAAATATCAGAGTAGGTTGTGTAAGATGCTAAATTTGATAGTAACTCCACTTAGTTCAGGGATTTTCTAACTTCAGGTTTGCCTTTCAGTTATCTCTGACCCTTCCCCTTTATTTATGTCCTTGATTATCTGCCTAAGTAGTGCTTCTGCAAACCCAACGAAATATTTAGTTGTTGTTAGCACCGAAGCTCTAAATATAAAAGAATGGTTGAGACAGAAAATCGTCAAAGTATTTTCCAAGTTTTTTGGTTATTACCTTTTTCTGCCCTTTGAAAGTTAGAGACTACTTTATAGATCTCCATCTGAATAGCCCAAGAAGAACCTAAATTATCCAATTGATGCTTTAGCCTTTCTTCCTTTGAACGCGTTAACTTACACAAAACTATTGGACGGTACTATAAAACTTTGAGCAAATACTTCCAAATCAAAGTTCTCTGAATAGATGATGTCTAGAAGATGGTAACTTCCTTTGACTTCCTATGATATTCAGAGACATTCTAGTCGTCAATCTATGCATGGTGACACAAAGAAAAGTAGGACTTATAGGAAAATTTTCCACTATCCTTCTATATGCACAAGCAAATACTCCAGAAACACGTGATTATTAGCTAAAGATGTGATGCTGATGTAACCCCTTCTCCAGACTTCTTTCTTTTCTTTTTATCTAGAGAAAATAACACATATCTAAAGCAGCTTCCTAAATTCATTGAATCTAGCAAAAATAGCATGGAAGATCTATACAATAATAACACAATATGTAGTTTCAAGGAACCAATAGAAAAATTTAGACCCAAGAAAGACCAGCATAAGTAAGATAATCTGTAAATAAGATTTGGGGGGGTGGGGTGGGGTGGGGGACAGGGAAAATATATTACAACAAACCAAGCAATAAGGTCGTCAGCAGTCACAAGTAGTACACCTGATCCCAAGTTGAAGACTGAGCATTAAATCATAACTCCTGTGCCCTTTTATGATCGCTTCACCTGGTCTCTTCAATTCCCTTGCAAGTTTCTTTTGCCTCCTTCTGGCTCTTCCGGATGGTGGTGAAAATCGATCATTCAAGACAACCTCACTGATTAGGACACCTTGCATGTATTCTCTTTCCAAAATTGGAGCACTCATATCGTCCTCCATGTCTCCATCTAAATCATGTCCAATAACTTTCTCAATGGCTACTTCAAGACTCCATCGCCTTTCGAGAGCAACATTTGTAGGCCGAGACTGCTCGAAATTTAACAGGTTTCTCTCTGGACACTTATTATATGATCCTTGGTTACCACTTACAAATTTGACGTTTCCCATATCAACTGAAGCAGCATGGTGGATATGAGAGACTTGATTTTGTTTTTTCATATCCGGCAATAATCCTCGTTTCCTCAAAGCATTAAGGTACAATTCCTGACCAGCCGTAAGCCTGCTACCACTAGGATAAAATGTTCCTTTTCCATCTTTTAGACTATGTGTCCATGTACCTATATAACAGCTACCTTCACACCATGTATACACACCAACGCCATGCATTGTACCATTTAACCAGCTCCCTTCATACGAATCGCCATTAATCCAAGTGAGAGTTCCTTTCCCCGATATTTTCCCTCCTTTCATGTTTCCAAAGTAGACATTCCCGTTAGCCCATGTATACTTACCTGGTCCTTCTGGTGTTCCCTGAATCCACGATCCTTCAAAAATATCTCCATTTGGATACATTTGATATCCCAAACCATGTTTAAGGTTCAACCGCCAGCGTCCCCTATAGGTCACTTTATCAGGTCCAATATATGTCCCGTCGCCGTGCATATAACCACCTGAAAATTCACCATCGTAAACAGCACCAGAAGGAAATTCTAGTTTCCCATGCCCATGCCTCATCCCGTGTCTCCACTCACCCTCATACTGACAACCATCGGACCAAATATACTTTCCAGAACCCTCAGGTATGTTTCCCAGCAGGGACCCGAAGTAGGATTCCCCATTTGGTAATAAGAGCTCCCCAACTCTAAAGTTGGTGGTTTCAGAAGCAAGACAAACTTCACCATTTGTCAATTTTGTAATGTAGTTATTATCATGAATGGCGTCAAGTGATTTCGTCCTATCCGATAAAGTTACTGTTCTTTCAATATGATCAACAGTGGCCCCAGGACCAGACATGCATAATTCCAGAAAGTTTCTAGTTTTAACTGGATAGGAAGGGCTACGATTTTCAAAAAAGGCTTAAGCACACCTCCAACTTCAAAACAATTGGCCCTGCTTTGACCTGGGAAATAGAAATACAGAGCAATTAACACTTACTCGTAGCAAAACTCAATCTACACGCGTTAATATAAGTGAAAGAAGAACATTAGTCAAAACCCTTCCTTACTCCTGAAATGAGAATAGAAAGCTAGGGATAATTATCTGTTTTTTCTTTTTCTTCTTTTTTTTTTCCGGATAAGCACTGTTAGGTTTCAGTATTTTTACCAATGTTAATAGAACTCTCTGATATCATCTGTTTGCAATAATTGTTCATAATCTCAAGAAACATGAGATTATGAACCAGATTCCTATTAGAATTAATGATTATCAGTAATTGAACTCAGTATACTAAACAAGCTATCCCCCCACCCCTCGTGATCTCGTTCCTTCCTCAGCAACACAAGCGCAAGCACACACAAGAAGAAATAGGTCGCAGTGAAAGAATATCGAAATGCCGATAATTCTTACAATCTATTGATGTTATCCAAGATATAATTTCACCAAGAATCGAGCAAGGTCGAAACATAATGAATTCAATCAAGAAATCAAGAAGAAGAATAAGCATTTTACAACACCATTCACTCCAGAAAATTGTATTTACATGATTACCTATGAACATAAAAGTACTAGTTAATATACAATTACCTATTAAATTGTATTTACATGATTACCTATTAACATTACAACTATTTGCTTCAGAAATCCACAACTATTAATCATCTCATTTTACATTTCATGACCTTTTTTACTTTTATGATAGTCGTGGTGTCCGGCTAGTTTGTTCGCTCGACTAATTTCACAGATACCGCTACCTCGCACCAGCACATGTATCAGGTAACTCTATCCACCAAAGATTGGACATATGACAAGAAATCACCTAGTGATTTTGCCTCGTAGAGATTTGAACCCGGGACCTCATGGTTCACAATCCACCTCATTGACCACTAAGTCTCACCCTTAAATCTCCACCACATGCCAAATTTGTCTTTTTTATAATTTACTGACAAAAAAAGATCATATCTTTATGATAGCAAAATATAAAATCAAATTCAATCTCTTTACACAAAAAAATTAAATACATTCATACAAAATTTTGGCAAATATTTCTGATTAACCAATCTTTTCTATCATTCATTCTCCACAGAGCTCTAAACGTGTTGACTTCAAGTTTTCACAACAAACACCAAAACATAAATAATTAACCAATAAAAAACAAACCCATTTTCAAGAAAACAAAAAAGAATCAAGCTTTAAACTCTATGAAACTATAACCTTCAAAACAAAATATGCATTATATTTCAAGAAAAATAAACAATAAACCATAAAAAATGAGTACCTTACAAAGAGAACTCAAAAGGGGAAGTTGAAAAAGAACTAAAGAAACAGTTGCTGATTTTTGCCTTTTTTTGAAGAGAAAAAGTCTGAAGAGAAATGATATGAGAATTGAAAAATGGGACGAATCCCAAGTAGAAAGTAGTGTACGAAATTTAACAAACTACAAAAAGGCTTTCTGAAATTTTAACTTTTACTTACGTTATTTAAATATATTTTCAAGAAAACGATTAGATTACGATATGGTTTTTACTACTACTTGTAATCTAAGGTATCAATAGCGTGTCATTTTCAAGCTTATTCACACACCACACCCACGGAGGATGTGTAAAGACACTTCTGCCCTTGCTAAAAGTCTTGGGTCTCGTTTGGTACGAGAGATAAGCAAAAATAATTTTGCGATAAAAAGTTATTACCGCTTGTTTGGTTACTAAATGGGTAATTCGGTGCACTATGCTTCTACTATGCGCGAGATCTGGACAACAAAGATTTATTGTACACAGTCTTATCCTGCATGAGAATTTTGTTACTAATCTTGGAATAAGTTATCAAGATTAAAAATAGTTTGGAATAACTTATACTTGGCAGATAGTGGAATAATAATCCCTAAATAAATTATCCCATAATAAAGCAGTAAAATAAGACAATTTCATTGGAATAATAATTCCAAAATAAATTATCGCATAATGAAGCAACAATCTCATGATTAATACAACATACCAAATAGTGAGGATAAAATAATATTAGGATAATTAATTCTAGCATAATTTATCTTAATATTAATTAATTTCAATATAATTAATTCAAACATAACTTGTTTTCAAACGAAACGTCCTCTTACAGTTATTTTTTTGCTTTTTTTTTTAACTCAAACATAAATTGAATCTTGAAAGTTTTAGACTAGTTTATTTGATTCAGAAGGAAATGACTCGTTGTATATTTTATTTTCGATTAAATATGACTAGAATATTCATGCTAAAATTGGGACCTTCTGTCCAACTTTAGGTGGTTTTAATTTACTTGTAAATAGTTCTCTTGGTAATAAAAATATTTCTAATTACCAAAAAAAGACATAAATATTATCACCTTCATATGGACCGATATGTTAGCTGTAACAATAACAAGTTCAACTATAGAATTAGCTTTTTTTTTGTAATTTATTATATGCCCACAATTTTCTAAATATAGTAAACGAGTTTTACTTTTTTAGGAGTCAAATAATTGGAACTAAACCAATGTGGAAACCCTTAATAAGGGTAAGCTAGGTTGGTAATTAGGTTTAGGTGTGCTGCACAAACCTAAGCCGTTTGATTTTTTCACTTACCTATTATAGTAATTTTATAATGACTATATGGATTAATATATCTTTATTTAAATTTCATGAATAAAGAATTAAACCAGGTCACATCTAATCCACTTTTTTTTTCCATGCACTACCGAAAAATACTAGAATTAACTTGAATTCTATTGCTAATTTATTGTTAAATCGCTCGTAATTAACGAAAAATAATTATAATCTATCACTAATCTATCGTTAAGTAGGCTTAGGCGATTAGTGAAAATTTTTGTTATTTAGCAACAAAATTTATACTTCGCTAATCTTTTTAAATAGTGGCAGTATCATATCACTTGATTCAAACCATGATATTCCACGAATATAACCTGAATAATACACCCCACCATCTATGGGATAAGTTAGATGAAAGTTAAGATCTTAAAAAGTAGTTTTGGCGTATACCAGCAACTAATAATAATATTAAAGATTTAGAATATATATCGAAATAGGTCATCTAATCCCTTTAACCAAACGGACCCTAATAGTTCATTATGCAGCTAAGCATTTTTAATTGAGTTGCCTTGTGACTGTTTAAATTAATGACATTAGGCCCTACAAATGAAAAGATTATACTAGTAAAAATAAGAATTTAAAAAAACAAAGGTTTTTGTCTTTTGGATTAGCACTTGATTAAGATGTATTTAACAATATTTTATAAGAACAAAATTGGACCTTTTTAATAGTGGGTCCAATCGATATAGACAATTGGAAATTCACTATTAGTAGGTAGGCATTTTGCTTAACGTTTATGGAAATTAAGACTTGACTAGTTAGTTAGGTACAATTATCACGTTATGCATTAGACAATTACTTTAATTTTATCTAAAAAGGAAATTACTATACACAAATTCTATTGGGATCTTTTATAAATAAAGAAGCAGGTTAAGTGCAGTTTTGGATTTTGAGTAGGTAATAATGATGATGTTTACCTAAATACTTTCTTGTAACGATTGAAACATTGCCACGAAGAAACTTTGAAAAATATATATTTTTATCTGTCCTAAAAATTAATAACTAAAACAAAATATATTATTTATATATATGGGTGTATTATGCACATATAGCATAGATATTTTATATATTTTTTGACTAGCAAATATAATTAGCGTCTTTCAACCGACCAATTTTATATTTTGCCCAGGAAACTTTTACATTAAAAAAATACTCTTAGGCATGGGAAAAAAGTTGAACCATTTCATTGTGTGTATTTGATTCTCATTACACCCTTTACCCTCGATCCCCATATGTACTGAAAAATTAAAAAAATAGAAATATCTCCTCTTTGATTATCAATATATACAATATTATGTCAATCAATATAGCGACACGAAGATAAATTATATATACGGATAATTAATAATACGGAAAAAGGTCAAAAATATCTTTGTATTATTCGAAAATATTCAATTATATCCTCTATTATACTATTAGTCCACTACAATTCCAACATCGTACAATTATTCAAAAGTACTCCTTGTAAGATATATGGACTTATATCTACATACATATGAACAATATATGGATAAATTATATGTTATGTGCTATCTTTTGGTTTGGCCTAATTTTGTGGTCTTATGGACATTATGTTAAGGGGGCCAATGTATTGTCATATAAAGTATAGGACCAATGTGTAGATACCCAAAAGGGTAATCTTAGTTAATGATGGGCTAACTAAGGTTACATATATGTAACTATGGTTACATGCTTAATGTAACTATGGTTACATGCTTATGACTCTTGAGTTTCATAACTCATATGTTATAAGTGGGGGGGGTTATGGTTCCCACATTATTGCAAGACAAATCTCTTCTTCCTCCCACTGAAACTAGAGAGCCACCATTGTTGTCTTGCACATCTTTGTGGAAAACCATTCTCCAATATTTCTTGCTTGGAAGATATTCTTGTGAAACTCATGTGGAACTCTTGGGAAAACTTTAAGACAATCTTGAAGAAGGATTAAGGGCTTTCAAACAAGCTTCTAAGAAGGACTACGGATTTCCACATATGGATTTAGGTACGCTTCCGCTCATGTTGTTGTTGTTCCAAATTATTCGATATGAAGGCTATTGTATTTTAGTCGGAATCATTATTCTAACAATTGGTATCAGAGCCTCCTTCATATTTGGATAATTTGGAAGTTCATGAAATTGCATGTTATATAAAGTTCATGTTTAAATTATGATAGAATTTTGATTATGAAATTCTACTACCATGATATAGCATGATTTCATGAATGTTATGTAGTTGATGAACTTTAGTGATTCAATATTTTGTTATCTCTATATGAATTGAAATATTAAAGTTTGCAAAATTTTGGTTGTTGAACAACAAGAAACTTAAACAAGGAATTGTTGCTACAAATAACCTTCAGTGACGACAACTCCAGTTTCCAGTTTCAATATATAGTCGCCACTAATACATTTAGCGGCGACTTCTATGGGTTTAGCGGCGACTTCTATGGGTTTAGAAGTCGCCGCAGAAGGTCCTAGAATAATTTTTAAAGTTCACCAAAATTTTGCAAAACAGAAGCATCACATAATCGATTATTCTTTGAAAATAATCGATTATGCAATTTGTTCATCAAAATTTTTGAAACAGAATCTGAGTATAATCGATTATTTTTAACATAATCGATTATCTGGAGTTTTTTCAGCAAAATTGGAAATTCCAGAGAGCTAAGATAATCGATTATCCTATTAGGATAATCGATTATCCTAGTTTTTCAGCAAAATTTGAGATTCCAGAAGGCCCAGATAATCGATTATCATGCTCAGATAATCGATTATCTGGCCATAAATTGCAGAAACGTTTTGTTTTCTGGCTGTTTAATGAGGACATAATGTAAGAAACATTTTTCATAATTAATGAAACGTTTTAAGTCTTTTAAGTTTCAGATTTTAATTGAATATTACTAATATGTCAATTAATTTTAAGTTTTTATAATAATTATTAATGTTTTATACATTAATATTCAGTTTTAATATTAATTGTTTTAGTCCATCATACTTCAGATTTTGGAATTGTCCAATTAAGTCTAAAACAATTAATATTCAGATGTTGCATGTCAAAACATGTAACATATTAAGTTAAGATTCATAATATGGCTTAAGGAACTAAAATTTTTTAGCATCTAATATTTTAAATTAGTCAATTGAAGCATTATGTTGCCAAAGTAACCTCTATTGTGTAGATTGATTGATCTTGAAATATAAGATGACCGTGGATGTTAGTCTTCCATGCGTTTAACATCGACCCAAAGGAAGGTTGTTATTTGGCAGGACTTCGAACATGCTTGTGGTGATAAATATGTGACAATTATTTGATTTTCCATGTGAATATTAAGTCGTCCCAAAGGAAGGCTTGATATTTGACAGGAGTTTATTGTCAATATTTGATCACTACACCAAGAGTACCACTTACAAGTTGATTTTCTGTCCAAAGACTAAAATCAATGTTGTGCTAGGTATCTTGTAATGGGATTTGCCTATTTTGAATCTGAAAACTAATATTAAAGTTCAAGTTATTGTAAGCATGTATTAGGTAATCCTTTGTTCTATTTTCAGTGAATTCTTCAGCTGCTTCGATATCTGCTAATATAAACAGCATCCCTGTGCTTAACGGCACAAACTTTAAGGAATGGAAAGAGAACATTATGATAGTTCTCGGTTGCATGGATCTTGACCTTGCACTTCGGAATAAGCAACCTGCTCTCTTGAGGATACATCCTCTCCTGATGAAAGGAGGGAGATGGAGAAGTGGGAATGCTCGAATCGCATGAGTCTAATGATACGTGCAATTCCAGAATCATTCAGGGGCACTATAAATGATGAAGCTAATGCCAAAGTTTTCCTTGAAAACCTTGAAAAGCGTTTTGAACAAAACGAAAAGGCGGAAACAAGTACACTATTGAGTAAACTTGTTTCCATGAGGTATAAGGGCAAGGGAAACATTAGGGAGTACATTTTGGAAATGTCTCATCTTGCTTCGAAACTTAAGTCACTCAAGCTAGTATTGCCTGAGGAACTGCTTGTGTACTTAGTTTTGATATCTCTTCCTGCACACTTTAATCAGTTTAAGGTCAGTTACAACTGCCTGAAGGAGAAATGGACTCTTAACGAGCTCATTTCACATTGTGTGCAAGAGGAGGAAAGGATAAAGCAAGATAAGACTGAAAGTGCTCATTTGGCATCCTCTTCTAAGGATATGAAGAAGAGGAAAGGTAAGGAAGTTGCGGTTTCAAGGCCCAAGAATAAGCAACATAGGAACCTAAGGTTGAAATTACTGAATTAGGTTGCTTTTTCTGTAAGGGGACTAATCATGTGAAGAAAGACTGTACCAAGTACCACGCTTGGCGTGCGAAAAAAGGTACATTTCTTTCTCTTGTTTGTTCTGAAGTTAATTTAATTTCGGTACCTAAGAATACTTGGTGGGTAGATTCTGCTGCTACTACTCACATAAGTATATCTATGCAGGGTTGCCTGAACTGCCGAAAACCAAATGATGGTGAAAGATACATCTATGTGGGTGACGGCAAGAAGGTGCCAGTTGAGGCTATTGGAAAGTTTAGGCTGTTGTTTAAGACCGTTTTTATTTAGATTTGGATGAGACTTTTGTTGTACCATCTATTAGACGGAATTTAATTTCTGTTCCCAAATTGGACATATCCGGTTATTCATGTTCTTTTGGTGACAATAAAGTTAGTCTCTTTCAGAATTCAAATCTTATTGGTACTGGTCTTTTATCAACATTTGATAGCCTATATTTGGTTGATACAATAACCTCAAATAATGAAACCTTGCATACAAGTTTAAGTGGTACCAAAAGAAAATTAACTAATGAGAATTCTATATCACTCTGGCACAAACGTTTGGGTCACATATCCATTCAAAGAATTCAGAAACTCGTGTCAGATGGAATTCTTGATTCTCTTGATTCCTCAAATTCGGATATATGTGTTGAGTGTATCAAGGGAAAACAAACAAACAAGACGAGATTAGGTGCTAAGAGAGCTTCGGACGTCTTAGAATTGATACATACGGATATTTGTGGGCCATTTCCTACTCCTTGTAGGAATGGTCAACAATACTTTATCATATTCATAGACGATTACTCTCGTTATGGGTACCTATATCTTATTCATGAAAAGTCCCAATCCATAGACGTGTTCAAATCATTTAAGGCTGAAGTTGAAAATCAACTAAGCAAAAGGATTAAATCCGTTAGATCTGACCGTGGTGGTGAATACTATGGCAGATATGATGGTTCAGGTGAACAACGTCCAGGGCCATTTGCTAAATTCCTAGATGAGTGTGGGATCGTCCCTCAGTATACTATGCCAGGAAGTCTTACGATGAATGGTGTAGCTGAGAGACGAAATCGGACCCTTAAGGATATGGTAAGAAGTATGATTTGTCGTACTACTTTGCCAGACTCACTCTGGGGAGAAGCATTAAAAACCGCAGCTTATATTCTTAATAGAGTTCCAACTAAAGCTACAATCAAAACCCTATATGAACTTTGGACTGGGCATAAACCCAGTATTAGGCATTTACACATTTGGGGTTGTCCAGCTGAGGCAAGGCCTTATAGGCCGAATGAAAGGAAACTGGATGCTAAGACGGTTAGTAGCTATTTTGTTGGATACTCTGAAAGGTCCAGGGGTTATAAGTTCTATGATCCCACTTCTAGAACTATTTTTGAGACGGGTAATGCTAGGTTTTTTGAGGATATTGAGTTTGGGGGGTGGGGAGATAAAGTTGTTAGAGATTTTGTCTTTGAGGAAGAACATGTGTTTTTCCCTCAAGTTGTTGATCTCGGTCAGGGTATTCTCATTCCTGACATGGATCACACAACTCCCGTTCAAGACAATCTCGAAAATCTCCCCCATCAGGACCCTGCTATTACTAATGAAAATCAAACTCAACAACCTCAAGAAACTGAAGTGCCATTAAGGAAATCCACTAGAGAGAGGAGAAATGCAATTCCGGATGATTATGTTGTATTTCTCCAAGAACAAGAAAGTGATATTAGACTTGAGGAAGATGATCCAATCAACTTCCGTCAAATCATTAAGGGTTCTAACTCTCAAAAGTGGATTGATGCCATGAATGATGAGATGAAGTCTATGAGCGATAATGACGTTTGGGAGCTTGTTACATTGCCCGAAGGTATTAAACCTATTGGTTGTAAATGGATTTTTAAAACCAAAAGGAATTCAGGGGGCAATGTTATTAAGTATAAAGCTCGTCTTGTCGCAAAAGGCTACACTCAAAAGGAAGGCATTGATTATAAAGAGACTTTCTCTCTAGTTTCATCGAAAGACTCTTTCAGGACTATAATGTCACTAGTAGCACATTTTGATCTTGAGCTTCATCAGATGGATGTTAAGACAGCGTTTCTCAATGGTGACATTGAGGAAACAATTTATACGGTGCAACCTGAAAACTTTGTTTCGGATGAATCAGAGAAAAGGGTTTGAAAATTAAAGAAATCCATCTATGGGCTCAAGCAGGCTTCCCGTCAATGGTATTATAAGTTTCATGTAGTCATTACATCTTTTGGTTTTGAACCAAATGTTGCTGATGACTGTATATACCATAAGTTCAGTGGGAGTAAGTATATTTTTCTGGTTTTATATGTCGATGACATACTGCTTGCCTGTAACGATATAGCATTATTGCATGAAACTAAGAAATTTCTTTCAAAGAAATTTGAAATGAAAGATCTTGGTGAAGCTTCTATTGTATTAGGAACTCAGATACATCGAGATCGCTTAAAAGGTGTTCTCGGTCTGTCACAAAAGGGCTATATCGATAAGGTTCTGAAAAGATTTGGCATGCAGGATTGTAAACCAGGTAACACCCCTGTTGCTAAAGGAGACAAGTTTTGTCTCAAACAGTGCCCAAATAATAATTATGAAATTTCGGAAATGCAGAAGACGCCTTATGCTTCGGCTGTAGGTAGTCTGATGTATGCTCAGGTATGTACACGACCTGATATAGCATACATTGTTGGGATGTTAGGCAGATATCTTAGCAATCCAGGAATGGACCATTGGAAGGCAGCCAAAAGGGTCATGAGGTACTTACAGAGAACAAAGGATTACATACTTACATATCGGAGATCGGACCAGCTTGAGATCATTGGGTATACCGATTCCGATTTTGCTGGATGTCAGGATAGTCTGAAGTCTACTACAGGCTATATTTACATGCTTGCTGGCGGTGCTATCTCTTGGAGAAGCATCAAGCAAACTCTTACGGCCACTTCCACCATGGAAGCGGAATTCATGGCATGTTATGAAGCATCCAATGAGGCATTATGGCTGCGGAATTTGGTTAGTGGACTGCGAATTGTTGATAGCATCAAAAAGCCGCTTAGGCTATTATGCGACAACAGATCAACAGTCCTTTATGCTAATAACAACAGTAGTTTGACGAAAGCAAAACATATGGACGTCAAATTTTGGGTTGTTATAGAAAGAGTACAGAATGGACAGTTGTGCATTGAGCACATCAGAACAAACTCCATCCTTGCGGATCCGCTCACTAAGGGATTGACACCAAAAGTATTTCTTGAGCATATTGCTTGTATGGGAGTCAAATCAGTTAAGGATTATGTATTTTAGTGGGAGTTTGTATTATACAATTATGTATTGTCCATTACATTCAGTAATTCAGTTATATCTGCGCAGATATTCAGTTTTAAAGTTTTTGTACTCTTACAGTTTATGATTGATCTCAATATAGAGAACCAGTTGGAAATAGACATTCTATTGACCACACTTTATGTTATTTTCATGCTACATTCCTACACTTGATCCATGTCGTTGGTTATATTGATATACGTGATCTATGTTGGTTCTAGTTACGCAAGAGTAACTAAGAGCTCTTAGTTCCTATGTTGGTATGATTGATGGACCGGATTGTTCATGACAATTTTATTGTGATAGCAATTTTGAGCTCATAAGGTTATAATGTAACATATAATGCTAAGGTTTGTACATATGTATGTGTATCTCGTCCAAGTGGGAGATTGTAAGATATATGGACTTATATCTACATACATATGAACAATATATGGATAAATTATATGTTATGTGCTATCTTTTGGTTTGGCCTAATTTTGTGGTCTTATGGACATTATGTTAAGGGGGCCAATGTATTGTCATATAAAGTGTAGGACCATTGTGTAGATACCTAAAAAGGTAACCTTAGTTAATGATGGGCTAACTAAGGTAACATATACGTAACTATGGTTACATGCTTATGACTCTTGAGTTTCATAACTCATATGTCATAAGTGGGAGGGTTATGGTTCCCACATTATTGCAAGACAAATCTCTTCTTCCTCCCATTGAAACTAGAGAGACACCATTGTTGTCTTGCACATCTTTGTGGAAAACCATTCTCCAATATTTCTTGCTTGGAAGATATTCTTGTGAAACTCTTGTGAAACTCTTGGGAAAACTTTAAGACAATCTTGAAGAAGGATTAAGGGCTTTCAAACAATCTTCTAAGAAGGACTACGGATTTCCACATATGGATTTAGGTACGCTTCCGCTCATGTTGTTGTTGTTCCAAATTATTCGATATGAAGGCTATTGTGTTTTAGTCGGAATCATTATTCTAACACTCATCTGCCGTTAGAATCTTTCACCATGACAATTATTCCATGTGGCTTGACATGTCGTTAATGTCGCAACCCATTTCCTCAACAGGTCGTGATGGCGCCCAAATACCTTGTCGGGCAAGCCAATTGCAGAAAATATTTCTAAGTTTATCAACATCAACATTTTCAACAGGGGATTAAGTGTCCCAAAGGGGGTTTCCGGAACCCGAAACAAAAATCAAGTGGAGATATAATTTTACAACCCAAAACTAGTCTACTAAAGTGTGTGCCAGAACCTGGTGTCACGGCTACGGGTATCTAGTAGAGAATATACAAAAATGAATAATACACTATCCTAGTGTCTGAATCAGGATAGACAGAAAAAGCAAAAGTACAGGGATGACTTCTTCTGCTGCAGATCGTCAATGAAGGGAGGCAGCTCACTGTAGAAGTCCAAGGTATCTCACTGGTGCGCGCCCAAATAATGACAAGATCCACTTGCCTCAAATCATGTACATTTAAGTACAGAAGTGTAGCATGAGTATATAAATATCATGTACCCAGTGAGTATCCCGCCTAACCTCGAAGGAGTAGAGACGATGGGTCGACTTGATACTTACTAAGGTCAAATAATATGTGAGATTAATTATAAGCATGGAAGTTACTAGTATTAACAAGTTCAAGGCAAGAGAGAGAAGTCATGTCTTTTAAAGTATAATGATTTTTACAATTTCGTGTTCAATTTCTAATAACAAGTAATATGAATACAAGTTTCCACATAAGAATCATGCACACATTATACCGAGGCGACGGTCCTAACCAACATAATGAAATGTGCACTTGCCGAGGGTCGGCGGCGCCCCTATAGATGCATCTATTCATACCGAGGCGATCGGCCCGATCCAAAAATCAAGCAAGCATCCAAAATGCATACGAAGGCAATACGTGTTAAATTATGTCATACAAGCATTCAACAAGTGTACAAGTTCACTTTTATTTTCCTTCTAGCCTTTAATATATACTAGGCAATCACATTAGCATGATGAAGTGTGAATATTCATAGATATAGCATGATGTGGGCCCTAAACTACCCGGACAATCAATATAGTAATGGTTACGCACAAACTCTCGTCACCTTATTCGTCACAAAATGGAGGATTGACCACAAAATTTGCAGCAAGAAAAGGACTAAGACAGGGAGACTCCCCTATCTGTTTGTCCTTATTATGGAGTACCTCAATAGATCTCTCAAGAAGCTTAATAGGAATCCAGAATTCAACTTCCATCCTAAATGCTCAAAACTACAGCTCACTCACATTTGTTTTGCAGATGACCTATTACTGTGTTGTAGAGATGATGCAACCTCAATGAAGCTGTTGCTGACAGAATTTGAACAATTCTCACAGATGTCTGGCCTCCAAGCAAAACTGGACAAGAGTTCACTGTATATAGCAGGAGTTACAAGAGAAGTAAAAGAGAGAATGCTGGCAGAATTCAAACTGAATGAAGGGCAACTTACATTCAAATATTTGGGAGTACCCCTCTCAACCAGGAAACTCACCATCGCACAATGCATGCCACTAGTTGACATAATGGTTGATAGAATTATATGCTGGTCATCCAAGGTCCTATCCTATGCAGGCAGACTTCAACTCATCAAAAGTGTGCTCTTTGAAATGCAAACATACTGGGCCCAGGTATTTTTGATTCCCAAAAAGTCATCACACAGGCGGATGCAATCTGCAGAAACTACCTATGGACTGGAAGCCATGAAACAAGCCACAGGAATCCAATAGCATGGGAAACAGTGTGCAGACCACAGACAGCTGGAGGATTGAACATTATCTGTTATGAAAGATGGAATAAAGCAGCTTTGTCTAAACTGCTATGGGCTTTAATGATGAAACAAGACAGACTGTGGATTAAATGGATCCACTGCCATTACATTAAGAAGAAGGACATCCACACCATGGAAATACCCAAACAAGCAAGCTGGTTAGTCAGGAAGCTATTTGGAGCAAGAGAATGGTGGACAACTCACAATACATCACTGCAAACTTGCACGCAGAATGGCACATATAGCATTAGGAAGGCATATATACAATCTACTCCGCAATACCCCAAGGTTATATGGAAAAAACTACTAATGATACCTGGAATGCTGCCAAAACAGAAATTCATACTATGGATGTCACTGCATAGAAGACTGGCTACAGTCGACAGGCTAGCAAAATGGGGTAACCACACTGACCAATCATGCATACTTTGTGAAAGAGATATTGTAGAGACATATGACCATCTATACTTTGAATGTCCTTCCTCCCAGAAGTTATGGCAAGGAATACTACATTGGCTGAGCTTTACCAGAACAATAGAAAGATGGGATGTAGAAGTGCAATAGGTTACTAGCAGGGTAAACAATAGGAACCCCAGAAAAATGATATTGGGAGTGGCGTTCGCAACAGTTGTATACAATGTTTGGATGGAAAGGAATGACCGAAGGTTTCAACAGTCAAAGAACGAAGCATCAAACAGAGCAAGGCAGATTGTATTTCAAATACACATCACAGGACAACAGAAACCAAAATGGATACCCACATTACAGTATTTGAATAGCTATCCCCAATCTACCCCTTGAAAATCCTTGTACATTAGGAATTAGTGCTTTCAATTAGTGTTTTTCATTAAAATAGAAGATAAAATATGAGAACTGTTCGATAGTCCAAAAGAACAGCTGATGTATATTGATAACATGTTGGAATTTATATTAAAAAAAGTTAGAAAGAAGACTCATCTCGCTCCGCAACGTTCCTTCAATAACAAGAGTGGGCTCCAACCTTAATTCGAAGTTGGAACGAGCACCAACTAATTAAATAAAGTAAGAGTTAGTCAATACATGCTCACAAAGTGGAATCCCAACTAATTAAATAATTTCCCAACTCTTCCCATAAGTTTTCTAAATTTCGACCCCGGGCCCACGTGTCCGGATTTCGAGATTTGTCGAAGGAAAATATTCTCCATAACCTAAGGATTACAAATAGGTAAATTTTAGTTCGTTACATGGCTAATTAGGTGGTTAAATCATAATTTTATCCAAACCCTAGGTCTAGCTCTAACCCTTGATTTTATTTGATTTTAGTGTTATATCTATGTAATGTTTATGTATTTAAGCGAAGAGTGAGTGGGGACTACTTACCTTGTGATGTTATGTTGAAACCCTCTCTTTGGAATCTCAAGAATTACCCAAGTATGGAGGAAATGGGAGATAAATGCACTTAAGCCCGTATTAAATGAGCTCACTGCCCCTGTGATTTCCGCTTCTGCAGTTTGGGGACCGCTTCTGCAATAAAAGGATTGCTTCTGCGGTGCAAGAGCCGCAGAAGCGGTTTTGACAGAAGCAGCAGATGTTGTTCCCCTTAAAATTCTAACTTTGCTCGAACCTCAATCATTTGATACTACGGGCTCCCGAGCCCCGTCCGAATATACCGACAAGTCTGAAATCACGAGATGGGCCTAGTCGCAACCTCGAAACTCCCAAAATAACACTAAATCAAGTAATCGGACCCCAAAACCATTTGATCAGACTTAATGAACTCCAAGTTCTTAACTTCCTATCAACAGGTCAAAACGCCCTTAGACTACTTGGATTAACACCAAATTTTATGGGGAGGTCTTATATGATATTTCGGACTTGTACCAAGTTTCGGAATCAGAATCCGAACCTGATACCTAGGTTTTCAATAAATAATTAGATTCTTTAATTCCTTAAAACTTCAATTTAATACTTTTACATAAAAATTCTGTACTCGGGCTAGGGACCTCAGAATTCGATTCCGAGCATACGCCCAGGTCCCATATTTTTCCACAGACCTCCAAGGACAGTCAAATCACAAATCTGGGCCCGTATTCCAAGAAGTTGACCGAAATCAAACTTGACTTTTTAAGAAAACCTTAAGAGAATATTTGGTTATATTTTCACACAAAACTCTTCTAACTTCCGAACCGATCGCCCCCGCAAGTCGTAATTTAGCTAAGGAAGGCGTGGGAAGTTTTATTTAAAGGAATGGGGTTCCAGATAACAAAATGACCAGGCGGATCGTTACATTCTCCACCTCTTAAACAAACGTTTATCCTTGGACGGACATAAAAGAAAAGTACTCGGACTGCTGAATAGGTGGGGATATTGGCTCCACATGTCCTCCTCGGACTCACTGGTCGCCTCCCCAACCGGTTGGCCCCTCCACTGGACCCTTACCGCGGAAACCCTCTTGGACCTCAACTGGTGGTCCTGTCTATCAACAATGGCAACTGGCTCCTCTTCGTAGCCCAAGCTCTCATCTAACTGAATGGTACTGAAGTCCAATACGTGAGAGTAGTCGGCGTAGTACTTCCGAAGCATCGATACATGGAAAACTGGATGGAATCCTGACAAATTGGGAGGTAAGGCAAGCTCATAAGCAACCTCTCCAACTCGCCTCAACACCTCGAAGGGGCCAATAAACCTTGGTCTCAACTTTTCCTTCTTCCCGAACCTCATAATACCCTTCATTGGCGAGACTTTCAAGGGAACCTTCTCGCCAATCCTGAATGATGCATCACGCACCTTCTGATCTGCGTAACTCTTCTACCTAGACTGAGCTGTGCGGAGCCTCTCTTGAATCAACCTTACCTTATCCAAGGCATCCTGTACCAAATCTGTACCTAGCAACTTAGCCTCACCAGGATCAAACAAACCTATAGGAGAATGACAATGACGGCCATACAATGCCTCATACGGGGCCATCTCTATGCTGGACTGGTAGCTATTATTATATGCAAACTCCGCCAAGGGAAAAAACTAATCCTATTTCCCTTCGAAGTCAATCACACATGCTCTAAGCATATCCTCTAGAATCTGAACTGTCCACTCCGACTGCCCGTCGGTCTCAGGGTGAAATGCTGTGCTGAGATCCACGCTGGTGAACAAACCACTATGAACGACTCTCCAAAAGTGAGATGTGAACTGAAGACCCCTGTCTGATATGATGGAGACTGGTACACCATGCAACCAGACTATCTCCCGTATATAAATATGAGCTTACCTCTACGCTGTATAAGTAGTCGCCATAGGAATAAAATGGTCCGACTTGGTCAATCTATCCACAATAACCCACACCGAATCAACCTTGCGCAAGGTCTGCGGCAACCCAACCACAAAGTCCATAACGATGTGCTCCCACTTCCATTCTGGAATGGGCATCCGCTGAAGTAGGCCACCTGGCTTCTGGTGCTCATACTTGACCTGCTGGAAATTCAAACATCTAGCCACATACTCAACAATGTCCTTCTCCATCCTCCGCCACCAGTAATGTTGTCTCAAGTCATGATACATCTTCGTAGCACCCGGATGAATGGAGTACCTCGAACTGTGGGCCTTCTCTAGAATCCTCCTCCGCAAGCCATCCACATCAGAAATACATACATGGCCCTGAAGCCATAACACTCCATCCTCGCTGATAGCAACCTCCTTGGCACCTCCCTGAAGTACCGTCTCTCTAAGGGCTGTCAAATGTGGATCATCAAACTGTCGAGCCTTAATCTTCCCCAACAATGAAGATTGAGCAACCACGCATGCTAGAACTCTGCTGGGCTCCAAATATCCAACCTCACCAGTCTGTTAGCTAAGGACTGAATGTCCAAAGCCAAAGGTCTCTCCACAGCAGGAATAAATGCCACCATGCTCTCCGCCTTTTTGCTCAAGGCATATGCGAATACATTCGCCTTACCTGGGTGATAAAGAATTGTAATATCATAATCTTTTAGTAACTCAAGCCACCTGCGCTGCCTCAAATTAAGATCCCTCTGCTTGAACAGGTGCTGCAAATTGCGATGATCGGTGTAAACCTCACATGACACCCCATATAAATAATGTCTCCATATCTTCAGAGCATGAAAAATCGTCGTCAACTCTAGATCGTGCACTGGGTAGTTCTTCTCATCAATTTTCAGCTGACGTGAAGCACATGCAATAACTCGTCCCTCCTGTATCAATACACATCCCAAGATAATGCGAGAGGCGTCGCAATATACATTGTACATCCCTGAACCAAAAGGCAATACAAGAATAGTCAAGGCCGTCTTGAGCTTCAGAAAGCTCTTCTCCCACTCATCGGACCAACAAAATGGGACACCCTTCTGGGTCAATCTAGTCAAGGGCGAAGCAATAGAAGAAAACCCCTGCACAAACCACCGGTAGTAACCTGCTAACCTTTGGAAGCTCCTGATCTTGATCACTAAAGTAGGTCATGGCTAACTCTGAACTGCCTCCACCTTCTTAAGATCCACCTTAATACCCTCTCCGGACACAATATGCCCTAAGAATGACACTGACTCTATCCAGAACTCACACTTGGAGAACTTTTCATATAGCCTCTGCTCTCACAAGGTCTGAAATACTACTCTTAAATGCTGCTCGTGCTCCTCTAGGCTATGGGAGTATATCAAGATGTCATTAATGAAGACGATAACAAAAGAATCAATAAAAGGTCGGAAAACCTTGTTCATCAAGTCCATGAATGTCGTTGGAGAATTCGTCAACCCAAAGGACATCACCAAAAACTTATAGTGGCCATATCTAGTCCTGAATGCAGTTTTCAGAACGTCTGAATCCCGAATCTTCAGCTGATGGTACCCTGATCTCAAGTCAATCTTAGAGAACACCCTAGCACCCTGCAACTGGTCAAAAAAATCATCAATGTGTGGTAATAAGTACTTGTTCTTGGTGGTGACTTTGTTCAATTGGCGGTAATCAATGCACGTCCATCCATATAGTCCCATATTTCTTATTCACAAATAGTACTGGTGCACCCCAAGGTGACACACTGGGCCTGACAAACCCCTTTGCTAATAACTCCTCCAATTGCTCCTTTAACTCTTTCAGCTCTTTAAGAGCCATACAGTACGGTGGGATACATATAGGCTGAGTGTGTGGAGCCAAACCAATGTAGAAATCAATATCACGATCCAGAGGCATGCCTGGAGGGTCAGAAGGAAACACATCGGCGAACTCTCTAACCACTGGCACTGAATCAATCTTCGGAGACTCTGCTGCGATGTCTCGAACATAATCCCGATAACCCAAACACCCTTTCTCAACCATGCACCGAGCCTTCAGAAAGGAAACAACCATGTTAGGCATATAAATAGTGGAACCCTTCTATTCCAATCTCGGCAACCCTGGCATCACTAGAGAAATAGTCTTGGCATGACAATCAAGAATGGAGTGATAAGGAGATAACCAATCCATACCCAGGATGACCTCAAAGTCGATCATATCAAGCAACAAAATATCTGCCCTAGAATCGTAGCCACAGAAAGCAACCACACAACACTGGTAGATCCGGTCCACTACTAAAGAATTGCCCACATGAGTGGACACATGAACAGAAACTCCCAAAGGCTCAGGAGATTTGACCAGAAAACGAGCAAATAGAGATGAAACTTATGAGTAAGTAGAACCTGGATCAAATAATACCGAAGCATCCCTACTGCCGATTGAAATAATACTTGTGATGACGGCATCTGAGGCCAACACATCTGGCTAGCTTGAAGGGCATAGAATTTGGCTGGAGCGCCGGCTGACTGGCCTCCACCGGATTGAGCAATAGCGGACTGTCCTCTACCCGCCTGGCCTCCATCCCTGGAATGACCTCTACCAGTATGACCTCCACCTCTAGGTGGCTGGGCCGCTGTTGCTGGAGTCACTGGCTTCTGTCCCTGCTGCACTGCCTTGCCCCTAAGCCTGGGACAAGTCCTCCTCAAGTGACTAGGATCTTTGCACTCATAGCAACGTGGTACGGCGGCCTGCTGCCCCAAAGACTGACCCTGAAAGCCTGCAGAACTACTAGGAGGAGCTGGAAGTGCAGGTGGACGATATGAACTCTCTAGCATGGCGCTGAAGTAAGAGCTAGAAGGACCCTGAGGTCCTGAATACCCGTTGGATGAGCCCTGAGTAGCTGGTGGGTGATAAGAACCTTCTGTCATAGTACAGAAATACGGACGTGCTGGAGCTTCCCTAGCTGGAGGTGGTGATGCTGGGGCTGGGGGCCTGCTCGGCTGACCCCTACTATGCTAACCTCTGCCCTTGGTTGGGCAACCCCTGAACTCCCCAAAGTGCCTCGCTCTCTTGTCCTGCTGAGCCTACTCCCTGCTACTCTGGTGATACCCCTCAATACGGCGATCAATCTCTACCACTAGCTGATATCTAGTACCCATCTCCACCTCCGGGCCATGCTGTTCATACCTGGTTGCAACCCCGAGACAAACCTCCGCACTCTCTCTGCGTCTGTAGGAAGTATCATAAGTTCATGGAGAGATAACTCAGAGAACCTCGCCTCATAATCGGTCACCGACACCTTACCCTGCTCGAGATGCTCAAACTGATACGCAGATCCTCCCTCTCGGAGGGAGGATATACCTATCCAAGAACAACTGAGTGAACTGATCCTAAGTGAGGGAAGGAGAACCTGCTGGCCTACAAAGAACATAAGACTTCCACCATTTGCGGGCCCTGCCCTCCAACTGGAAAGTGGTGAAGTCAACCCCATGTGACTCCAGTATCCTCATGTTGTGCAGTCTGTCCCTGCACCTCTCAATGAAATCCTGAGCATCCTCATGACACTCACCCCCGAATACTGGAGGGCGAAGTCTAGTACATCTCTCAAGTAACTTTTGCGGATCACCATTCCCAGCTGGCATGGCCTAGGGTGCCACTGCAGAAACTGGCTGAGCCCCATCTGCAAGTAGTGCATTCGGAGTCTGATAAACAGTGGTTGTGCTACCCGGAGCCTGAGCAGTAGGGGTCTGTGCTCCCCCTCCTGCATGCGAGGTGGCTGGATTTGCTGGAAATAAACAAGCGTGGGTCATAGTGTCCTTGAACCGAAGCATACGGCCCATGACCTCCTGAAATCCCAGTGATGTCATGAAATCCACCGGAATATGATCAGCTGCAGGCGCCTCGCCCTGCACCTCAACAATCGATCCCTTGCAGGATCTGCTGGTGGTGCAACTGGAATAGATTTGGGGCGTCCTCGTCCCCTACCACGAGCAGGTACCCTCCCCCGGTCTCTACTTCGGCCTCTAGCTACGGGGGGGAGCAGCTCCTCCCGGGTCAGGAACGTCAGTGATACGAGTCCTCACCATCTGTGAGAGAATAGAATGGAAATTTAGTACATTAACCACTGAGCGATACGAAGTGAATAAAGAGTAGTATTCCTAACATCCTATAGCCTCTCGAAGATAATACAGACGTCTCTGTATCAATCTACAAGACTCTGTTAGGTTTTACCCGTAACACTGTAAGACCTAAGTGAACCTAGTGCTCTAATACCATGTTGTCACGATCCATTTCCTCAACAGGTCATGATGGCGCCCAAATACCTTGACGGGCAAGCCAATTGCGGAATTTTTTTTTAAGTTTATCAAAATCAATATTTTTAAGAGAGGATTAAGTGTCCCAAAGGGAGTTTTCGGAACCCGAAACACAAATCAAGTGGAGATATAATTTTACAACCCAAAAATAGTCTACTAAAGTGTGTGCCAGAACCTGGTGTCACCGCTATGGGCATCTAGTAGAGAATATACAAAAATGAATAATACAATGTCCTACTGTCTGAATCATGATAGATAGAAAAAGCAAAAGTACAGGGATGACTTCTTCGGTTACAGATCGTCATTGAAGGGAGGCTACTCACTGTAGAAGTCCAAGGTATCTCACTGGTGCGCGCCCGAATAATTACCAGATCCACCTGCCTCAAATCCTGTACATTTAAGTACAAAAGTGTACCATGAGTATATAAACATCATGTACCCAGTAAGCATCCCAACTAACCTCGAATGAATAAAAACGAGAGGTCGACTTGATACTTACTATGGTCAAATAATATGTGATATTGATTATAAGCATGGAAGTTTCTAGTATTAACAAGTTCACACGCAAGAGAGAGAAGTCATATCTTTTAAAGTATAATGATTTTTACAATTATATGCACAATGTCTAATAACAAGTAATATGAATACAAGTTTTCACATAAGAATCATGCGCACATGATACCGAGGCGACGATCCAAACCAACATAATGAAATGTACACTTGCCGAGGGTTGACGGCATGCCTATAGATGCATCTATTCTTTCCGAGGTGATCATCCTGATCCAAAAATAACAAGCAAGCATCCAAAATGCATACGAAGGCAATACGTGTTAAATTATGTCATACAAGCATTCAACAAGTGTACAAGTTCACTTTTATTTTCCTTCTAGCCTTTAATATATACTAGGCAATCACATTAGCATGATGAAGTGTGAATATTCATAGATATAGCATGACGTGGGCCCTAAACTACCCGGACAATCAACATAGTAATGGTTACGCACAAACTCTCGTCACTTATGCGTATGTAGCCCCGCATTTAGCAACAATTATACATTTTATTAATCCTAGGGGGACATTTCCCCCTCACAAAGTTAGAAAGAAGACTCATCTAGCTCCGCAACGTTCCTTCAATAACAAGAGTAGGCTCCAACCTTAATTCGACGTTGAACGAGCACCAACTAATTAAATAAAGTAAGAGTTAGTCAATACATGCTCACAAAGTGGAATCCCAACTAATTAAATAATTTCCCAACTCTTCCCGTAAGTTTTCTAAATTCCAACCCCGGGCCCACGTGCCCGGATTTCGAGATTTGTCGAAGGAAAATATTCTCCATAACCTAAGGATTACTAATAGGTAAGTTTTAGTTCGTTACATGGCTAATTAGGTGGTTAAATCATAATAGGTCTTGCTCTAACCCTTGATTTTATTTGATTTTTAGTGTTATATCTATGTAATGTTTATGTATTTAAGCGAAGAGTGAGTGGGGACTACTTACCTTGTGATGTTATGTTGAAACCCTCTCTTTGGAATCTCAGGAATTACCCAAGTATGGAGGAAATGGGAGATAAATGCACTTAAGCCCGTATTAAATGAGCTCACTGCCCCTGTGATTTTTGCTTATGTGGTCCCGCATCTGTGAACAAATGGCCGCATCATCGAACAAATGGCTGCATCTACAGTTTTGGGCCAGGAGAGTTCGACCGCTTCTGCGGTCTGGGGACCGCATAAGTGAATCCGCTTATGTTCCTTGGCTGCTTTTGCGGTTTCCCCTGGGCCGGCCTGGCCGCTTCCGCGATAAAAGGATTGCTTCTGTGGTCCAAGAGTCGCAGAAGCGATTTTGACAGAAGCAGCAGATGTTGTTCTCCTTTAAATTTTAACTTCGCTCGAACCTCGATAATTGAACGCTCGGGGCTCCCGAGTCCCGCCCGAACATACCAACAAGTCTTAAATCACGAGACGGACCTAGTCGCAACCTCGAAACTCCCAAAACAACACTAAATCAAGGAACCGGACCCCAAAACCATTTGATCAAACTTAATGAACTTCAAGTTCCTAACTTCCTATCAATGGGTCAAAACGCTCTTAGACTACTCGGATTGACACCAAATTTTATGGGTAGGTCTTATTGATATTTCGAACTTGTACCAAATTTCGAAACTGGAAAATGAACCCAATACCTAGGTTTTCAATAAATAATTAGATTCTTTAATTCCTTAAACTTCGCTTTAACAATTTTACATAATAAATTCGTACTCGGGCTAGGGACCTCGGAATTCGATTCCGAGCATATGCCCAGGTCCTATATTTTTCCACGGACATCCCGGGACTATCAAATCACAAATTCGGGTCCGTTTCCTAAGAAAGTTGACCGAAGTCAAACTTGGCTTTTTAAGAAAACCTTATGGGAATATTTTGTCTTATTTTCACTCAAAACTCTTCTAACTTCCGAACCGATCGCCCCCCCCCCCCCCAAGTCGTAATTTAGCTAAGGAAGGCGTGAGAAGTTTTATTTAAGGGAATGGGGTTTCAAATAGTAAAACGAACAGGCAAGTCGTTACAGTTAAGGTGGATGTCACGTGGCATGCCACCTTCATTGCACCTTCCTCAATGAGGTGGCATGTCACATGACATCCATCTCAGCAATATGTCAGGCCACGTGGAATAATATTGCCATGGTGGATTGTCCTAACGGCAAATGGGTACTTTTGAACCAATTGTATGACGCTGGAGGCTGCGGTGGATCAATAGTATAACGAAGAATATAAATAAATATTTTTGAATAGTAGCAGAATATTTTAACCCCTTTTCGTTAATTAATGATATATAAATCATGAGGTATCGTATGACCGTTTTATCGATCTAACTACGTACTTTTACGTATAAGTTCAACTAACAAATTACCTAGTTGGACATAAGTTAATGATTCTTTATTAAGGCTTAGATGGAATAAATATAATCACACTTTAATCTCATAATCCTTTTCTTGAAGTGTAATGCTACATCATATTCGATTATTCAAAAGGAAGAGAAAAAAAGGTGCAATTTGCATCAATTTTAAGATCAACACATATTTACCAAACAAAACCTCATTTTATTTTGTTTAAGAGTTAATTAATTCTTGTTTGCAAACAACTTTGTTTTTAAAAAATTATTCCAATTTGATCGTAAAACATTGAACATCGTCGATAGTTGTTTATATCAAAATGAAACTATAATAATTATATGCTAAAACAACTTGTGGGTCACATTCACACACGGAGGAGAACATTGATATTCCATCTTTGCCGTACCATTTATTTATCTGTTTATTTATATTTTCATAAATTATAAATTACTTCCTTTGTTCGGATTCTTTTTTCTTATATTAGCTGTCCAACACCAAAAACACATTCTTTAGAGCATGACTTAAGAATTTTTAAATAAACATAATATATAGGTATTTTGTTTGACAAGAATAAGTCCAATTATTTAAATAATAATACTAATTATTACCTTAAGTTTGTAAATGACACATAATAACTAGTCAACTTTGTATATTTATTAATTAAAAAATCCATCACCTATTTGTGTGATTGGAAAGCTAGGAGCCATAGTATAGAGCACATCAATGTACCAATAGTGAATATGAATTCAAAAATAGAGTCATCTTATTATTTGAACATTTTTTTGTTTATGTATATAATTTGAAGCGAAAGTAATGAATTCAGTTGAACTCAACGTAATTCTTTCTTGCCTCTCCATTTACAAGAAGCAGAGTACCATTAGGAAAAGCAACGTCATATGATAAATCTATTGAGATAAAGACAGAGGCGTATCCAGTACTCTTAGGGTAGGAGGGTTATTGGCTCCGATAATTCTTTTTAAAAAAAGTATGTATCTGTGTGTATATATCTTAAATAAAATGTATATATTTTGATATTGGCACCTTAAGACTTTAAGCTTATAGGCAGCTGTATTGGTCGATTTAGGGGGCACTACTTGACTTTTAATGTGCTGCATAAATTCGATCCTACTCCGGCATTTACTCCAATTTTTATTCGACAGCGGAGGTAATCCCGCTACTTTTAAATTCTAGGTTCGCCTCTCATTTAAAATTATATAGCAAAAATATAATATAGAAGATGTGGTGCTAATTTAAACTTGCAGCAGTTCAGTAGCTTGACTTTATGTATACATTAGAATGTCAAAACACAAATGAAATAATGCGCCAGATGAGATGTTCCCTGTTGATAAGTTGTAGCTACCTTTGTGTAGGACGAATATATGTTAAAGTTGAAGAGATTAGGTATGTGAATAAAGTATAAAGTTCAATAGACAACTAATAAACCAATCATAAACAATGATGTTGCATGCCTGTACGATATTTCTACACCAGTACTACTATGTGTGTTCAGTATATTTGTTAGAATGTCGTTTAATTCATATTCACGTTTCATAAGGTCAATTATGATTTTTTTTTCAAACTCAAGACGTTTAATTAATTAAGAGTGGAGGGATCATATTCATTCCACCATATTCCTTATGATATATATATACACACACCACTTCATCTAATTCTTTTACTATGTATATAACAAAATAAAAATATTAAGTATAAATATAGAAAATAGCATCGCCTGTCATTATAATAAATCTTAAAGCATTAATACTGCTTATAAAGTTTTGTGTACGACACTAATGATATAATATAAATTCGGAATCATATTTTACATTGAATATATACCACTTCCCCATAATTTTGCAATCCACCATACACTTAAAGTGGATCTTGAATAACAATTAGTTTCTTAGGGAGAATTGTGTTTGCTCAAAAGTTATCATGTATCTTATGAGTGTAAAACAATATAAATAAATTACGAGAAAATTATAGCAAACAGTAATTATCCATTGGACCAAATGAAGGATGCAAAAATAAGTACTCAGAGTTAGGAGAAGAAACATTAAAAACCATTATTGATAGTATTGATTTGGTCTGTCTCTCCACAGAGAGGTTCAGAGCCTTACAATGGTGTTTCCCTTTCCCATAAAATGGGTGTCGTTGTGTCTTTTCTCTTTCTCGTAAATAGTGGCTGGAAGAAGCCCCCTTTTATAGGGTTTCCTCTCTTGGTATTTATAGCTGTGAGTTTCGTGAGCTGGCAATAAGTGGACTAACCGCGTTGGGGTTTTGCCTTCATGATGGCGGATGGGCCGTGGCCTAGTTGATCGAATCAGATACGGGATAAATACCGTTAATTCTAAGTGGTCATACCACTTATTAATCATGAATTAGCTTAAGACGGGATTAACTTTATTAAAATCGCGGGGTCGGATTATGACCCGTACAGTTAGTCCCTTCGCTTATTGAGATCGTGCCTTGGCCGAACTCTATGAGTGGACTTCGTCGATTGTAGTTTGAGAAACTCGGACAGAGAGGTCGACTATCGCTTCGATCGAGACCGAATTCTCTTTGGCGATGGCCCTTAGCCTTGTAGAGTGTTAGTATTTTGTTAGTGCGTTATCAAGTCGTCGTTCGATCAAGGTCGAACTCTCCTCCTTGGCGAAGGCACTTAGCCCTTTAACTTAATTCGAGTGATTTCAAGCTTTGTTGTGCTCTGATCCTTACGTTTATTTGGGAGCGTAACCGTCAACTACGGCGGATGGTTCGTATGCTATGCGGCCGAGGGGAGTAAGGGCACTCTTGATACGTGTTTGGCGAGATCCAATATTTTGAAGGTGCACAAAACATCTCCTCAGTGTTCATAGGTCGTCACAGTCGTTTCGAAGGCGGAACGCCAGTTGGTGACTGAAAAGCCGCTTTATGGAGCCTGTCATAATAACGTACGTTTCTGTAGAACTGAACCGTTTTGCGGTTAGTCATGTAGTTAATGATGGTTATTGGATTTTGTGAAATCTACTTGTGTTGCCTATAAATAAAGGGCTGAGGCATTCACTCCTCATATTTTTGTTGTTTGCCTGAGAGAGAGATTCTGAAGAAGCTTTTCTCCTTGCTAATTCATCTTCATCTTTGTTCTTTGATCGTTATATCCTTCATTTTTTCCATCAAATTTTGTTTCTTTCTCGTTTATGAACCAACACTGGCAGGAAGTTCCTCCCAAAACGTTCTTCCGATGGATCTTCCAGTTGGCTTTCTGGTGGTTGACGGGCTATCTCCTGCAACGGAAGGTGTAGGACCGGTGGAGACCGATGAAGTTCCATCGGTTGATGAGATAGTACCTCTGTCCGGAGGCCTGATGACTGACTTCACAGACGATAGTGGAGAGGATTAGACGAATGAGGCCCTGTTAATGGGGAGAAGTTGGGATGGCCTAACTACGAGAACAATGAGGCATCCCCAGCTATGCCGACATTGTTCTTGCGAGAAGCGAGGAGAGGGTACACATCGACCGCAGGAGATACCGTGTCTTCTATGCCTATACCTTCAAGTTGGGATTTAAGCTCCCGCTCCCCATGTTGGTGGTTGATTTTTGTCGTTATTACGGAGTATGCCCGGGTCATCTTGCTCCTTCTCTTTACAAATTGCTTGCAATGCTCATCAAGGACGTAGAACCGGCCGGTAGGGAGGTCACGCTGCAACATGTGCTTAGTCTCTATGCTCCCTAGAGAGTCCGCGGTACCATGATTCAAGCGTGCCCTTGTGGGTCGAAGGGCTTGACTGTAAAAGTGGATGACGAGGTCGAGCTTCTCCCTTTTGAGCTCTTCTTTTACATCAGGACTGAACATTTTATGGCGTCCCCACTCGGTTCCCATAGACTTGGAATCATGCACGTAAGTTCTTTGATCGTCAAATTCTCTTTTCTACCCCTCCTTACATCTTGTGCTCGTAAGCGTTAACTTGTGTCACTTTTTGTAGCCGAAACATCGTCGCTATCTAGGATACTCGAATAGTTTGAGGTCGTGCTCCCCCATACGGTGGCGATACGCACAATGGCGTCACTTTGGGATAGGAATGTCCGTAGGCCCGTGGCTAGTGAAAATTCGACTTTTTTTTCTGTTTCGTTTTGTTTCAATTCTATTCATCAGCTTTGTTTTTCTGTGATCAGGGAGGGCACGTCACGTCAGGGCTCCTCAGTTGGCCTTTCATCGGCAGGGTGCAACTTCTCGTCTCTCTGCAGCACCAGTGCCACACCCAGTATCGAGGGCGGTGTCAGTTGAATCTTCAGCGGCTTCTTCTCCAGCACGGGCAACGCTTCGGGACGAGGGGCCATCGGGGGTTGTGCGCCCTAGAGCGGAATCACCCTCAAATGAGGAGGAGAGGCCATTGGTAAGGCAGAGGGCCGCGTTCACTCCGGCTCCACCCGTGGTAATTAATTTGGACTCTCCCCCAGTGGATACAAAGAGGAGTGTGGCTGCGGCGCCTGCCCTTGAGGGCGGACAAGCAGTGGAGGTTGACATGGTTGGCTTAGGCCATGATGATACCGTAGCTTCACCGACTTAATTGGTGGTTCCAATCACTAAGATGGGAGGCAATTCCTCAGCGGATGCAATTGTTGGTGAAAGCTCCTTCGGCGGCTACGGTGGATGGTTCTATCTCGCTGGCAGCAGAAGGGGGGAAGGATGCTGTAGGAGATGAGCACGAGTCCGAATCTGACTTGGACCCCGACGACGTACGTATGTTCCAAGAAGGCTTCACCAATTCAACGGTGCGCACAGAGGGGCGATCTCGCTTCATTGAGGTTCCCACGATGTTGAACTTATTGATCCAATGGAATAGCTTGGTGCCGCTTTTCGAGGTGCTATGTTCTGAGACCGAGAATGCATCGTTGAGGGCCGTCACGGATATATAATTAATGAATGAAGTGTCCGTGATGGGCTTCAGGGTACGTATTATTACCTTAGTATGTTTTTTCCATGCCTTAGTTTATTTTTTATCTTAATCGTTAGCTTTGCTTTGCAGTCATATTCGTTGGAGGTGGAGAGAATCCGTCGAGCCCACATCCGCTCGGGAATCCTTTGCGGGCGCTGGAGATGTATCGCCACTATCGAGATCGGTGCCGCGAGATGCACTAGCATTTGAGCAACGACCCTCGTAATTGGGCCTTGGTCGAGGAGCTAGCGAGGGAGGAGGGTTAGATGCAACGAACACTTGATAGAATGTGTTCCCTCGAGGAGCAGCTTCGGTAGAAGGACGAGGAGCACGAGGCGGGAAGGAGGGCTACAGCTGAGTGCGAGCGCCAGGGACAGGCTAAGGCGGCGGAGGCCGCTACGGCATGGAGTGGGAAAATGGCTCCATTGGAGGGTGAAGTCGCGACTTTGAGGCTTCAGGCGAGGGCCGCCTCGATGAGGGTCGTAGGGCTGAAGGAAGCGATACGTGTGCATGAGTCCCAACGGGAGTTGGAGATGGAAGCTGCGGCCTTTAGGGAAGCGAGTCTCGAGGAACGGATCAGTGTCTTTGAGTAGGACGCCCAACTCATGGTGGACTGGATCATGGCCTTACAAGAAAAGAATCAATGCCTATGGGACCAGGCCACTTCTTCCAGCCAGGCTAACGAACTTTGGGTCTTTGCTAAGGCCCAACGTGATGTATATAAGAAATTGTGAGAGGCCGGCATCTTGACCGAAGTAGCTTTCAAGAAAGCAGGTCAAAAGGCTCGTGAGGCCCATATCGACTGTGGTTTTGACGCAGCAACGCCAAAGGCTGATGATGGTGTAGATGGTGGTGCGGATATCGCCGAGTAAAAAAGATTTGTTACGTGTTTTTCCTTGTTTTATTTCCCGTTTGTCATTTAGGTGCTTCTTGTTTTTCTTTTTCCTTGTACTGACCGGCCTTGGCCGGGTGTAAGCAGGAATGATCCGCAATTAACTTTGTAGATAAATGAAATCTCCTTTCCGTTGTTTGCCTTGTATTTATTTTGTACCTTCCCTGTTTCCCCCTTTGACTTTTCTTTGCACGCGTTCGAATGAGTGATTTGCCTTTGAATTTGAATCTGGTAGGCATGTAAGTTTTTGATCGTTGATGACGTTTTTCTTCGACTCAGTATGAGCGAGTCGGAGCCGTTGCTTGGCGATGGCATCACATAGCCTTAGTCCAAGTTCGGGCGCGGTAGAACTACCAACCGTGATGGTAAAAAGCGCGGCTGTGTAGTTTGATCGGGGCCAAAATCTACGCATCCTGAATCTTAGTTCGAGTTAGGAGTACTTACTTGACTGGAGAGGATTCCTAGCCTGCACCTCGATTCGTCGGAGATCGGGTTTTTCTAAGTTCTATGACAAAGGTTCCTGTCCTGAGTCTTGGTTCAACTGTAGTTAAGCTTGTTAGATTTGAGGACGAAGGCCTCTATCCTTACAGTTTGAGCGGGGCCGAACTTGTTAGATTTGATGGCAAAGGCGCATAGCCTGAGTTCAAGTTCGACTGTAGTTGCACCTTTTTATATTTGATGGCGAAGGCGCATAGCCTGAGTCCCAGTTCAGCTGTAGTTGGACTTTGTTAAATTTGATGGCAAAGGTGCATAGCATGAGTACCAATTCAATTGTAGTTGAAGTTTGTTAAATTTGATGGTGAAGGCGCATAGCCTGAGTCCCAGTTCAACTGTAGTTGAACTTTGTTAAATTTAATGGTGAAGGCGCATAGCCTGAGTCCCAGTTCAACTATTGTTGAACTTTTTTAAATTTGATGGTGAAGGCGCATAGCCTGATTCTTGGTTCAACCATAGTTGAACTTACTTGCGAAGGCGCATAGCCTCGATTTAATGGCGAAGGCGCATCGCCTGAGTCTTGGTTCAACCGTAGTTGAACTGATTGGCAAAGGCACATAGCCTTGATTTAATGGCGAAGGCGCATAGCTTGAGTCTTAGTTCAACCGTAGTTGAACTTACTGGCAAAGGTGCGTAGCCTTGATTTAATGGCGAAGGAGCATAGCTTGAGTCTTGGTTCAACCGTAGTTGAATTATTGGGGAAGGCGCATAGCCTTGATTTAATGGCGAAGGCGCATAGCTTGAGTCTTGGTTCAATCGTAGTCAAACATACTGGAGAAGGCGCATAGCCTTGATTTAATGGAGAAGGTGCATAGACTGAGTCTTGGTTCAACCGTAGTTGAACTTACTAGCGAAGGCGCGTAGCCTGAGTCCCGGTTCAACTGTTGTTGAACTTTGTTAAATTTGATGGCGAAGGCGCATAGCTTGAGTCCCAGTTCCTAGTTCAGTTTGGAAAGGTTTAACGTTTTGGACTTTAAAAATTAGGAGAGAGGCGGGAATAAAGTAATGACATGACACTTCAGCAGTTTAAAAAGGCATATAAATATTGAAGAGATTATTAACCTAGGTCACAAGAACCAGGTTCCTTGACGATTTTTGAGAAGTTGAGCAAAAACTTCTAGAAATACAATGTCACTCATACTTGTTTTCTCTTAAGCTGCCATATGTGTATACCTGTAATGGTATAGAATTGAGTTAGATGCCACCAGAAAAATACTTTTTACCATTGTACCTTTCCTTCTTTACATAGCCAATTATCGAGGGACCAGGTCCTTAGTTGAGCTTGATCAACCCCAACTCTAGACGATCTCTTTCAAAGTGTTCTCTGCTCAGTTTTTTGGTGACGATATCTGCTACCTGATCCTCCGTCTTGAAAACCTTCATACAAATAAGCCCTTTTCAACATTGTCCCTCGAAAAGTAATATCGTATATCAATGGTCCCATTGTGTTGTACCAGGTTCATTGCCATGTTTAGAGCAATTGTGTTATCACATAAGAATCCCACACAGTCTGTAAGCACACCCAAATCTTCTAGTTGTCACTTGATCTATAACAATTGAGCACAACAAAAGACTACATCCACATATTCAACTTCAATAGTAGAAAGAACCATTCTATGAGATCAAGCATGACCTTAGAAAATATGCCATTCCAGATATGGTCTTTCTATCCGCCAGATATCCAACATTTGGAATATCCAACCAAGTCAAAATTTTCTCCTGAAAAATAGACGATGACCAAGTCATGCATTCCCTTAGGATACCTCAAAATTCTTTTGGCATCATTGAAGTGAGATTCTTTTGGGTCGGGTTCCAATTATTGTTCTGTCTGGAGGCCTAGGGACTAGGTGCCACACTTTGTTCCTCTAAAATTGATGGAGTTCTTCTTGTACAGCAGCTATCCAGTTAACATTTTCCAATGCTTCTTTGATGTTTTTAGGTTTGATTTGGGACAAGAAGGCCGAGAAGGCAAACATGTTCCTTCCCTTAGATATAGGTTGAATACAATATTCTAAGGGTGTGATTACATTTCGAAGAGGATGTGAACTCTTTTGCCTTCAGTTGGATACTTGAAATTTAGAATTTGAAGGAACAGGTTCCTTCATATTTGAAGTGTCATTGACATCCGATAATGTCTTACGATCTTACGATCTCTACGGAGATGGATACGAAAACCCTCCGCAGATGGACGGAGAATCCGAATTCTCCCCGCCGACTGAGAGATTCAATTTCCAAATCCAAGCTAGAACGTAGTCGCTATAACGAAGCTATTGGCTTTCGCTTTGCTACTATCACTTCCACTCTTTTGTTCTGCATCAGGAGTACCTAATGCAGCATCAAAAACCTTATGTTCAGCTTCAGTCAAGGTGATAGAGGGACCAGGTCACCACGTTCCTCTGTGCCTTTTGAGATTCTACTGCATTTTCTTCATTGCTGCTTGACTTGACACATTAACTCAGTCTTTCTATTTAAATCTTTAGATTTACCAGGAGCATTTAAAAATTCTCTATCTTCATCTTCTTTGCTATGTGACCCTTTGCCACCATTGTTAAGAACAAAACATTTTGCATTCAAAGGCTCCTACTTAAGTCAGCTTGTGTTTTCTCCCAATGAGCAGTTCATAAAGAGACTTCTTGAGAAAGGACCTGATAGTGCACCTTTTAATCAAGTAGCAGGCAGTTTTGACTGCTTTAGCCCATGAACCAGGTCCTACATAACCAAATTGTTCAACAAATAAAAATCGCATACCCTAGTCTTCTGCTCCATAACTCAGCATCATCATCAATGACACTTAGGCATGTTAGATCACCACTATTTAGTGAATCAAAGTCTGCAACATATATGTTCTTAAACCATTTGGCTATTAATACCACTCCACCAGTTTTGAGGCTGGTGACAGTGCAAGATTAGGACAAGAACTTTACTTTATTTTTCCTTATCACAGATACGAGACACACTCAATAAGCTATATTTCAACCACTCACATGGTACATAAATTTTCAATTGCATTGAAGAGTGTTTTGTCAATTTTGCCAGCACCAAGAATATAGACCTTCTTTTTGTAAGGACACACCCCCACATTGGAAGGCCTAGAGTGAGAAAAAATCATCCATTGTTCCAGTTTTATGCTTAGATCAATCTTTATCCATGTACCATTTTTGACTGCAACTTCTCACTCTAGACTGCACATGAAATCACTGATTAACTTAGGAACCCAAGCCAGTTCGGATCCCTTATAATGATAGAACGGGTGGATCAAACTTCTTTTTGCCCATGCAGGTAACCCATTTTTTTTCAAGGGAACCGAGTTCCTCAACAATAGGCCTTTGTTCAACAAAAAAATTGTTTTTCTGCAAAGACTATATTTTAGTTTTACAAGAGTTGACCCGGTTGACCACAATGGGTACACAACCAATTATCAGCCACAATAACATACTTGCTATGGGATCATAGGAGTTTTTAGCCTTTTAGAACTCGATTCCTTGCTTGTTTCTACCATTACTCTTGTACATAGACGTTATTACATCAGAGGACCTGCTATATTTAAGTGACTTATCAAGATCATTTTTAACCCTTTTCAGATCCTTCTGAAGTTATCTGTTCTTTTCAAACTCAACAACAAAACTTGTTTTAACTTTCTTAAGTTCACTCTCAAGCTCAAGATGAGCCTCACTGGCCCTTTATTTTCCTTTAGGGGTGTCCATCCACTTTTTTATTTGTTTATTTAACAAGATATTTTCTCTAGTTACTCTTCCACATGTTCCTTCAAGTCTATAATAGAAACTACCATATCATCCCTCTCTTGTTAATGTCACAAATTTCTTCAATAGAGAATTTTTCACATTAATGAGGCTACGATAGGCATCAATCAACATATTTATTAAGGATATCAAATTTTTTCTAGAGTGAGTTTTTAAATTTCTTTGAACATCAAGAAAACTTACCTCATCTTCCCCCTTTACTCATATTTTGTAGATTCATTATGAACAACCATCATAGATGCATCTTCTTGGTCATCCACACCTTCAGATTCACCAGAGGAATCTCCCCAATAAGCCAAAGCTTGTTTCACCACATGTCAGCAACATCTCTTCTTTTGAACTTCCTATCAGGAACCTGGTTCCTCTTAGACACCTTATTAGTGTTGGCTTTGTAAGGATCCTGCTTGTGAAGAAGATAATCTTTAATGAAGTATCTAGACTTTCCATACTTGTGACAACAATCACTTCCTTTGAAATTCCTACTGGAACTTTCTTTCTTTGGAATCCCTCATTTTTTTGAATCATCTTTTGGAATCTTTAAGTGAGATACTATGTGTTGGATTCATCTCTACTTGAAACGTTGTTGGCAGCCTTGAGAACCAGGTTTTTCTCCTTCTTGGGCTATCTTCTTTCATGATCCTTCTTTTTCTTCAGCTCATAAGTTTTGAGATTTCGAATAAGCTTGTCAGTAGTAAGCTTCTGCAAATCTATAGCTTCAGTGATATCATTAGGAAGCTGGTAGAGCATTGAGTATCTTCCGGACCAGCTTGTTGGTCGGAATGATTTCACCAAGTGAATGAGCTCATCATTATGGAAGTGAAGCAGGTAACCATATCTTGAATGGACTCATCTCTTTCATTTTAAAGAGTTCATACTCAGTTTAAATCATATCTATTTTGGACTACTTTACCTGAGTAGTCCTTTCGTGAGCCATCTGAAGGGTTTCCCATATTTCCTTAGAAAATTCACGTGCCCAAATACGATTATACTCGTTTGGTCCAATACCACACACAAGAATCTTTTATGCCTTGAATTTCTTCTCAATGGATTTTTTGTCAACACTATTGTATTCTTTTCTTGTTTTTGGAACAGTCATGGTGGCCTCTCCAAAAGCCTTCATGAGGGACAAAAGGACTATGTGACGACCCGGCCAGTCGTATTTGGAATTTATGCCCTGTTTCCCCATTAACTGCTTCCCCTAAGTTCATTGATGCTATTTTGGTTTGTCGGGACATTCGGTGTTAGAATTTGGAGTGTTTTGGGACATTTAGTCTCCGAATGAGAGCTTAGGTGTTGGAAAGTGGTCCTTAATTAGAACAGTGAGAAGACGACCTTGGAATGGGAATCTGATGGTTCAGTTAGCTCCGTTAGGTGATTTCGGGGTTGGGAGCGTGTTTGAAGTGTATTTTGGATGTTCGTAGCTCATTTAGGCTAGAAATACCGAAAGTTAGAATTTGGAGGTTTTCGATCCGATAGTGAATTTTTGATCCGAGAGTCGTAATGGGGTTACAAAAGTTGTTTTAGCAGCATCATGTCATTTGGGATGTGTGTGCAAAATTTCAGGTCAATCGGACGAGTGTTGGTTAGGTTTTGGATCGAAGGCGTGTTTTGGATGAACTTGAAGTTCTTAGGCTTGAATATTTGATTTAATCGGGTTTCGATGTTGTTTTGGAGGGATTATGGATTTGTACAAGTTTGAATAAGGCGTTAGATGGTATTGTGTTTTTGGTTGGGGTCCTGGAGGTCCAGGGTATGTTTCGGATGCTCAACGGGTAAGTTTTGGGAGTTGGAAGAAAAAACTATAGCAGGGTCTTGTCATTTTTGCTTCTACGGCTGGGGAACCGTAGAAGCGGAGCCACAGAAGTGCCTGAAGAAATTACAGAAGTGTATTGGGATTTGGGCAGAGACCGCAGGAGCGGTATGGTATCCGCATAGGTGGAACCGCATAAGCAGTTCTTGTGATCGCAGATGCGGAAGCCCGGTTTATTGAAGAGTCGCAAATGCAGCTCGTGATTTGCATATGCGGGACCGCAAAAAGGGTCCCTGGACCTCAAAAGCAGAAATCGTTGTTCAGATAAGAGAAATTCGAGGGTTAGTTTTCAAAAGTTAAGAAAATCAAATTGAGCTCGGGGAAGGGCGATTCTAAGATGATTTTGAAGAGGAGATTATTGGGTAATGTTTCTATGATCCTTTCTAGTAATATTCCACCATTTTGTAGTTTAATCCATCATTTAAATTCGAATTCAAGGTCTTATTTTGGGAAAATTGGATGAAATTTCATTGACCAAACTATTGAGTTTTGAGGGGGCATTTGACCTCCAATTTGGATGAATCTTATATAGGTAGACTCGTGAGAGTACGAAGAATCTAAAAATATAAAAATTATTCGATTCCGAGACATTGGCCTGAGGGGCATTTTTGTAATTTTCACTATTTTTGCACCTTAGCTTTAATTCTAATGGTGGAATTAGTTACTTGCGATGTTATTTACAATATGTAATTGGTTTTAATAGATTTGGGCCACTCAGACTCGGAAACTCATGGCAAGGGCATCGTTCATTATTATTTTTGCACCGGTTCGAGGTAAGTGGCTTGTCTAACCTAGTGTGGGGGATCTCTCCCCTTAGGACTTCTTATCTGCTGATTTAAATGCCTTGTGTGTGAGGTGAAGAGCATGTACTTGTGCTAATTGTTGAAAAATCCACTTTACTTGAATTATCTAAACGGTGTTTCTCCATTTTATTTGACTGATTTCAATACAAGATTTATCTATGTTAGTTAGAAAAGCACGATTACATAGAATGAATTTCTTAATTGCTTATTTTTCCTAAGTTGTACTACGTGAAACATGCTAGGTTGGTTATACCTAATTGTTGGTGTTCCATATTTGATTTTTCCTGTAAACTCTTGGTTGTGGTTGCGCATTGAAATAGGGACTACAGATGCGGGATTTCGGGAGTTCCCCCTTGTTGTTTATTTGGGACTACGGGTTCGATTCCCAAGAGATCCCCATGCACGATAATATGAAACTACGACAATGCAGCTGGTAGATTCCCCTAGTACTTGGTATTTATATATGGACTACGGGACGGTATCCCGGGAGCTCCTCGTGCATATTGATAAAATAGACTACAAGACGGTACCGTGGAAGATCCTTATTATTGGTACTGATATTGAGCTGTCTACTTCATATTATATTATTTTCTGCGGGTTAATTATAGTTGTGTAATCTGTTTTATTTCATACTGTTGTCAACCTTATTATTATATTTTATCTCAATAGGGCCCGACCTTCCTCGTCACTACCCGACCGAGGTTAGGTTGGCACTTACTGAGTACCGCTGTGGTGTACTCACGCCTCTCCTGTGCATGTTTTTCATGTGCAGATCCAGGTACTTTCGGTCAGGCGCATTATCACTGATCCAGGAGCTATATTCAGAGACTTGAGGTATACATTTGAGGTATACATCTGCCGCGTTCGTAGATCCTAAGAGTCTCCCTCTCATTCTACCTATAGTTAGCTAGTTTTTATTCCGTTCTTCTTTGTATTAGACTATTCTGGGTGAATAGAGCTTCGTATGTTCTTTTATAGCCTGTGTTGCCTGTGGGATTCCGGGTCTTGGGAGTTGTTTCAGCATTTTGGTATTTAAGTGTATGTGTCAGGCGGCAACTCTATACATTTCTTTATATTATTCGGTATTCTGTGATTATTTTGCGTAGAGATTGTAAATTCCGCAATGTTTTAGGCTTACCTAGTCATGAAGACTAGGTTCCATCATGACATGTTCACAATTGGTGAACTTGGGTCGTGACAAGTTGGCATCAAAGCTCAAGGTTCATAGGAGTCATGGGACACATGCTGATTTATTAGAGTCTCGCTGATCGGTACAAAGACGTCTGTACTTATTTACGAGAGGCTATATAACTGTTTCAAAAAATCTTCACTTTATTTAATTCCTTATAGTGCTATATTTTTTACATCGACTCTAACTTCTGGCTTCTATTCTCTCATAGATGGTGAGGACACGCACGACCCAAGACGATCAGGCACCTGTACCCCCTCCTACAGTCGCTAGAGGCAAGGGCCGCGGCAGGGGTCATGGACGTGCGCGTGGTGCAGCCAGAGCACCTGCGCAAGCTGCCGTCGAGGTACCACCAGCGGATCCAGCCAAGACTCAGGCACCTGACACGTGCATAACCACCACTACTCCAACTATTCAGGAGGCATTGGCACAGTTTATGAGCATGTATACTACGCTGTCACAGGCAGGGTTGCTTCCCCTTCCTTCAACCACATCCCAGGCCAGGGGAAGAGCCCAGATTCCCGCAGCTCGCACGCTGGAGCAGAGAGTGCATATTGGGTAGGTTCCAAATATTATCCCTGTCTAGCCTACAGTACCGGTTTAGCCCGAGGATGGGGCACCTACCACTGAGAATGACATCGTATACTGGAGAGGTTTAAGAACTATGAACCTTCTGTCATCAACGGACTAGATACAGATAATGCTTTGGGGTTTTTGGAGGATATTCACCGCATCTTTCGCACTATGGGTATTACTGCCTAGAGCGGGGTTTCTTTCGCAGCTTTCCAGCTTCGGGGAGCCGCCTATGATTTGTGGGGCACCTTTTAGTTAGACAATCCGGACGAGGCTGCCTCATTGACTTGGACTCAGTTTTTAGATATGTTTCAGAGGGAGTTTGTTCCCTAGAGCCTCCGAAATGCATGGCGCATGGAGTTTGAGCATTTGCACCAAGTGCCTATGACCGTCTCTGAGTATGCCATCCGTTATACTAGGTTGGCCAGACATGCACCGGCTTTGGTGGCTACTGTTCGTGAGAGGGTTCGACGGTTTATTGAGGGTCTTATTCCTCTCATCAGGTCTTGCATGGCTCGAGAGTTGGAGATGGATATACCCTATTAGTAGGTAGTGAGCATATCCAGGAGGATAGAGGGTATGCACGCCAGAGAGCGAGAGGATAGAGAGGCCAAGAGGTCTCGAGAGTCGGGTCACTACTCTGGTACCCGCACATCAGCAACAGGACATCATGGTAAGGGCTATATGGGTCTCCCAGTTCATTCAGCTCTTCCTTCGTCCAGCAGGACTCCAGCTCCTCCCAGATCTCAGGAGCCTTATTATGCACCTCCAGTTTCTTGTACGCCTCCTGCACGGAGTACTTCAGAGGTCAGTCTAGCAGGGGTGGGTCCATTCAGTCACAGCTACTGTGCCCTCCCAGAGCTTGTTTTGAGTGCGAGGATACCCTCCACATGGTTAGGGAGTGCCCCAGACTTGGAAGGGGTTTTCCATCTCAGACTCCACAGCCTCAGCATGCTCCACAAGGTTCGCAGGCTATCGTTCCAGCTATAGCTGCCACCCCACCTGCCCAGCCAGCTAGAGGCAGAGATCGAGGAGATAGAGGTCGCCCTGGAGGGAGGGGCCGGGCCAGATACTATGCTCTTCCTGCTCGTGCCGAGGCTGTTGCCTCCAATTCAATTATCACATGTATTATAGTGGTTAGTGACAGAGATGCATCGGTTCTATTTGATCTAGTCTCTATCTATTCTTATGTGTCATCTTATTTTGCTCCGCATTTGGGTATAGCCCGTGATACCCTGAGCTCTCCTGTTTATGTTCTAATCCCGTGGGAGATTCCCTTATTGTGGACCACGTATATCGGTTATGTTTGGTTACTATTCATGATTTTGAGGCTAGAGCAGATCTTTTATTACTCGATGTGGTTGATTTCGATATTATCTTGGTCATGGACTGGTTGTCTCCCCAGTATGCAATTCTTAATTGACACTCTAAGACCATGATGCTGGCTATGCCAGGTATTCCGCGTATTGAGTGGAGTGGTACTTTTACTCACACTCCCAGTAAAGTTATATCTTTTCTTGAAGCTCAGCACATGGTTGAGAAAGGGTGCTCCACGTGTTTAGTTATGTGAGAGATGTCAGTGTTGATACCCCTTCTGTTGACTCTGTCCCAGTGGTACATGATTACCCCAATATGTTTCCAGCTGATCTTCCGAGCATGCTGCCCGATTAGGACATTGATTTTGGTATTGATTTGTTGTCGGTCACTCAGCCCATATCTATTCGGGCTTACCTTATGGCTCTTCCTGAGTTGAAGAAGTTGAAAGATTAGTCATAGGAATTGCGTGATAAGGGTTTTATTCGACCCAATGTTTCACCGTGGGGTGCTTCTGTCTTGTTCGTAAAGAAAAAGGATGGTTCTATGTGTATGTGTATCGATTATCGTCAGTTGAACAAGGTTACAGTGAAGAACCGATATCCTTTACCTCGTATCGATGATCTATTTGACCAGCTTCAGGGTGCACATGTGTTAGGTTTATTTGCGCTCAGGTTATCACAAGTTAAAGATTCTGGAGCTGGATATCCCGAAGACTGCTTTCAAGACTCGGTATGGTCATTAAGAGTTCCTTATCATGTCATTTGGGCTGACCAACGCCCAAGCAACTTTTATGCATTTGATGTACAGAGTATTCAGGCTATATCTCGACTCGTTTGTCATTGTTTTCATAGATGATATTCTTGTACACTCTCAGAGTCGGGAAGATCATGAGCAGCACCTGAGCACAGTGCTTCAGACCCTGAGAGAAAACAAAATGATATGCAAAGTTAAAAAAAATGTGAGTTTTTGTTGAGTTCTGTGGCATTCCTAGGCCTCCTGGTATCGAGTGAGGGCATTCGGGTGGATCCGAAGAAGATGGAGGTCGTGCAAAGTTGGTCCAGGCCCTCCTCAACTACAGCGATCCGCAGTTTCCTTGGCCTGGCGAGGTATTACCATCGTTTTGTGGAGGGGTTCTCATCGATATTGGCCCCTATGACTAGATTGACCCAGAAGGGTGCTCCCTTTCAGTGGACAGACGAGTGTGAGACGAGCTTCCAAAAGCTCAAGACGGCTTTGACTTCAGCCCCTATTCTGATTTTGCCTACTGGTTTAGGGTCCTATATAGTTTATTGTGATGCCTCACGAGTCGGACTTGGAGCAGTGTTGATGTAGGACGGTAGGGTTATTGCCTACGCGTCCAGACAGTTGAAGGTACATGAAAAGAACTATCATGTCCATGATCTTGAGTTAGCTGCTATTGTTCATGCTTCGAAGATCTGGCGTCATTATTTGTACGGCGTGCCTTGTGAGATTTACACAGATCATCAAAGTTTACAACACTTATTCAAGCAGAAGGACCTGAACTTGCGCCAGAGGAGATGGTTGGAGCTACTGAAGGAATATGATATTACTATTCTTTATAACCCGGGCAAGGGCAATGTGGTAGCCGGTGCCTTGAGTCGCCGTGTGGAGAGTTTGGGGAGTTTGGTACATTTACCAGCTTTAGAGAGACCTATGGCGATGGATGTTCAGGCCTTAGCCAGTCAGTTCGTGAGATTGGACCTTTCGGAGCCCAGCGGGTTCTAGCTTGTGTGGTTTCTCGATCTTCATTGTTTGATCGTATCAGAGAGCGACAGTATGATGACCCTCATTTGCTTGTCCTTAGGGACACATCTCAGCATGGCGATGATAGGAATGTGACTATTGGAGATGACGGGGTATTGAGGATGCAGGGTCGGATCTGTGTACCCGAAGTTGATGATATTCGGGAGTTGATATTGACACAGGCCCATAGCTTGTGGTACTCCATCCATCCGGATGCCGCGAAGATGTATCAGGATGTGAGGCAGCATTACTGGTGGAGGCAGATGAAGAAGAACATAGCAAGAGTGTGTAGCTAGATGCTTCAACTGTGAGCAGGTAAAGGCAGAGCACCAGAGACCGGGAGAGTTACTCCAGCAGATGGAGATTCCGGAGTGGAAATGGGAGAAGATCACTATGGACTTTGTAACTGGTCTCCCACTGACTGCGAAGAAATTTTATTCTATTTGGGTTGTTATGGATCAGCTAACCAAGTCCGCTCATTTCATTCCAGTGTGTACGATTTACTCAACAGAGCATCTAGCAGGGATTTACATCAGGGAGATTGTCCGTCTGCACGGCATTCAAGTTTCTATCATCTCAAACAGGGGTTCAATGTTTACATCACGGTTCCGGAGATCCATCAAGCAGGAGTTGGGTACCCAGGTGACTACGAGTACAACTTTTCACCCTCAGACGCATGGACAGTCCGAGCGCACCATTCAGATTTTTGAGGATATGCTTCGTGCGTACGTGATTAAGTTTAGAGGGTCTTGGGATCAGTTCTTGCCATTGGATGAGTTTTCGTACAATAACAGTTATCAATCCATCATTTAGATGGCGCCGTATGAGGCCTTATATGGTAGGAGATACAGATCCCTGGTGGGTTGGTTCGAGCCGGGTGAGGCCATACTATTGGGCATTGAATTGGTCCAGGATGCGGTAGAGAAGGCTAAGGTGATTCAGGATAGACTCTGTATGGCCCAGTCCAAACAGAAGAGTTACGCGCTGGAAGGTTCGAGATGCTTCCTTTATGGTTGGTGAGCTGGTTCTGCTTCGGGTCTCACCTTGAAAGGCGATATGAGGTTTGGGAAGATAGGGAAGTTGAGCCCGAGGTTTATTGGCCCTTTAGAGATTTTGAAGCGAGTTGGGGAGGTTGATTATGAGCTTGCCTTACCTCCTAGTTTGGCTGGGGTTCATTCGATATTTCATGTCTTGATGCTTCGGAGGTATCACGGTGACCAGTCCCACATGTTGGAGTTCACTTCAGTCCAGTTGGACAATGACTTGTCCTATGTTGAGGAGCCAGTGGCGATATTGGATAGGCAGGTCCTAAAGCTCAGGTCAAAGGATACAGCTTTAGTAAAGGTTCAATGGCGGGGTCAGCTCGCCAAGGAGGCGACTTGGGAGACCAAGCAGGATATGCGCAGCCAATACCCTCATCTTTTTGCTATTTCAGATAAGTTCTCTATGCTCGTTCAAGGACGAATGAATGTTTATGTGTAGGAGGATGTGACGACCCGACCGGTCGTCTTTGTAATTTATACCCCGTTTCCCTATTACCTGCTTCCCCTAAGTTCATTTCCGCTATATTGGTTTTCCGGGACGTTCGGTGTTAGCATTCGGAGTGTTTTGGGATACTTAGTCCCTAAATGAGAGCTTAAGTGTAGAAAAGTGGTCCGTAGTCAGAACAGTGTGAAGATGACCTCAAAATAGGAATTTGATGGTTCTGATAGCTCCGTTAGGTGATTTCGGGGTTGGGAGCGTGTTCGGAGTGTATTTTGGATGTAAGTAGCTCATTTAGGCTAAAAATACTGTAAGTTAGAATTTGGAGGTTTTCGGTCCGATAGTGAATTTTTGATCCGAAGGACGGAACGGTGTTCCGAAAGTTGCTGTAGCACCTTCATGACATTTGGGACATGCGTGCAAAATTTCAGGTCAATCGGACTAGTGTTGGTTAGGTTTTGGATCGAAAGCGTGTTTTGGATGAACTTGAAGTTCGTAGGCTTGAATCTTTAATTTAATCAGGTTTTTAATGTTGTTTTGGAAGGTTTAAGGATTTGTACAAGTTTGAATAAGGCGTTAGATAGTATTGGTGTTTTTGGTTGGGGTCCCGGGGGCCCCGGATATGCTTCGGATGCTCAACGGGCAAGTTTTGGGAGTTGGAAGAAAAAAACTGCAGCAGGGTCCTGTCATTTTCACCTCCGGGGAACCGCAGAAGCGGGGCTGCAGAAGCGGCTGAAGAAATTGCAGAAGCGGATTGAGATTTGGGCAGAGACCGCAGAAGCGGTATGGTATCCGTATAGGCGGAGCTGCATAAGCAGTTCCTGTGACCGCATATGCGGAATCTCGGGTTTAATGAAGAGTCACCCATGTGGCTTGTGATTCGCATATGCGGGACCGCAAAAGCAGAAATCCCTGTTCAGATAAGAGAAATTCGAGGGTTAGTTTTCAAAAGTTAAGAAAATCAAATTGAGCTCGGGGAAGGGCGATTCTAAGAGGATTTTGAAGAGGAGATTATTAGGTAACGTTTCTATGATCCTTTCTATTTATATTCCACCATTTGGTAGTTTAATCTAGGGGTGTTCAAAACCGATCCGAAACCGAAAACCGATCCAAACCGAATCTTAACGACTTACTGGTAACGGCTTAACGGCTTAATAGACGGGGAACGGATTGAATTTTTTTTATTAACGGCTTATCGGTTTGGGGATGGATTATTCAATTTTCTTAACGGCTAATCCGTTAACCCGTTAAGAATATAAATATATATATATATATATATATATATATATATATATATATATATATATTATTTATATATATTAAATATAAAAAAATTAAAACCCTTGAAAATATATTTTTATCCTCAAATTAAACTTCATTCAAATTAAAATTTTCAAAATAAATTTAAGATTTTACGACCAAAGCTTAAACATTCCAGCACTGGCGTCTACATGGATTTGGCGAAGAGTGACATGCATGAAAGCTCTAATAAGTCAACCTTTGGAACGTAAAAATCCACACAATACTAGAATAATTGCAAAAGTAATGATTTTTGGGGCTAATTGTCTTGTTTCCACTTGCCAATAACAAGAGTGTGTTCTTCTCATGTCATGCTACCAATGGGAAGAGCACCTTGTTGTGAGAAAGTGGGTCTAAAAAGAGGCAGATGGACTGCAGAAGAAGATGAAATTCTCACTAAATATATTCAAACTAACGGCGAAGGCTCTTGGAGATGATTACCGGTGGCTCTGGCAAAGAAAATTGAATGCATCATATTGCCTCTAAAATATTATTTTTTATAGCAATTCACTATTTTTAAGACGAGGAGAATAAGAGATATTTAGTGAATATGTATGTTAGGCCGATAAACCGCCCATTAACCGCCCTATAAGAGCTAACCCGATACCAATCCGCCCGATATCTTATCGGGTGGCTAACGGATTAATACATTTAAAAGCCGATAACGGTTAAGCCAAAGCGTTAAGAGTAAAAGCCGCCCAATCCGCCCGATGAACACCCCTAGTTTAATCCATCATTTAAATTCGAATTCAGTTTAAATTGGATGAAACTTCATTGACCAAACTATTTAGTTTTGAGGGGGCATTGACCTCCGATTAGGATGAATCTTATATGGGTAGACTCATGAGGGTACGAGGGTTCTGAAAATTTAAAAATTATTCGATTTCGAGACATTGGCCCGAGGGGGTTTTGGTCATTTTGCCTATTTCACACCTTAGCTTTAATTTTAATAGTGAAATTAGTTACTTGCGATGTTATTTATAATATGTAATTGGTTTGAATAGATTTGGGCCACTCGGAGTTGGATACTCTTGGCAAGGGCATCGTTCCTTTTTAATTTTTTTATCGATTCGAGGTAAGTGGCTTGTCTAACCTTGTGTGGGGGACCTCTCCCCTTAGGACTTCTTATCTGCTGATTTAAATGTCTTGTGCGCGAGGTGACAAGTGTGTACTTGTGCTAATTTTTGAAAAATCCACTTACTTGAATTATCTAAACTGTGTTTCTCCGTTTTATTTGACTGATTTCAATGCAAGATTTATCTGTGTTAGTTAGAAAAGCATGATTAGATAGAATGAATTGCTTAATTGCTTATTTTACCTAAGTTGTACTACGTGAAGCATGCTAGGTTAGTTATACCTAATTGCTGGTGTTCCATATTTGATTTTTCCTGTAAACTCTTGGTTGTGATTGTGCATTTAAATTGGGACTACGGATGTAGGATTCCGGGAGTTCCTCCTTGTTGTTTATTTGGGACTATGGGTTCAGTTCCCGAGCGATCCCCCTGCATGATTATATAAAACTACATCTATGCAGCCGGTAGATTCCCTTAGTACTGAGTATTTAAATAATGGACTACGGGACGGTATCCTGGGAGCTCCTCGTACAGATTGATAAAATGGACTACAGGACGGTATCCTGGAAGATCCTCATTATTGGTACTGGTATTGAGTTTTCTACTCCGAATTATCTTATTTTATGCGGGTTAATTTCTGTTGCGTAATCCGATTTATTCCATAATTGTATATCCTTATTTCTGCTTATTTCATATTGTTGTCTACCTTATTATTATATTTTATCTCAGTTGGGCCATGACCTTCCTTGTCACTACTCGACCGAGGTTAGGCTTGGCACTTGCTGAGTACCGTTATGGTGTACTCACGCCTCTTTTGCGCATGTTTTTCATGTGCAAATCCAGGTACTTCCGGTCAGGCGCACTATCAGTGATGCAGGAGCTATATTCGGAGACTTGAGGTATACATCTGGCGCTTCCGCAGATCCGAAGAGTCTCCCTCTCATTTTACCTATAGTTAGCTAGTCGTTATTCCGTTCTTCTTTGTATTAGACTATTCTGGTGCACTTCGTATGTTCTTCTGTAGCCTGTGTTTCCCGTGGGATTCTGGTTCTTGGGAGTTGTTTCAGCATTTTGGTATTTAAGTGTATGTGCGAGGCGGCAACTCTATATATTTCTTTATATTATTAAGTATTCTGTGATTATTTTTCGTAGAGATTGTAAATTTCGCAATGTGTTAGGCTTACCCAGTCGTGAAGACTAGGTGCCGTCATGACATGTTCACAATTGGTGAACTAGGATCGTGACAGACCATCACAAATCACGTCCCAAAGCTCGGAGTCTTCAGCTATAATAAAGTCATACATTCTTATTTTTCACCAACCATAGTATTGGCCGTTGAATCTTGGGGGTCGATAGGTTGATTGTCCTTCCTCGAAGTTTGGTGGAGCAACTATTATGAGGATTCTTTTTAGGTGTTAATGTTTTAGAAAGAACTGCTCTGATGTCAATTGATAGAAACTAAGAGTCCACCAAACTCCATATGACCTATAGGTCACGAGTTCGAGTCGTGGAAACAGTCACTAATACTATTACATCCCTGAGGGTACGACCTTCCCCCAACCCTGCATAAAGAGAATACCTTATGCATACTGCCCCTTTTACGTGACTATTGCTTAATTCGGTGTATGCAGTTCATAATATTGCTTAAACAATTCTCTACTATACGTATCTTCCCATTATGGAAAATCTATTACATGCAACCACAAAACGAGCATATTTTCTTACACCACTTTTGGCACATCCTTGACAATGACTCCTCAAATTGTAGCAAAAATGTTCACTCTTAATAGTAACCAGAAAAATAAAATATATGTAGGGCATAAAAGATTTAAGTTCTTGGTCAAGAAAATATTTTCTTTTTAAGACAATAAATTAAATTTTTAGATTTTATAATTGGAACGAAAAGGACTTCTGTACATAGAGAATAATTTGTCGGTAAATTAAGCATTAAAGCCACAGTAGAAGTTTTAAACTATCCTGAGAGTATCTTTTGGTATTGTATTTTTATGTCTTCCATAATTTCCAGCTCTAAATTCCTGTATCCTAATCTGTCTTATAATAGCAGCCATGGCCGCCCCTTTATATCCCAAGTCCCCAACTAAATAATTTGTCCAAATACTTTTATAATTTTTATTTGGCCTTTTGTGTTCTATAATGAGATATTTGTAAGAAAATACATTTTTAATGGTCAGGAAAAATTGACAAAAATGGTCTCTTATGTTTGGGGATAGGTTTAAAATAGTCTCCTAAATATACCGTTAAGCAATTTTGGTCTTTAATTTTTGCCAAAAATAAAAACTTTTTTTGATCTCCGTCAAATATCTAACAATTCCTCACGATAATTTTGTTTGCTTGCGTGATTTCCTTTTTGTTTTCTTTCATAATATCAAAATTTCTTTATGTTAAAAGCAAGATTATATTATTGAACTTGAACATGATATATTTGGTTTCTTTCAAGCTCACGTTGACAAGGTTCTCCTAGGAGGAGCTAGCTTTTGCCACTAGTGATATATATATATATATATATATATATATATATATATATATATAGGGTAAAGTTGTCTCTATGTAACTTATATGTCATAAATTCGAGTCGTGGAATCAGCCATTGGTGCTTGCATTATGATAGATTGCCTATATCAATGCACTGCGGGATGCGATCCTTTCTCGGGTCCTACATGAATGGGGGATACACTACTAGAAATTCGACAAAAATCGACCAAGAAAAACAGACCAACTTTAAACCGACCAAAGTTGGTCGGTTTTTCAAAATATTTTAATTTTAATTTTTTTTTACGAAAACCGACCAACTTTGGTCGGTTTTCTTTAGAGTAAAAATACGAAAAAAAAATTTTGAGTCCCGCAAAATTTATTTTTCAAGAAGGCGATCAACTTTGGTCGGTTTTTGCAATTAAAATAAATAAAATTAGTATTAAAAAAATCGATAAACTTTGATCGGTAAATTCGACCGGATATTTTTTAAAAACGACCAAATTTTATTTTTTAATAAAACTGACCAACTTTGGTCGATTATTTTCGTGCGTAAATACAAAAAACAACAATCATAAAATAAAATGCACCAATGGTCTAGTGGTAGAATAGTATCATTACCACAGTACACACCCCGCTTCGATTTTCATATGGTGAATCTTTTGATTACATACTTTTTTTTTTGCAATATTGTTTTGGAATTTAATTCACCGACCAACATTGGTCGATAATTTCTGACCAACTTTAGTCGGTATATTAAAACGACCATCGAAATGTCGTCTATATGAGGTAAAATTCAGCTCGTCACGTCCCCATCCAAGTGAACACATCTCTCATGACAAAGTCGCCTTTGAGTCGTGCCGACCCAGGTAAGGACGACCCAAGCAAGGACGTCTTAATTAACTAGATGGAGGAACGACGTCGTTTAGGGCTTGTCTTCCTCCGTACGAGAAAACCACCAACTTTTGTACTTTTCTTTTGATTGTTTCATGAAAGGTCTTCTATTATATAAATGAGACATTTACCTTGTGATAGGGTATGTGGATTATTCTGAGTAATACCATTTTCTCTAATTTCTCTCTCTATTGTTAGCAAGAGAGCTTCTCTCTATCCCTCTCCAATATTAAAACTCTCAATAACCTCTCACATTTTCAAATCTACTACGATCTTAGCTAGATAATCTCTTCTAGTGCTTATTATACTTGATTACGATTTACCCGTATACTTTATTGATTGTTTGTAAGCTTACAAAGTGTATATATCTTTTGAGCCAAACAACTTAGCGTCATCTGTGGGGATTTCGAGAATCAAAGTTATAGTTTGTTCCTAGAAAATCACTGACAACCATCCCCTACATCGCACGAACAAGCATGGCTGACAAGTGTACAAAAAAGAAAGCGATAAACGAGGTTGGGGTCAACCTCGTGGATTCTCTCAACGAAGCAGGTGAAGATAACATCTTGAGCGCAACCCCCAGCACCACGATGAGTAGAGGAACCCCACAACCTCCACCCAGAGATCCGACGGATCCACGAGAAAGGGGAGCTTCCACATATACATCAAAGGAAGCACCCTCATAAGTCAAAGGAGCTACTGAAAGAGTGGCTAACAAACACTCTAAATGACTTGGTCGAAAAGTTACCACAAGATGGCATAAGACGCACGCCAGTAATGGACCTCACTGAAGTCGAAGATGAGCCCGAGATCGCGCGAGCAAACAATGTGCTCACCGACACTCAAACCAAAAGCGGTGCACTCACAGCCATCCTCAGAAAGATGGAGGAAACGGAACACGAAAATAAGTCGCTCTGTGACCAAATGAAGGAACATCAAGAAAGGGTAGACAAGATTTCGGGTGCTCCTAAACTTCTACCAAAGCGCGATGTAGGTAGGTTTTTGGAACAACCTTACACAGAGGAGGCCGTACCATACTATATCCCGAAGACCTTCAAAATGCCTTCCTATTTGAGAGTATATGACGGGACTACGAATCCCGAGGACCATCTAATCTATTACGTCACAGCTGTGAAAGGTAACGACTTGGCAAAAGAACAGGTACCGTCTGTGCTTTTGAAGAAGTTCGGCGAAACATTGACATGTGGAGCTTTGACATTTTACTCCCAGCTAGCGGCTAAGGCCATCTCCACGTTCGAGGAAATGGTGGATAAGTTTGTCACTGCACATGCAGGATCAAAGAAAGCGGAGGCGATAGTCAACGACATCTTCGCTGTTCGGAAAACCATGGGAGAAGGGCTCAGAGACTTCCTGGCCAGATTCAACAGGGTAAGAATGAGTCTACCAAATGTATCGGAAGGTATGGCAGTCACCTCTTTCTAGAATGGGCTAAGTAGGGACGGCTCGTGGGCGACCAAGAAACTGCTAAGTCACCTCGTAAAGTACCCTCCCACTACATGGGAAGAAATTCACAATGCCTACTGTGCCGAGGTACGTGCAGATGAGGACGACCTTAACGGTCCTACCCGACGACTAAAGACGATACTCATAGATATCAGGAGGGACCGGCGTGATGAAAGGCGACGGGAACAAATCCTGCATCCCAACATGGAAAGGCATCAACTGTACATCAGATCATCTCATCCGACACCGCCAAGGCATGCAGACGTACTACAGCGACATGTCGCCCCCTACGAAACGAGCGAGGTGTGCCCCCTTTATTATCTGCACATAACTTTTGTGTTTCCACTTCAAAGGTAGTGTACGCACTGGAGAAGCTGGGTAACAAGGTACAATTGCTTGCAAAGATGAAGTCGAATCCTACCACCCGAAATCAAACGCCCTATGTGAGTTCCACCAGGAGCGAGGGAATAAAATCGAAGATTGCATGGGTCTACGGCAGGATATGGTCAAGATACTGAACCAAGGGTTCCTGAGAGAACTACTCAGCGATGAAGGAAAACTCAACTTTGCACGGGGACGGGAACAACCGAATGGGACACAAAGGCCGCCCTGACCAACATGCACAATTAACATGATCATCGGGGATGTCAATTACTCGGCAATCAATCACGTCAAATTCACCACCACTCACAAGTTAAAGCGAACCATCGCTCACAAAGGGTATGACGACTTCGAAGATAGTATCACCTTCGATAAGTCCGATGTCAACGGTTTGTCCTTTCCTCATTACAATGTTGTAGTCATTACTTTACGCATTGTAGATACAGATGTTAGGAGAATTATGGTTGATGACGGTACCGACACCTGTATTATCCACCCAAGGGTACTTGCACTTATGGGACTCAAGGGTAAGATAATACAGCGCTGCATAACGCTGATTAGTTTTAACAATACAGTGAAATGAACCTCCGGAGAAGTAACACTACCCGTCCTGGTGGGGGGGGAATCACGCTGGAAACCACTTTCCACGTGATGAACCAAGAAACGACATACAACGCCATCATTGGACGTCCGTGGATACATGCCATGAGAGCAGTCCCCTCCAGCTTTTATCAAGTAATCAAATTTCCTACCCCATGAGGGGTGTTCAGCATACGAGGTGAACCTCACACCGCCCAGAATGCTATAAAATAGCTCAAGACAACACCCACACCAAACAACTCGAAGGGGCGAGCGCAAAAGCATAGCAATCAGCCTTGTCGGGGATCAAGGTCCATCTGGCAGAGGACGCCATCAAAGATCCTGCCATCATAGAGGCCATTAAAGGCACGGTCGAAAACCACGACCCCGTTCAGATAATAACAACCTCGCGAAGAAGGCCTACATTGGCTACGGCCTTTCAAACCCAAGTAAGTATCGCAAATATTTATCTAACCATGCAGACTTGTTCGCTTTTTTCCATTCAGATATGCCAGGGATCCCGCGAGAAATCACCACCCATAAATCGAACGTTGATCCACTACACCCGCCCATGCGGAAAATGAGGAGAAAATTCAACGCCACCATCAACGAAACAGTGAGTGAGAAAGTAGACAAACTACTGGCAAATGGTTCCATCAGAGAATCCAAGTACCCTGAGTGAGTCGCCAATGTTGTTATGGTCAAGAAGAAAAATGGGAAGTGGCGAATGTGCGTAAACTTCACTGACCTGAACAAGGCATGCCCAAAAGATTCGTTCCCACTGCCCACATCGACCAACTAATAGATGCAACGGCCGGACATGAACTATTGAGCTTCCTGGATGCATATTCCGGCTACAATCAAATCATGATGACCGAAGAAGATCAGGAGAAGACGACCTTCATCACTTACCAAGGAACATACTGCTACAAAGTAATGCCCTTCGAGCTCAAAAACACGGGGGCCACGTACCAAAGGATGGTGACCAATATGTTTAAGGAGAAGCTTGGAAAAACAATGGAAGTCTATATCGATGACATGCTAGTAAAGTCGTCAAGAAAAGAAGACCACCTTGACCATCTGAAAGAGGCCTTCGAAATATTGAGAAGATACGGGATGAAACTAAACCCCGAGAAATATGCCTTTGGTGTGGCCTCAGGAAAGTTCTTCAGATTTCTCGTATCACAGAGAGGTATCGAAGTCAACCCGAATAAGATCAAAGCAATAGATGCAATCCCAGAAGTGCTAAGCAGCAAAAACAAGTACCAAAGCTGAAGGGCCGGATATCCACCCTCTCTAGGTTCATCTCACGATCCTCTGACAGGTGCCATAAATTCTTTAGTGTGTTGAAGAAAGACCAGGGCTACAATGGAACAAGGAGTGCGTCGAGGCCCTAAAGAATTTGAAGGCTTACCTATCATCGCCATCGCCGCCTCTACTAGTCAAAGCAAGCCCAGGTGAACCACTGCTGATGTATCTGGCCGTGTCTGAGGTCGTCGTCAGTGCCGTCCTGGTGCACGAAACAAAGGTATGCAGTCTCCTATTTACTACATTAGCAAAACACTGGTAGACGCCGAAACTCGGTACTCACACCTTGAGAGACTGGAGCTAGCACTGGTAGTAGCTTCACGGATGCTACGACTTTATTTTCAGTGCCATCCCATAAAAGTGGTAACGACCTTCCCGCTAAGGAGCGTCTTACACAAGCCTGAACTGTCAGGCCGGCTCGCAAGATGGGCCATTGAGCTTAGCGAGCACACCATCTCGTACCTTCCAAGAAATGCCATCAAGTCTCAAGTCCTGGCTAACTTCATAGCCGACTTTAGCATGGAAATCCTGCCAAAGGTAGAACTCGAGGCCCGACACGCCTCCCCCGATAACAATCTATGGGTCCTCCACACTGATGGCGCCACCAATGCATCGGGATCGGGACTAGGACTCATCCTCGAGGTCCCCACGGGCAAAACAATTGGCCAATCCATACGATGCCCTGAAATGACTAACAACGAGGCCGAGTATGAGGCTGTTATTGCAGGTATGAAACTGTCATCAAATATGGGGCTCGACAGATCCTTCTACACTGCGACTCTCAACTCGTGGTAAACCAGGTCACTAGGACTTAGCAGATCAGAGAGCAAAGGCTACAAAAATATCAGACAGAAATTTGCAAGCTGATGGCTATGTTCGATGAATGTCGCTTCGAACAAATTCTGAGAGCACGGAACACCGAAGCAAACGGCCTGGAAAAATTTGTCGCGGTCACCAAAAACATCAACAAAGAAAGCATGGTCACCCGCATCCATTCGGCCATCGACCACACTGAGGTATTTTCTTTAAATCTAACCTGGGACTGGCGCAACTAATTCATATCCTATCTACAGGATGGAACGCTGCCGCACGACAAGAAAGAGGCGAAGAAATTCTGCGTGCAAGACACCTGGTACTGTCTGATCACCGACAATATCTACAAGAGAACATTTGGCGGACCCCTAGCCAAATGCCTAGTCCCATACCAAAACAAGGCCAGTACTCGAAGAGATACATGAGGGTCACTGTGGCTCCCATACAGGTAACCACGTCCTTGTACGGTGCATCATACGTGCCGGCTACTACTGGCCCACCATAAATAAAAAAGCGGCAGAGTACGTCAGCCGATGTGAGCAATGCCAAAAATATGCCCCGATGATACACCAGCTAGGATAACCCCTACACTTAATCACCTCTCCCTGGCCCTTCATCAAATAGGGAATGGACATAGTCGGGACCCTTACCCGCAGGGCGGGGAAAGGTACGGTTTTTACTTGTTTTAACTGATTATTTCTCCAAGTGGGTAGAAGCATGTGCGTACGCACAAATACGCGAACAGTAGGTCATCGACTTCATATAGAAGAACGTTATATGCCGCTTTGGTATTTCCAAAGAGATCAGTTGCGACCACACACGATAGTTCATCGGTCAACAAACAATTGAATTCTTCAAAAAATGGCGCATCAAGAGGATACTCTCCATGCCATACCACATCGCAACTAACGGCTAAGCAGAATCCTTTAATAAAACAATATTGAACATACTAAAGAAGAAGCTTGAAGACGCCAAAGGGCTATGGCCCGAACTACTATCCGAAGTGTTGTGGGCACACAGGACCACACCTAAGTCCAACACAGGGAAACTCCATACTCATTGGTTTATGGAACCGACGCGGTCATACCCATCAAAGTAGGCGAACCAAGCCTAAGGCATTCACATACAAGTGGAACAGAAAACGACGCAAATAGACTCCAAGACCTTGATGAAGCCGAGGAAAGAAGAGAAATGGCCCGCATAAGAATGGTGGCGCAAAAATAGCAAGTCGAAAGATACTATAACAAAAGAGCAAAATTAAGGTCGCTCAAAGCAGGAGATTACGTCTTCAAAGCCAAGACATTGGCCTCCAAAGACCCAAGTGAAGGAAAATTGGGCACAAACTGGGAAGGACCCTACAAAATCACATCAATAGCCAGCAAAGGGGCATTTCAGTTGGAAACAATGGAAGGAGAAACACACCGGAACAATTAGAACGTCGTCCACCTCAAATATTTCCATTTCTAAAAGGCGTCCCCCAAGTCGCACTCTTTTTACCTTACCCGAGTTTTGTCCCAGCCTGGTTTTATTGGGAAGGTTTTTAACGAGGCGACGAAGGGAACACCTGGAGATATTTGCAGAACAAGTGTATCACATCAGCCTCTCCAAAATCCCTCCAGCCGACATGATACAGGGACTGGACCAGCGACATCTCCAAGGTGTAAAAGGCTACGACCATCTTCATCTTCAATGTGTAAAAAGCTACGGCCATCTTCATCTCCAATATATAAAAAAGCTATGGATATCTCCAATGTATGAAAAGGCTACGACCATCTCCAATGAATGAAAAGGCTACGACCATCTCCAATGAATGAAAAGGCTACATCCATCTCCAATAAATGAAAAGGTTATATCCATCACCAATGAATGAAATACCCAAGGCCATTAATTCAACATGGATGAGGCCATCGCCGCTAACAGTCGACCCAATGTCGACTACGGTAAAACGAAAGACTCGACGACAGTCGAAGTCAATTACATGGCTAAGGCCATCAACATCATAATGGATAAGGCCAGTGATTCAACATGGCTAAGGCCATCGCCGCTAACAGTCGACCCAATATCGACTACGGCAAAACGAAAGACTCGATGAACGTCGAAGTCAATTACATAGCTAAGACCATCAACATCATCATGGCTAAGGCCAGTGATTCAACATGGCTAAGGCCATCGCCGCTAACAGTCGACCCAATGTCGACCACGACAAAACGAAAGACTCGGCGAGAGTCGAAGTTAATTACATGGCTAAGGCCATCAACATCATCATGGCTAAGGCCAGCGATTCAACATGGCTAAGGCCATCGCCGCTAACAGTCGACCCAATGTCGACCATGGCAAAATGAAAGACTCGACGACAGTCGAAGTCAATTACATGGCTAAGGCCATCAACATCATCATGGCTAAGGCCAGTGATTCAACATGGCTAAGGCCATCGCCGCTAATAGTCGACCCAATGTCGACCACGACAAAACAAAAGACTCCACGACAGTCGAAGACAATTACATGGCTTAAGTCCATCAACATCATCATGGCTAAGGCCACTAATTCAACATGGCTAAGGCCATCGCCGCTAACAGTCAACTCGATGTCGGCTACAGCAGAACAAATGGTACGACGATAGTCGAAATCACTTACATGGCCAAGGCTGTCATCGTCAATGGTCGACCTAATCTCGACTACAATAGAACGGGCACATCGACCATAGTTAGAATCGCCCATGTCAAGCTAAGCTCAAACTACAATTGCAAAACACGACAGAAGTTTCAAGGAACGAAAGAAGAATAACAACATGAAAAAGGCATGTACTATTATCTCCAAAAGAATATACACACTTCCGACATCAGTAAAGGGTCCCATTTACAACAAAAGAAATAGTACAGATACAAAATCTTAAGAACCCCCATCGCCCTGGCCAGCACAAACGATATTCGATCCATCACCACCCCCTGGCGGGTAGTCCCTAGAAATCCAAGAACCAGAATCAGGGCGGTTGACATCATCAGAGTTATATCCCTCTCTGACGGGCAAGTCGGAGATGTAACTGGCCGCCTCACGAGCAACGCGGGTTAGACACCATTGCCTATCTACTTCCTCCTCGGAGGCCGACCAGCTGCCAAAAGCTCTTCAAACACGACCAACCTGCCATCATGATACACCCACATTTCATGCTCTTCATGGCGCTCAGCATCTTGTAGGGCGATCCGCGTAAGGGCCTCAATCTCAGCCTCCTTAGCTCTAAGCTAACCGGTTAAGGCCGTAACCCGGGCCCGAAGTTCAGTAGCCTCCGCCGCTACTGCACGGCCAATCTCCAACTCATTAACCTTCGCCCAAAACAGAACCTACAACTCAGTGTTTCGTGCAACCGCGGCCACGAGCTTCCTATCAGTTCTTTCCAGCTCGGCCAGTCGCTTTTTAATTGCTCTTCCATTCGCGTAAGGCCCTCACGGAACAACCTGAATTTAGGGTATTGTTTGTACACATCAGCCAATGTCTGATGTGACTCATGGACCCGGTGGTACTTCTGCAATAGTCTTTTGTGGGCGGCCGCCATCTTCGCCGAGCGCCGCCCCCTCTCCACTTCTAAGATAAGAATCTGAAAAACATCAAAGGATGAGTCAGTGCGTGGGTAGACCACCCCTGCATCACAAATGGGAAAAAGAGTCAAATTTACCTGTAAGGTCGTGCTTGCTACCCTTCCAGACAAGCCCTTGTCGCTGACTTCCGGCGACGCCTCACCTTTGGCGCCCGCACAAAAAGGGGTTATATCTGCAGCTGCCTCCTCACAGTTATCCAAAAGATTATAGCCACTAGGAATCACGATGCGGCAAGTAGACCTACCGGCTGTCATTCCAACATGAGCCGGGGAACTCCTTCCTCTATCCGCCCTCTCAGCGGCGGCCTCAAGGCCCGTCCTCTCTGTAGTCGCACTTGTTCCCGTTGCTGCGGCTAACGAGCTGTCCTCCCAAGCGAAAGGCGGGCCAGCCTCGACATCAGCCCTCCTCATAGGAGCAGTCCTCCCCGAGCAGATTGCATCAGGCATAAAAATCCGTCTCGACTCGCAACGAGGTAGTTCTACCCTCTCAATCTCGGTAGCTATCCCTTTGCCGGTAACCAGCCTCCGCCTCCGTCTTTCAAGAGACTCCTCATCTTCAGAAGCCGCCTCCTCTGGCTACAAAGGCGACCATGAAGGAAGCGCCTCATTAACAAGCGTGATCTCGGTCCCCCTCACGGGCATGACCTCAAGTGCCACCGCCAGAACTTCCTCCGATACCACATCCGTTGCCATTTCAGGCGCCGCCTCAGACATCACTTTCGACGTGACCTCCTCCTGAGAGGTCAAAAGGGCGTTATTATCGGGCAAACCCCCCATAGGCAGATCTTCATATTTAGAGCTTGGCTCCGCCCTGGACGGGCCGACATCATTTTTCCTCCTCTTGGCCTTCTTAGAAGTGCCTCAGCCTGTCGGGGAAAGGATATGTCAAACAAAGGAATCCTCGAATCAAGACATGAGGAAAAAGGAGAGAACAAGGGAAGGACATTACCAGTCGGGCCGTACATACTGCAGAATTGAGCCTAGGTACGACACTCTTCTACATATGGTATCAGTCTCTCCACCCACAACCTTATGTCATCCCCACAAGAAAGGGACGAAGAATCTACAGGCATATGAGCCGCCACTACAAATATCAGACAAAAGATCCCTAAGTGGTTAAGCTGCCATAACGAAAAACACTGGAGAGAGCACAAAGGTATATTTACACTCTGGGTTCCACACCTCCAGAAACCCGTCGGGGTTAGCCACCAAATGCTCTATCCGGACATAGAAGAATCTCTTCCTAAAGCTGCGGTTGGCCTTATCATCGGACTGTACCACGAAGCTCTTCTTGCCGCGGCGCGTCAAGTATAACATTGAACCCCTCGGGTAACTTGCATTATAGATTTGCAAAAGATGATATATCGTGACCGCACACCCAGCTTTTTCCGTGTGTGTGGTAAGTACCCTACACACCTTCAAAGTGTCGGGGGTAAGTTGAGCCGGACACGCTCTAAAGAAGCGACAAAGTTCCTCAGCTAGAGGGTTGAGCGGGAAACGTTATCCAATTCGGAATGCATACTCGTAGAACGTACAGAACCCGGGCCTGTGCCTAATGGCGTAGTCCCTTCCGGCAGGAACTATCTCAACATGATCTGGGAACCCGTACGAGGGCATCCAAGTGAGATGGCGTCAACTCGTTGTATTCCCAGGGTGGAGGTAAGATTTTGTTATTGAAGTCATCCCTTTTACATATGTTCTTCGGAAGAACGTTATCCAATAGAGGAACAAGGGCCTTTCCCCCCTCTTCCGCATCACTATCGGAAGAAGGTGAAACCCTAGAAGGGGCGTTACCTTTGGACCTCTTGCGGCCTTGATGACGTTTCACCATGATATAATTTGCAAAAAGGAGTGTTTTAGAAATACAAGGTTCGATCTTTAGAAACAGCAGTTCTCAAGCAAAGCAGTGGCTACCGAAAAACAAGATGAAAGAAAGAGAGAAATGTCCATTAAAGATTCGAATGGTGAATCATTTTAAACCGCTCCGTTGTTCATAGGGGCGAGGCACACGAAAATTGAAATGGCATCAGTCGAAAGCTGGCGCAGGAAACCAAAACGTCACATCATGATCTGAACCGTCTCGGGAGCAAAAATAATGATGAAGCACGTGATCGGTGACGTCACTCTAAAAAGGAGCCGAACATCAACGGCTTTATATTATCACATAAGCGTACATCCCTCGCAAAGAAGCATCTAGGGACGCTGTCAAATCTCCAAGAAAGTAAAAGCATACATATCCGTCTGTTGAAGACGTCCATCGAGCACGTCTCCAACAAACTGAGGGACTAACTGTATGAGGTAAAATTCGGCTCGCCACGTCCCCGTCCAAGCGAACACGTCTCTCATGACAAAGCCACATTTGAGTCGTGTCGACCCAGGTAAGGACGGCCCAAGCAAGGACATCCTAATTAACTAGATGGAGGAATAATGTCGTTTAGAGCTTGGCTTCCTCTGTATGAGGAAACCACCAACTTTTGTACTTTTCTTTTGATTGTTTCGAGAAAGGTCTCCTAATATATAAAGGAGACATTTACAGTGTAATAGGGTTTGTGCATTATTCTGAGTAATACCATTTTCTCTACTTTCTCTCTCTATTGTTAGCAACCGAGCTTCTCTCTATCCCTCTCCAATATTAAAACTCTCCATAACCTCTCACATTTTCAATTTACTACGATCTTAGCTAGATAATTTCTCCTAGGGCTTATTATACTTGATTATGATTTACCCGTATACTTTATTGACTGTTTGTAAGCTTACAAAGTGTATATATCTTTTGAGCCAAACACCGTCCAAGCATATTTGACCGCGTTTTGGTCAATAATTGGCCATAACCGACCAAAATTGGTTGGCTTTTTTGGTCGATAATTATTGAATTTCTAATAGTGATACTATTTTTTTAATAGGGGTATATACACACATACATATCAAGAAAAGGCAATTACTAGGTTCACTTCTTTAATGTGTTTCACGATGTTATTGATCTGTTTTTGTTACGTAAACTGAAGTAGAAAAAGATAATGTGGAAGTTAGCATTTTGTCTTTTCTCGTATTTATCGATTATGACTAAAGTTGATTATTTATATTCTGCATTCTGTCTTTTCATCTTTTGTTGCCAACTCTTACATCGTTTTTATAAGGAATTGAAAAACAACGTAGACATGACAAAAAGCAAATTAAATAAATTAATTTTGAATATTTCCGTGTGGACTACACCTTTAATGAATGGTGTGAAACTTCACTTTCATCTAATTAAACTTCTCCCTAAAAATCATTATGAAGTTTGGCAGATTACTTTTTCAAGCCAAAAAAAAGAAAAGGAAAAGCCAGAAACACCACTATTTATAAGTGTAAAACATCCTTAGTAAAATAAATAATAAAGCAGTTGGATAATAATATTGTAAAACATGTATTGGTGGCCGGTTACAAATTAAAGCATCAATGAATAATTAGTGGTAGATAATTTCATTAATGGTTATACGAGTTACACCAAAGATATTTTCTTGTCAATTTATAGCCATTAATTTTATAAGAAATAATACAATTTAATATTAAAATACATATAACACCAACATAAAGTAATTCGTTGAACTTGTTATTTTGCATGATAAGCAAGTTTATTCTGACCAGACATTTAATTTTTCTATATTAATTATTTATATTTGCTTTATTTTCAGGGGGCTAGTTTTTTTATAGGATTTTCCATAAAGTGTGTAGTATTAGCATTGGAGTCTGATTAAATTTGAATTTACAACAAAAAGTCTTATATTTGGGGGGAGGGGTAAAACGCTCCTTAACTCAAGACTTGTGGTTAAGAATAAAGGAATATTTACGATCCACCCCAATCGTTGTTGGTATGGGGCTAAATCTTGCTAATTAGCCGTAGAGTAAGAAGAACTAATGTGTACTTTATGGCTTTTTAGAGGGTTGAGTCTACATATTAGACATAAAGTTTTGCTTTATTGACATTGACTCCGTCGATCATTATATAATACTGGCCAGTGGCTATGAATCAGCAAATTTAATGTCTAAAGGAAAAAAAGACTAGGTTCGAAATGCAGCTTTTTAACTCTTTAGTATAAACAAAAAATGGAGAAATATTAAAATTAGGGAAAAAATCTAAATAAATTTGCTTTCTTATTATTCGAAATTGCTCAAATTTGTCATGTATTATATTTCAGAGATATGAATGCACTTCACATGTCCAAATTCTTTTTTCTGCAAAAAGAAATTCACCAATTTTTTATTATGGTTTAAAATTACCCAATGGTAGTAGCTTTGTTTAAGGGTCAAGGATATTAAAAAAATAAAGAGAGAGACGTTTTTTTAATGACAGTGTAATATTAGACAAAAAAAATTGAAGGTGAAGTAAAAAAAAAAGTAGCTCGGTGCACCAAGCTTCTGCTATGCGCGCGATCCAAGGAAGGACTGGATCACAAGAGTCTAGCGTACTCAACCTAAACCTTGCATAAGATTTTGTTTCCACGGCTCAACATGTATTCTCTTGTTCATATGATATCAATTTTACCAGTTACGATAAAATTCTACTAGCAAATAATTTAACCATTTTCTCTTGAGATAATAGGGCCTTAGGGTTTGAAAATTTAGCTCAAACTCACCAACTACTTATTGACTCAAAAAAGGGTGTGGGGGCTAATTGGCCTACGTTGAGGGGAAGAAGCTAGAGGGCGGTCAATAAAGTTGACATCTAGTTTGGGATTTGACCTATTAATATTAGAAGCACCTTCCTTTTTCTTTCTTTTTCTCATTTAATTTTGTGGTCAACATTTACTCTTCATTTTTTATCATTTAATTACAAGGATAAGGGGATAATAATTCAGAATAAAATGTAAGATTTATTTATTTTAATGTTTAGCTGATTTTTAATTTTGGTATATAGAAGAATTTTTGATATGTCGTTTATACCACATATATATATATATATATATATATATATATATATATATATATATATATATATATATATATATATATATATATATATATATATATATATATATATATATATATATATATATATATATATATATATATGTGATATTATTTTTATACCATTCTCAATGTGGGGTTACAATCTAAGTATTACTAATCCAGAGGTAAAATAACAAAACTACAAAGATGTTCTTCTCTTTTTCCGAAGTTCTTAAAAATATTTTCTTTTATACCTTGTTCGATAGTAATGTCCCGCTACTTTTAAATCTTAGGTCGGCCTCTGAATAACGTTATATATAGCAAAAATATATAGAGAAGATGTGGTGCTAATTTAAGCTTGCAACAATAGAGTATGATCTTGACTTTATGTATACATTAGAATGTCAAAACACAAATTAAATAATGCGCCAGAGATGAGATGTTCCCTGTTGATAAATAGTAGCTAGAAGAATTTTTTGTTTTTTATTCGGTATTTAATATACTTGTTAGAGTGTCGATTAATTTGGATTTGTATGTCGTAAGATTTATTAAAGAGAAAAGGCTTTCTATCGTAACTTTCATTCTCAAGACTGAACTTTGAGACTTCTCATTAAAGGTGGATGGCTTCGTTGTGGTATATAGAAGCGAATATATGTATGGCTTCGTCGATTTTTTAATTAAATATTTATATATAAATAATAAGTAAAATAAAATATAAAGTATATGTAGAAGCTATGCATATATTCGCTCCTATACATATATTAGACTGCCATCACGTAAGAAAATCTTTTTTTTTTTGGTTTTTCACCCGGTGTTCGATATACGTATTGAAGTCCGATTATATTTGAATTCGCGCCGCATAGGACCTTTGCACCCACATTCACATTTTCTCACACTGCTTTGAGCACATCCGTTACAACTTACAACGATCAATAGTAACTAGAAAAATTAAAATATATCTAGGATATAAAAAATTGAAGTTCTTAGTCAAGAAAATATTTCTTTTTAAGACAATAAATTTAAATTTCAGAACTTTTAATGGAACGAAAAAGACTTTTGTACGTAAAGAATAATTTGTCGGTAAATTAGGCATTAAAACCATAGTAGAAAGTTTAAAACTATTCTGAGAGCATCTTTTGGTATTGTATTTTTATGACTTCCAAATATTTCCAGCTCTAAATTCCTGTATCCTAATTTTCTTATAATAGCAGCTATGGCCGCCCCTTTATATCCCAAGTCCCCAACTAAATAATTTGTCCAAATACTTTTATAATTTTTTTATTTGGCCTTTTGTGTTCTATAATGAGATATTTGTACCAAAAATAAATTTCTAATGGTCAGGAAAAATTGACGAAAATGGGTTTTTAATGTTTGGATAGGCTTAAAATACTCCTTTAAATATATCGTTAAGCAATTTGATCTTTAAATTTTGATCTTTAAAACCTTTGAACTGTGAAGAGATTTAGCGAGAATTAACATTTGAAGGTGCAATATTTTTATATTTTTCTATTATATTTTGGTCTATTTCTGATAACTGCAGAATTAAAATCTACTATATTTCAGGTGTCTGGTGCAGTAGTTTTTACTGCAATTTTTTATAATTGACGGGTCTAACCTGATATTTTTTCGTAATTTTTTTCTGTCACAGTCCCGTTACATTTAATAGCCATAATTTGTTAAATATTTGACAAATATTAAAAATATTCACTTTTGACAAATATGAAGGACCAAAACTGTTCAAAGTGTATTTAAGGAACTATCTAAAATCTACACCAAACATGACAGATCATTTTGCTTGTGTGATTTTCTTTTTGTTTTCTTTCGTATTTTCAAATTTTCTTTATGATAAAAGCAAGATTATATTCTTGAACATGATATATTTGGTTTCTTTCGAGCTGCACGGTGACAAGGTTCTCCCAGGAGGAGGTAGCTTTAGTCGTGGGTACTTATATTAGGATGGGTTGCTATATCACAATCCTTTAGAATGTAACTTTTTCCTGAATTCGACGTGAACACCAGATATTTCGTGCATTGCATTTTTAAAAAATATATATACACATATCAAGAAAAAGCAATTATTAGGTTCACTTCTTTAATGTGTTTCATGATGTTATTGATTTGTTTTTCATTACGTAAACTGAAGTAAAAAAAGATAATCTGGAAGTTAGCATCTTGTCTTTTCTCTCTCTGTGGATGTACTAGTTTTATAAACGTGCGTTGCATGTTAATAATGACATATGATGGTTTAAATTTTTATTTACATAAAGGAACAATAAAATTTAATTAATGGGAGAAATTTTATAATATATAATACTACATCATCTAAATACCGAAAAATATTGTTACATTAGCATAATACGTGAATTCAAAAGGAAAGGACATCATCGGAACGTACATAAATGATCAATTTTAGTTATGTTAAGTAGATAATTATGTATTGTAATTTAAAGGTATCTAATGTGATGGCATATTACCGAACACTTCTTTATAGACGGTATTTTTTTGGTATATGTTTCCTTATAATACTTTGGTTATTCCACCATAACCAGAACGCATGTTGTCGATATTGATATCTCTGTTGAACGAGCAACATATAGTTATTCGAATAAGAAAATATATTGTGGTAAATATTGTCCAATATTTAGGACGTTTGCTCTTGTGCTTTATTTATTATAATTATAAAACATAAACATACTGAAAATTATTTTTACACAAATTTAGAAGGAAATTCTTTAGTTTCGGAGACTAAAGTTGAATTCAGGGATAAACACATACTTAGGAGCACATTGATCAGTATCATAAGTTTTGCATGTATTACGTTATTGTAAAAACTTCTATATATCGTATGTGTACTATTACATAAGCTATTCAGCGGATCTAAGTTTGCAGTAACATGATCAACATATTTTTCTTCAAAATCAACCTATATGCAATAAAAGATCAATTTTAACTTAAGTATGGTCACAGTAACATACTTAAGAAATAATAAACTTGACAACAAACATGTACGTTAGAAGACTATTTGGTATTAAAGTACTTAAATATTATTTTTTTGTAAAAACTGTTGGTATAATCTTCTGTTGAGTCAAAACTAAAAAGTATTTTATTTTTATCATAAAACTTAGCAATCAACCTTTTATTTAGTTGATCAACAAATTCATTCCTGCTATCTAAGATAGCTCTTTAATTTCAATTATGTAATTCTCATAAATTGCCTTTTAATCCAATAATAAAAATACTCTCCTTATTAAATGCACTACTATTACCATTAGGGTTGATAACAAAGTGTTCTAGAAGAACCAAATCATCTTTTATTGGATGTTCTTCTTCGTTTCCAACACGAAGTAAGAAGTCACCGAATGTTGAATCTGTTCTTACTTTTATATTTCTTGTCACTTGAATATTTTTCATTGAGGTCGTAGGTATAATTAAGGCAAGTTAGCTTTTATAGTTTCTGATTTCGTCAATTTTTCTTACTTGACAGAAATCACCTCCCTAAAATCTTTTTTTAACTTGAAAAATAATTTTACTCATATGATGAATTTAAAAAGTAATCTAATTGGATTCTCTTGCTAAATAATTAATTAAAAATTTTAATTATTTGGTTTAACGTAAAATATAATTTATTTTCTATTGATTTAGATTCTTAATAATAGTTCATCTCATATTTGTATATTTAACCGTAATTATAATTTTATCCATCATAAATTTATTTTTAAAGAGTAAAAAGATTAATTTTACTTTTCATTTTTAGATCTTTATGTTTGCAAATCATTAGTAATATTAGCTCTTACCAATCTTTTTTTTTCTCACACATTTATATTCTTAAAAATTTTCTTAGTTGTTCTTTAATAATTGGATATATTTTTCTACATTACACGAAAAAATTAATAATAATAAAAGAATTATTTGAGTAGAAAACATTTCAGATATAATGTAATAGTATATTATCGCAGGGATTTTTTTTCTCAATTTCAACGCTCTATGCAGTCCTTTTAGCATTTCTTTTATTTTTTTCTTTGTATTGAATATTATAGAGTGGTAATGTATTACCACCACTATGGGGGATTCTTATGAAATTATTTTTATTAAATCTTCCGACATATTTCTAATAAGAACCTAATAGATAAGATTGTATTCATTTTAAAGTGGTAATAAAATTTTTGAGTCGAGGAAGTTTATCAAAGGCGTTGCAACACTCAATGGAAATCTGGACAACAGGTTGACGCAGGTTTAGCAGGGTGAGTCTATTAGCATCAAGAAGCTATACAGACAACTTCTTCCTCAGTACAACAAAGTTCAATGGAAGTCCATCATATCGCAGTTTCAACTACATCCCAGATACAAATTTATACTGTGGTTGGCTTTGCACAGGCGACTTGCAACTGTGGAACGACTTCAGATGTTAAATATTTTGGTTCCACGAGATTGTATTTTCTGTGGTTTGCATCGAGAGACCTTTGAGCATCTTTTCTTTGATTGCTTGAAGACCAAAGAAATCTGGAATCGATTCCTTAGCTGGTTGGGCTATAAGCGATCCATTGCAGACTGGAAGGAGGAATGTGAATAGGTTAGTAAGCTGGCGAAGAGTAGAAATGGGTTAGTAGAAATTACTGCTTGTCTCTTTTGGATCCTGGTGACAACGATATGGAGGGAGCGGAATAGAGATTCCAGGGAGGCAAGTTGATGAGCGATACTGTCTGTAAGGAAATTGTAGTCCATCTCCACTCCAGAGGGGCGTCAAGTAAAAAATGGAGGGCTGTCCTACAAAGTTTAAATCATTCCCCCTAGACTTCTATTGAGATAGACCTTCACTTGAGATAGATTATGTCACACGTATTATCAAAGAGTGGTTTGTTTTTTTAGGGTGGTAATAATGTAGTGTTTTGTATAGCATATGAGAATAGATGGTCAGCATTTATGTTTTGTATGTATAGTTTTTTGACGGAATGAAATAGAAATCTGTTTATTCAAAGAAAAATTCATTAATTAAATTTTATTGTTCATTCATATAAATAAATATTTAAATCATCATATGTCATTTAAATAATATAAATTATTGGAATAACCTTCTAAATAATTGCAATGTACCTTATTTAATTATTTAATAATATTAAAATAAAAGAACATGACTTTTGGACATTTACGATACGCCCTGTTAAGGAGATTCTTGGACTTTTCTTAAGAGTGCTTACATGCATAGTGTAAATTTGTTTCTTTATATATGAATTTTAGTCGTAATATACATTGATTTTTTTAATAGAATAAAATCTAATTCATAAAAGTAATTATGTAGGATTTCTAGCGTATAATATTGTCCTCATAGTAATAGGATTACACGGTTAATGTCTAGAATTCCGATTATGCCCTTTTATTATAAGTTATTATGCTTAATATTAAAATGTTATTTTTGTAATCCAACATTTTATTCATACTTTTATAATAATATAGATAGTAGATATAGATATAGATAGATATAGATATATAGATATATTCCCTTTTTATTCAATTAGTTAATTTTGTTCATGACAAAGTAAAATTTATATATTTATCTATATTTGTCACATATTGGAATTTTTACCTTTAACGTGTTCCTAGTATTAGAGGTATTGGTATTAGTTTAGGATTTGGACTATAATTAGGGGTAGTCAAATATGGAATATTTTACTTTTTCCGAAGAAGTATATGCATTAGTTTTAGGATTTGGACAATATATTTATTTATGTAGGTGGCCTACGTATAATAGGATTAGAGAACGGAGAAATTTTGGTTATGTCCTTTTATTTGAGTTATTATGCTTAATAAAAAGGTTATTTTTGTAATCCAATTTTTTATTCATACTTTTATAATAATATAGATTTATGATTAAAGTTGATTATTTATATTCAGCCTTTTGGCGAATATCTTTTAGCTTTTGTTGCCAACTCTTACATCGTTATACAAACAAATGAAAAGGATTGAAAAACAATTAAAGTAGACATGACAAATAGTAAATTAAATAAATTAATTTTGAATATTTCCATATGGACACGCCAACTTCATTCTTACACCTTTAATGAACTGTGTAAAAACTTCGCCTTCATCTGATTAAACTTCTCCCTACAATTCTGTTTGCCCGTGTAAAGGGGAATTTTGAAGATTGACAGAGGAACTCAGATATGGATTAGGTCATTTTAGTGAAGCACAAATATGATTAACTCAAGCATGTGAGATGCATGTGAAGGAGATAAATTTAACTTACCAAAAATGATATCTCCTGACCCTGGTCGAAAAGGTTGCATATTGGATAAGGAGAAAGACTCCTTACGCAAAAAAAAATACGGTTTAAGAGACGGATAGAGGTAGAGGAGGAGATCAACTTGACTCTTCCACCAAGGAAGAGTAGCATCAAAATTCTAGTTAATTCTATTTATTAACTCTATAATATCAGTGTTGTTCTATTTTATAGGAAACACACATAAACAGAAATTAAGCGTGAATTGAGAGCAAAATAGCAAGACAATTTTGCAAGCAATTTGTGTGATTCAAGCTTGCTAACCTGAAGCTACTTGAACCAGATAGAAGAACCAGTTCCAAGTGTTTGCCTTTTGTTTCTAGTTTAATTATTATAGGTGTTTTCATATTGTACCTTTCAGCTTATCTAGAAGCAATTATATTAAGTACTCAGAGTTTTCAAGTTAGAGTTAACTTGAAGTTGTCGCAACAGCTGAGGATGTGTGCTACAACATGGTTAGAGTTAATCCCAAGTTTACAAAAGAGTTTTGTAAATACAATTTTTGGCTCGGTGATTTTAGTGGAGAGTTTGGGAAAATCCTACTGGAAAGTATGTCGTGGTTTTTTCACCTTTTGAGCCATGTATTTTCTATGTAAAATCTATATGTTCTTTAATTTCAAAACTTATTATTTCGCAACAGTAGTAGCTGGAACATATAGAAAAACAGGTCCTTCTATAATCAGAATAAGCAAAAAATTGGACACCACACAAATTACTCCCCTCCCATCTTGTGTGATATTGAAGTATAAAACATCAATTGGTATCAGAGCGGGTTATCCTTAAGAGACTATCACCTTAGAAACAGATCAAGATGAGTGCACCATTTGAAAACTGGGAAGGACAATTCATTGCTAGGCCCCCACTCACAGGATGAGAGATCGCATCATTGGAGAGAATTATAAACTATGGGACATCATTACTGATGGTCCCTTGGCTAACATGAAAAAAATATTGAAGGAGTGGATGTGCCAAAGACTAGAGCTGACTGCAATGCTGAGGACTTCAAGATTATTTGTTGTTGCTTCACACCTATCTTTATGTTATTTAACTGCTTAAAACGACAAATTGAGTTAGACTGGCTGGCCTTATCTTCACGAAAGGCGCCATCACGACTGAGTTCAGGGTTAGGATCGTGACATATATCTTACTGCCATCAAACCTAACATTATTTTTAATGTGGCTTTATGCTCGATTTCAAGTAAATCCATAAGAATCTCATTTGACTGTTATCAAGAGAATATTGAGATACTTGAAAAATACTATTGACCTTTGTCTTTGATATCCTAAAGATAGTAACTTTAATCTAGTGGGATATGCTTATGCTAATTATGGAGGTTTCCTTGTGAATAGGAAGAGCACCTCAGATATGACACACTTTCTTGGTTCATGTCTTAGGTCATAGGCTACTAAAAATTAAAATTCAGTTGCCTTATTCACTACTGAAGTCGAGTATGTTGTTGTTGCTTTCTATTGTGCTCAATTAATATAGATCAAATAACAATTGATAGATTTTGGTATTAAAGTTAATTGTATACGTATTTTCTGTGATAACTGTCACTGTAGAAAATCATTCTATCTATGATATCTGCGCTTTGGTTGTATAAGCATGATTTTCAGGTATAGGTATTGATGAATGACAAACAATGAAGTCAAGTGTCAAACAACGATATTATATGACAAACAATCAAGATTGAATGCCGAGAAGCATATTGATGACGGAATTGCATAGACAAGCCAAAGACGAGATCAAAAGTTCAAGACCGAAGACCCAAGGAGTAGGTCATTAGGTAGAACCAATGTAAAAGCAAAGTTTAAGTTATCTCGTCTTTTGGCTCAATATAGGTCATCATAAATATGCATAAAATCATTTTATTAAATCATATATATCATAAACATTTTTAATATACTTCAAACAAAATGATTTTAACATTTTATTAAATCATATATATCATAAACATTTTTAATATACTTCATTTCAACATAGGTCATCATTAATATGCATAAAATCATTTTATTAAATCATATATATCATAAACTTTTTTAATATACTTCAAACAAAATGATTTTAACGTTTTCATTTTAACCAAAATGGTTTTTGAAGTAAGTTTTCGATTCTGGTATATTATGGTATACTTTGGTATACTCCATTTTTGATTCTGGTATACTCTGGTATATACCAGCTTTGCTGAGTTTCCAGATTTTACTGGAGCAACATAATAGATTATGTGATTGGAATAATCGATTATTTCACTGTCCGTTGCCTTCCCAACGTTCCGTTTTATGAACGTTGAGAAGATAATCAATTATGCAATCACATAATCGATTATTTTGGCATAAAATCAGCATAATTGATTGTCAATTAAGCAACGGACATGCACCTTTTAACCCCTATAAATAGAGGTCTTTTGAGCTGATTTTAAACACACAATACCTCCCAATATTCATATACATATTGGTATTATTTGAGCATCACTATTTGAGCCATTTGAGAGACAACTTTGAGTTGTTCATAGAGCTAACATTGTATCTCTTTATCTACTCTTTTGAGAGAGTTCTTGTTGTAAAAGAGAAAAGTGTTTGAGAAGAACATATCTTCTCATTGATTGTCGGGTTTGCTAAGTACCATCAATCGTAGTGGTTGAAGTCTTGAGGTGCGGTATTCTCGAGCAAGTTGAAGTCTTGTAGAGTGTACATCTACGAGCAAGTGTAACGGTTTGTTAGGCACCCGAAAGCTTAACGGAGTTAGTGGAATCTCGAGAGAGTCTCTCGGGGACTGGACTAACCACAAGTTGTGGTGAACCAGGATAAATTCGGTGTGTTCTTTCCTTGCTATTTTTATTACCGAATTTATTTTATTCCTGCAATTTTTAATTCCGCAATATTTATCAATATTCTCGTGCCGCACTATTCACCCCCCCCCCCCCTTCTAGTGACGGGCATAAAACCTAATAAATGGTATCAGAGCCTAACTCTCTGAAAGCCTTAACCGGTTGAGAGAATGATATATTTTGTTGAGAATATTGAACGCAGGAATGATGAGCGAAGGACACTCCCCCTATAGGCCTCCGCTACTTGACGGAACAAATTACACATATTGGAAAGAGCGGATGAGAATCTTCATCCAATCAAACAACTTTCGATTATGGCAAATCATCAAGAACGGTGAACAAATGCCAACAAAGAAAGTTGGGGAAATCATGGTTCCAAAGGAGGAAAATGAATATAATGCCGAGGACATCAAGAAGGTTGAAAGAAATGCAAAAGCCATCAACGTGCTATATTGTGCGGTGAACCCGGATGACTATCGGAAGATTTCTTGCTGCACAACCGCCAAGGAGATGTGGGATAAACTCGAGATCACTTATGAAGGTACGCCTCAAGTCCGAGAATCTAAAGTTGATTTTCTAACACATGAATATGAACTCTTTAGAATGAGGGAGAATGAAAGCATCGATAGTATGTTCGAACGGTTCTCAATGATCATCAACGATCTCCATACTCTCGGAAAAGTATATTCGAACAAAGATCTAGTTCGAAAAATCTTGCGGAGTCTCACTCCCGAATGGCGATCCAAAGCCAATGCCATCCAAGAGTCTATAGGAATCACGGACGTCACAATTGATGGACTGCGAGGTAACCTCGAAACTTATGAAAGCACAATTCTTAATCCCTATCCTAGAAGTAAAAGTACGAGTCTTGCCTTCAAAGCCTCATCTTCTAAAAGAGTAGAGGTAAGTGATTCGGAAAGCGATGATGATATTATTTCCAATGATATAATTGAAAAGTTTTATAAGTTTATGAAGAAGGAAATAAAGAAGGAAGAACCAAGTCCTTCATGCCAAAATTATGGAAAATTTGGCCACACCAAATCATATTGTCCAAAACCCAAGGACAAGAAAAAGAAGAAACACCATAGGCGCGTGACATGGGATTCGGACAGCTCGGGCGATGAAAATGCCGCACTATGCCTCATGGCCAACGAGGAAGAAGAGGTAAGTAATTCTAGCTCTTATTCTTATGAAGAATTACAAGAAGCTTTTCAAGAATTGTATGATGAATTGAAAAAGTCTTCAAAAATCTCCAAAGAGGCCAAGGCTAAAATTAAAGTTTTAGAAGAGAAAAATAATTTTTTGGAAAATGACAATATTGATCTTAAAAATAAAATTAAGGAGATGAATGAAGCCTCCTCAATTGATCAAAGTTCAAATTGTTCTTCTTGTAAGTCTTTGAAAATAAAGAACATAGAACTTAGGAACACACTAGAAAAACATAGTGTTGATGATCCTAAAACAATTAAAGAAATTAGAAAGGATGATAGAAATGATTTTAGACCACCTAGAAATAACTCTAGGAATCGCAATACGTCTAGGAATAACGACTTTAGATCACCTAGAACGTTTTTGGCTCAACGAAGACATATGCACAACCGAATGTTATATGTCATTATTGTAACCGGGTAGGACACATAGCACCCGTATGTTTTGCAAAACATAGAGATTTATCATTTGGCTATGATTATTATTTGCCTAACCCCCAAGGACCCAAAAGTGTTTGGGTACCTAAAACCTATTTTTAGGTACGTTTGCAGGTGTGCTTGAAGACAACAATATCATAGTAGATGCACCAAGCACGAAACCTTATTGCATCGAGGGGGAATTTCGGTTAGTTATCATATTTTTAATAAAAACGTAAATAGTTGATACGTGTTAATGATTGATATATCTTTGTTAACAATTGATATCAATTCTTTTTGATTCATGTTTTGATAACTTTTATTTTGAATAACAATTGGTATCAATTATTTTTGTTAAAAATATTGATTGACCCATGTTTTGATGAATATTAGTTATTTTTCTATATTGTTGATATATGTTAAACAATTAGTATCTTTTTGATAAAAATAACATTTGAAATGTTTGTTCTGTTTAACAGTTGGTATGCATTAACTGTTAGCATGTTAAAAACATTTCATTCATGTTTTGATGAATATTAGTTGGTATATTCTTGAAAAATAAATGATTCATTTTCTAATACAACTCTTGATTTATTAAAAATTAACAGTTGATATTTTTTTAATGTTGGTATATCCTTCAAAAACAAATGTTTATTTTGTTTTTCCTAACAGTTGGTAACCAATTGATTTTATCATGTTTTTATAACAATTGGTATCATTTTGAAAATAAGGATTGATATATTTTTCTAACAGTTGGTATATTCGCTAAAAATAACCTTTGATATGGTGGTTATATTTTTACCAACATTTGGTATTATTTTATGTTGGTATGATTTTTTAAATATCGTCAATGTATATTCCTCATTGTATTTCCTATCTTATATTTGACACTAACAATTGATATACCCAAAAGGGGGAAGTGTCGAAAGGGGATAATAGCCTTTGTATACTCTCTTTTTGCTAATGCCAAAAGGGGGAAGAGTTTAGGCGATATGCATCAAATAAGAGGGAATGTATCTACGTTATAGTATGCCTTATTTGAGGGGGAATTATCATTAAGGGAAATTGTTTGCTTGAATTGTATGTTGAGATATAGCATGAATTTAGGGGGAATCCGATATGCATATCTCCTAATGTTTGTCATTATCAAAAAGGGGGAAATTGTAGAAAATCATTCTATCTATGATATCTGCACTTTGGTTGTATAAGCATGATTTTCAGGTATAGGTTTTGATGAATGACAAACAATGAAGTCAAGTGTCAAACAACGATATTATATGACAAACAATCAAGATTGAATGCCGAGAAGCATATTGATGACGGAATTGCATAGACAAGCCAAAGACGAGATCAAAAGTTCAAGACCGAAGACCCAAGGAGTAGGTCATTAGGTAGAACCAATGTAAAAGCAATGTTTAAGTTATCTCGTCTTTTGGCTCAATATAGGTCATCATAAATATGCATAAAATCATTTTATTAAATCATATATATCATAAACATTTATAATATACTTCAAACAAAATGATTTTAACATTTTATTAAATCATATATATCATAAACATTTTTAATATATTTCATTTCAACATAGGTCATCATTAATATGCATAAAATCATTTTATTAAATCATATATATCATAAACATTTTTAATATACTTCAAACAAAATGATTTTAACGTTTTCATTTTAACCAAAATGGTTTTTGAAGTAAGTTTTCGATTCTGGTATATTCTGGTATATTTTGGTATAATCCAGCTTTGATTCTGGTATACTCAGGTATCTACCAGCTTTGCTGAGTTTCCAGATTTTACTGGAGCAACATAATCGATTATGTGATTGGAATAATCGATTATTTCACTGTCCGTTGCCTTCCCAACGTTCCGTTTTATGAACGTTGAGAAGATAATCGATTATACAATCACATAATCGATTATTTTGGCATAAAATCAGCATAATTGATTGTCAATTAAGCAACGGACATGCACCTTTTAACCCCTATAAATAGAGGTCTTTTGAGCTGATTTTAAACACACAACACCTCCCAATATTCATATACATATTGATATTATTTGAGCATCATTATAGAGCTTTTGTTGAGCCATTTGAGAGACAACTTTGAGTTGTTCATAGAGCTAATATTGTATCTCTTTATCTACTCTTTTGAGAGAGTTCTTGTTGTAAAAGAGAAAGGTGTTTGAGAAGAACATATCTTCTCATAGATTGTCGGGCTTGCTAAGTACCCTCAATCTTAGTGGTTGAAGTCTTGAGGTGCGGTATTCTCGAGCAAGTTGAAGTCTTGTAGAGTGTACATCTACGAGCAAGTGTAACGGCTTGTTAGGCACCCGAAAGCTTAACGGAGTTAGTGGAATCTCGAGAGAGTCTCTCGGGGACTGGACTAACCACAAGTTGTGGTGAACCAGGATAAATTCGGTGTGTTCTTTCCTTGCTATTTTTATTACCGAATTTATTTTATTCCTGCAATTTTTAATTCCGCAATATTTATCAATATTCTCGTGCCGCACTATTCACCCCCCCCCCCCCTCTAGTGACGGGCATAAAAGCTAACAATTGGTATCAGAGCCTAACTCTCAGAAAGCCTTAACCGGTTGAGAGAACGATATATTTTGTTGAGAATATTGAACACAGGAATGATGAGCGAAGGACACTCCCCTTATAGGCCTCCGCTACTTGACGGAACAAATTACACATATTGGAAAGAGCGGATGAGAATCTTCATCCAATCAAACAACTTTCGATTATGGCAAATCATCAAGAACGGTGAACAAATGCCAACAAAGAAAGTTGGGGAAATCATGGTTCCAAAGGAGGAAAATGAATATGAGCCGAGGACATCAAGAAGGTTGAAAGAAATGCAAAAGCCATCAACGTGCTATATTGTGCGGTGAACCCGGATGACTATCGGAAGATTTCTTGCTGCACAACCGCCAAGAAGATGTGGGATAAACTCGAGATCACTTATGAAGGTACGCCTCAAGTCCGAGAATCTAAAGTTGATTTTCTAACACATGAATATGAACTCTTTAGAATGAGGGAGAATGGAAGCATCGATAGTATGTTCGAACGGTTCTCAATGATCATCAACGATCTCCATGCTCTCGGAAAAGTATATTCGAACAAAGATCTAGTTCGAAAAATCTTGCGGAGTCTCACTCCCGAATGGCGATCCAAAGCCAATGCCATCCAAGAGTCTATAGGAATCACGGACGTCACAATTTATGGACTTCGAGGTAACCTCGAAACTTATGAAAGCACAATTCTTAATCCCTATCCTAGAAGTAAAAGTACGAGTCTTGCCTTCAAAGCCTCATCTTCTAAAAGAGTAGAGGTAAGTGATTCGGAAAGCGATGATGATATTATTTCCAATGATATAATTGAAAAGTTTTATAAGTTTATGAAGAAGGAAATAAAGAAGGAAGAACCAAGTCCTTCATGCCAAAATTGTGGAAAACTTGGCCACACCAAATCACATTGTCCAAAACCCAAGGACAAGAAAAAGAAGAACCACCATAGGCGCATGACATGGGATTCGGACAGCTCGGGTGATGAAAATGCCGCACTATGCCTCATGGCCAACGAGGAAGAAGAGGTAAGTAATTCTAGCTCTTATTCTTATGAAGAATTACAAGAAGCTTTTCAAGAATAGTATGATGAATTGAAAAAGTCTTCAAAAATCTCCAAAGAGGCCAAGGCTAAAATTAAAGTTTTAGAAGAGAAAAATAATTTTTTTGGAAAATGACAATATTGATCTTAGAAATAAAATTAAGGAGATGAATGAAGCCTCCTCAATTGATCAAAGTTCAAATTGTTCTTCTTGTAAGTCTTTGAAAATAGAGAACATAGAACTTAGGAACACACTAGAAAAACGTAGTGTTGATGATCCTAAAACAATTGAAGAAATTAGAAAGGATGATAGAAATGATTTTAGACCACCTAGAAATAACTCTATAGAATCGCAATACGTCTAGGAATAACGACTTTAGATCACCTAGAACGTTTTTGGCTCAACCAAGACATATGCACAACCCGAATGTTATATGTCATTATTGCAACCGGGTAGGACACATAGCACCCGTATGTTTTGCAAAACCTAGAGATTTATCATTTGGCTATGATTATTATTTGCCTAACCCCCAAGGACCCAAAAGTGTTTGGGTACCTAAAACCTATTTTTAGGTACGTTTGCAGGTGTGCTTGAAGACTAAAATATCGTAGTAGATGCACCAAGCACGAAACCTTATTGCATCGAGGGGGAATTTCGGTTAGTTATCATATTTTTAATAAAAACGTAAATAGTTGATACGTGTTAACGATTGATATATCTTTGTTAACAATTGATATCAATTCTTTTTGATTCATGTTTTGATAACTTTTATTTTGAATAACAATTGGTATCAATTATTTTTGGTAAAAATATTGATTGACCCATGTTTTGATGAATATTAGTTATTTTTCTATATTGTTGATATATGTTAAACAATTAGTATCTTTTTGATAAAAATAACATTTGAAATGTTTGTTCTGTTTAACAGTTGGTATGCATTAACTGTTAGCATGTTAAAAACATTTCATTCATGTTTTGATGAATATTAGTTGGTATATTCTTGAAAAATAAATGATTCATTTTCTAATACAACTCTTGATTTATTAAAAATTAACAGTTGATATTTTTTTAATGTTGGTATATCCTTCAAAAACAAATGTTTATTTTGTTTTTCCTAACAGTTGGTAACCAATTGATTTTATCATGTTTTTATAACAATTGGTATCATTTTGAAAATAATTATTGATATATTTTTCTAACAGTTGGTATATTCGCTAAAAATAACCTTTGATATGTTGGTTATATTTTTACCAACATTTGGTATTATTTCATGTTGGTATGATTTTTTAAATATCGTCAATGTATATTCTTCATTGTATTTCCTATCTTATATTTGACACTAACAATTGATATACCCAAAAGGGGAAAGTGTCGAAAGGGGATAATAGCCTTTGTATACTCTCTTTTTGTTAATGCCAAAAGGGGGAAGAGTTTAGGCGATATGTATCAAATAAGAGGGAATGTATCTACGTTATAGTATGCCTTATTTGAGGGGGAATTATCATTAAGGGGAATTATTTGCTTGAATTGTATGTTGAGATATAGCATGAATTTAGGGGGAATCCGATATGCATATCTCCTATTATTTGTCATTATCAAAAAGGGGGAATTGTAGAAAATCATTCTATCTATGATATCTGCGCTTTGGTTGTACAAGCATGATTTTCAGGTATAGGTTTTGATCAATGACAAACAATGAAGTCAAGTGTCAAACAACGATATGATATGACAAACAATCAAGATTGAATGCCGAGAAGCATATTGATGACGGAATTACATAGACAAGCCAAAGACGAGATCAAAAGTTCAAGACCGAAGACCCAAGGAGTAGGTCATTAGGTAGAACCAATGTAAAAGCAACGTTTAAGTTATCTCGTCTTTTTGCTCAATATAGGTCATCATAAATATGCATAAAATCATTTTATTAAATCATATATATCATAAACATTTTTAATATACTTCAAACAAAATGATTTTAACATTTTATTAAATCATATATATCATAAACATTTTTAATATACTTCATTTCAACATAGGTCATCATTAATATGCATAAAATCATTTTATTAAATCATATATATCATAAACTTTTTTAATATACTTCAAACAAAATGATTTTAACGTTTTCATTTTAACCAAAATGGTTTTTGAAGTAAGTTTTCGATTCTGGTATATTATGGTATATTTTGGTATACTCCAACTTTGATTCTGGTATACTCTGGTATATACCAGCTTTGCTGAGTTTCCAGATTTTACTGGAGCAACATAATCGATTATGTGATTGGAATAATCGATTATTTCACTGTCCGTTGCCTTCCCAACGTTCCGTTTTATGAACGTTGAGAAGATAATCGATTATGCAATCACATAATCGATTATTTTGGCATAAAATCAGCATAATTGATTGTTAATTAAGCAACGGACATGCACCTTTTAACACCTATAAATAGAGGTCTTTTAAGCTGATTTTAAACACACAACACCTCCCAATATTCATATACATATTGATATTATTTGAGCATCATTATAGAGTTTTTGTTGAGCCATTTGAGAGGCAACTTTGAGTTGTTCATAGAGCTAATATTGTATCTCTTTATCTACTCTTTTGAGAGAGTTCTTGTTGTAAAAGAGAAAGGTGTTTGAGAAGAACATATCTTCTCATTGATTGTCGGGTTTGCTAAGTACCCTCAATCTTAGTGGTTAAAGTCTTGAGGTGCGGTATTATCGAGCAAGTTGAAGTCTTGTAGAGTGTACATCTACGAGCAAGTGTAACGGTTTGTTAGGCACCCGAAAGCTTAACGGAGTTAGTGGAATCTCGAGAGAGTCTCTCGGGGACTGGACTAACCACAAGTAGTGGTGAACCAGGATAAATCCGGTGTGTTCTTTCATTGCTATTTTTATTACCGAATTTATTTTATTCCTGCAATTTTTAATTCCGCAATATTTATCAATATTCTCGTGCCGCACTATTCATCCCCCTCTAGTGACGGGCATAAAACCAAACAGGCGACACCAGTTCTCCTCCGTGAACTGTCGTGACGGTACCTAGTCTCTACGACAAGGTAAACCTAACAAATGTTGCAAAGAAACAATTTGCGAAAAGAAAACAATCTAAAACCGAAATAACAAAATGAAATAGTGTTTAAGATGCCGCCTGACACCTAACAGTACAAGAATCTCAACCTAAAACCTCCCAAAATTCGGAACCCTATGAATCACAAGCTAATAGATACATAAGAAGCTCTAACTCCAGAAATGTCTAGCAAAAAGGAAAATACTGATGGGCTATGCTATTATAGAAAGATATAAAGGGACTCCTCGGTCCTTGGACGCAACAGATATACCTCGAAGTCTCTACAGAAACGTCTCGCCTCAAGGATGATAAGACTGAACGGAAGTACCTGGATATGTACATGAAAAACAAGCACAAAAAGGTCATGAGTACATCACAGCAGTACTCAATAAGTGCCAAGCGTAACCTTTGTCGGGTAGTGGATAGGAAAGTCAGGGCCCTAATGAGATTAAACGAAAAATAAGGTATAACAGTGTAAAAATAAGACAATATAATAAGTGCAACAGTAAAGAGTAACACATAACAGAAAGAACAACTACTATAGAGGTAAAGTAAACACAGAGAGAAATACAGCTCAACACAAAAATAACAATCGGGAATCTCCTTCACCGTCCTGTAGTCCCAAATATAAATATCCAGTGGATCTCCCCGGTACCGTCTTGTAGTCCAACTCATAATGCGAGGGGATCTCCCGAAATACTGATCCGTAGTCCCAAATATAAATACTCAGTTCAAGGGGAATCTACCAGGTGCAGTCCCATAGTTCCAATGCAAATGTGCAGGGGGGATTTCCCGAAATATTGTTTCGTAACCCCAAAGTAACATACAGGGGGATCTTCCGGGATATCGTCCCGTAATCCCAAAGTAAACACACATCAACAACAAGAAAAATACAGAGTTCAATTCAAATTCCATACCAAGGTAAAACATGTATTTCTAGCCTAACACGTTGCACATAATCCAAAGACAGAATAGCCTAAATGGCACTTATACTTGTCACTTTGTCATCCTGGTCCCCAAACTTAATGAAGTTTCATCTAGACACTTCTAATCATTCAAAAGTAATATTTTAAACCCCCTCTGACAATGTGTGTTCCTCAATCGCCTCACTGTATTATCCATGTCACATAGAAATATTCCATGTCATTATTTTTATGCACAAAAGCTATTTTTGAAACTGAAAAAAATTGAATCCTATAGTTTTCTCTCACAAACATATTCATTTCTTTCTCTCTCTCTCTGAAACATCCATTAGAGTTGAGGATTAGTGGACCCAAAGGAAAATACTGAAGGGCTATACTATTATAGAAAGATAGAAAGGGACTCCTCGGTCTTTGGACGCAACAAATATACCTCGAAGTCTCTACAGAAACGTCTCGCCTCAAGGATGATAAGACTGAACGAAAGTACCTGGATCTGTCCATGAAAACAAGCACAAAAAGGGCATGAGTACATCACATGAGTGCTCAATAAGTGTCAAGCCTAACCTTAGTCGGGTAGTAGCGAGGAAAGTCAGGGTCTTACTGAGGTTAAACGAAAAATAAGGTATAACAGTGTAAAAATAAGACAAATATAATAAGTGCAACATTAAGGAGTAACACAGAATAGAAAGAACAACTACTATAGAGGTAAAGTAAACACAGAGAGAAATACAGCTCAACACCAAAATACAATCGGGAATCTCCTTCATCGTCCTGTAGTCCCAAATATAAATATCAAGTGGATCCCCCAGATACCGTCTTGTAGTCCAACTCATAACGCGAGGGCATCTCCCGAAATACTGATCCATAGTCCCAAATATAAATACTCAGTTCAAGGGGAATCTACCAGGTGCAGTCCCATAGTTCTAATGAAAATGTGCAGGGGGATTTCCCGATACTGTTTCGTAATTCCAAAGTAACATACAACGGGAGATCCCGTAATCCCAAAGTAAACACACATCAACAACAAGAAAAATACACAGTTCAATTCAAATTACATACCAAGGTAAAACATGTATTTCTAGCCTAACACGTTGCACATAATCCAAAGGCAGAATAGCCTAAATGGCACTTATACTTGTGTCACTTTGTCATCCCCGTCCCCAAACTTAATGAAGTTTCATCTAGACACTTCTACTCGTTCAAAAGTAATATTTTAAACCCCTCTGACCGTTGACCATGTCTATGTGGCAACTTGACAGCTAATTTGGACAAAATACATGTATTTCACGCATGGAAAAAGCGTGAAGGTAAATATCTGAATAAGAAATAATTAAAATAAGAAAGATAAAAAGAAAAAGAAAAGACAAAAATTAAATAAATTTAAGAAAAAGGTCAAAGAGATTCCTTTTTCGGAGTAACAGAAGAACACCCCGACGACGAAGAAGACTTGTTCTTTCCAAATTCAACAATATACAGTATGACCGCCTAAACTAATGAAGGAAAGTTGACAAATTAGGAAACAAAACGAGGAAACTTCAAATTATGAAACTTGAAAAACTTAAAAATTGATTCAATCATTTCGATCAAATTCAAAAAGCTCCACCATTTCACTAATCACTGACGAGCTTTGTTCAAAATCATGGCGCCTTCGATGTTGACGCCAACGCACAAGTATGCAGCCGGAGCTTTATTCGGGTTGAGACTTCACCTGGCCCAAATCCATCAAACTTGTCCATTAGGCTTTCCTTCCGACGATTCCTTACCGGAGGAACGTAGTAGCAGTGGCAGTAGTGGCGATTCCATCTCCAACGACCCTTTGGGTCCACTAATCCTCCACTCTAATGGATGTTTCAGAGAGAGAGAGAAAGACATGAATATGTTTGTGAGAGAAAACTTTATGATTCAATTTTTTCAGTTTCAAAAATAGCTATTGTGAATAAAAATAATGATATGGAATATTTTTATGTGATACGGATAATAAAGTGAGGCGATTGAGGAACACACACTGTCAGAAGCGTTTATAATATTACTTTTGAACGAGTAGAGGTGTCTAGATGAAACTTCATTAAGTTTGGAGACCGGGATAGGGGTGAGCATCGGTCGGTTCGGTTCGATTTTGGAAATTATTGGTTTTGAAAATTATCGGTTTTGCCTATCGATTATTGGTTTACAAATATCATAACCCGATAACCAAACCGATAAGATATTAATTATCGGTTATTGATCATTGTCGGTTCGGTTATCGGTTTACCCGATAAGATAAAACTAAAATTAGAAGTGATGAACGCTAAATATTAAAAGTGTTAGAGTGCTGAAAATTAAAAGTGCTTTGAAAATTAAAAGCACCTTCACGTGAGTAAATTAGAGATAGAACTATGATGCTAATGTGTTTCTTAGTGTCATTATAAATTAGAGATAGAAAAAACAATTTACATAACTTTTCCATATCATACTGATGAACTTAACTCGCTAAACAACAGAGTTAAATACTGAGTTTCAGCCATGTTTTTGTGTCACTGCGAGCTTGATTTAAAAGAAAACAGAGACAAAAATCAGAAGCAAACAGAGGCAAAAATCAGAAGCAAACAGAGGCAAAAATCTTGAGCAAACAGAACAATTAACAAGGCGCAAACAGAAAATCTTGAGACAAAACTTACAAGAAGCGTTGACGAGTGAGGGAGTGAGTCGTCGTGACTGGCGAAGAACTGGTGAGGCTCGGGCACTGGCGTGGCGTCTGGCGGTGAACTGGTGGTGAGCTTGAGAGTTGAGGCTCAGGCACTAGCGTTACACGATGTAATTAACTGTTGGGAGTTCGGGGCTGCGGCGGAAACATAATGAGAGAGACATACGGGAGACGACTAATGACTGAAGACTGAGTGAACTGAAAAGGGGAAGGAAATTAGTAAAGTAAAACCCTAGTATATACTTAAGGGTAGATTAGTAAATTACTTCATTCTTATTGGGTTATCGGTTTTTACCCAATAACAAAAATGCAAACCGAGACCGAACCGATAACCTAATAACATTTTTTTACCTCGTTATCGAATCGTTAACCCAATAACCCAATACCGATAATCCAATAGAGAATTAACGATTTGGGTTATCGATTTTACCCGATATATGCCCACCCCTAGACCGGGATGACAAAGTGACACAAGTATAAGTGTCATTTAGGCTATTCCCAAATAAGGCAGTTTGAGCAAGTAAAGCAATTAAGTCAATTAGACATACTTCCCTAAGCTAACAACAGGCTTAAATTCCAAATAATATAAACAGGAAAAAGAAACACAATTAAATCGGATTAAAATTTACTTAAAGAAAAATCGGATTTTTCAAATTAGCACACTCGTCACCTCACGTACAAGGCATTTCACATATCAATAATACCAAATCCTAAGGGGTTTTCCCCCCCTCCCCCCCCCCCCCCCCCCATCCACAAGGTTAGGCAAGCCACTTACCTCGAACCGGCACAAAATCAACCTGAACCCACGTTCTTGCCACGAATACTCAACTCCAAATGGCCCAAATCGATCCAATTCAATTGAATAATGTAAATAACACTTCAAGTAATTGATTCTACAAATAAATTCTAAGCTAATATGTGAAATTAGGTAAAATAACCAAAACGCCCCTCGGGTCCACGTCTCGAAATCGAGTAAAATTGACACTTTCAGAATCATCATACTCTCACGAGTCTACCCATGACAATTATCCAAATCCAATGTCAAATCTCCAATCAAAACTTGAATTTTTTGTCTAAGAACTTTCCCCCAATTTTCATACAAATTTTGAAATTAAATGATGAATTCATGTTTAGATTAATGTGTTACAAGCAAAAAAGAGGTAAGAATCGCTACCCAATCGATATCTCTAAAAATTCCTCAAATCCGAGCTCCCCAAGCTCTAGTTTTCACAAAAATGGCTAAACCCTCGAGGTTGAACTTAAACATTCTGCCCAGGACTTTACTAACGCGATGCATTGAAGTTCCACTAGCCAGTCTCCCTCTTCCAGAACACGATGCTTGAGCCACGAACGCGATGGTCATTTCTCTTCTCCTACGCAAGACTGCCTTCCCGAACGTGTAGGCACAAGGTCCCACAACCTCGCGAATGCTGGAGCTCATTTGCGAATGCGAAGCTAACTCCTCACTAGCCCCAGCTCCTCTTTGCGAACTCGAGAGAAGGAAGTGTCAAGTAAATAGGTCTATATCACACTTATACCCAAGAAGAAAGAACGATAACAATGTCTCGGCCTTTTCTTTTGGGTACGTGCTTATCAATGTAAATGCTTAGTTTATCTGAAAAGAATAATAGATATAAAGTAATAACATCTCAAAAGAAGTGACTCAAACAAATTTGTTAGCATAAGATTTTTCCTATTAGAGACAAAGAATCTCAAAGTTACTTAGCAATTTTAAACATATAGAACCACTTGCGTGTAAAGAAAATGAAAAATCTTTAAACATCTTACACAGGGATAACGGAATCAGCATCAATCAAGTATTCCACTCTATGAGATCTAGGCAATAAATAAATTGTTGAAGCGATCACAGTAGCATTCCTGTATATCTATTAGCAGAATCCGCTGCCCAGCAAAAATTAATTGCTCTCGAATATCTTAGCTTGTGAGTTTGAGTCTCCCCAAGAGCAAGGTGGGAAGTTCTTGGAGGGAAGAATGCCGGGGGTCTATTTGAAAACAGCCTCTCTACCCTAGGGTAGGGGTAAGGTATGCGTACACACTACCCTCCCCAAACTACACTAAGTGGGATTATATTGGGTTGTTGTTGTTGAATAGCTTAGCTTTTGCATGGGTTTTCCTAAATCTAATATACTCAGCAAATATTTCAACTATAATTTAAATTTACGTCCATTCTTTGCATCATTTAATCCTTTCGCTAACACCAAATATCCTTGTGCATCTGAAATAAATATTGGCCGCCTAAACAATGTAGGATGAGTAAAGTTTCATGTTGACTTGGCAAAATATACTGAGAAAGAAATGGCTCAAACATGAAATCATATAGAATGCAGAAAAGAAATTTTTTACAAGAAAATCTCAGGTTGAAAGAGAAACAGAGACATACCCCAATATTGTAGTACTCCCAAATCTTATGTACTTTGTAGTACATCACCTCCAATTAGTAAAAGTGAAATCATACTTGGTCCCCACTTCCAACCGAGAGGTTGTGAGTTCGAGTCTGCCCAAGAGCAAGGTGGGAAATTCTTGGAGGGAAGAATGTCGGGGGTCTATTTGGAATAAGGGTGTTAACCGGTTCCACCGGGTCGGTTTTTTTTCGACCCGTCCGGTTACCGGGCCGGTTACAAACAATACCGATTTTCACCGGGCTGGGTTGAGACAGGCTTAGATTGAACTGTACGGGTTACGGGTTGTAATGGTCCGGGCCGGGCCGGGTTTCGTTATTTTTTTTTTTTTTAGAATTACGTATAAATATTAAGTTATATTAATACTTTGTAATAATTGAATGAACACAACAAAAGATGGGAAAAAATTACACTTATTGCAAGTGCTACTTTATTTCTTAAATTCAAATAAAGAAAAACTAAAGTGTATCTTAAGTAGTAAAAAGTTTACATCTTTTGTAACAAGTAGTATACTAGTAGTAATCCGAATCATCAAATTCTTTGCATTGCCCTAGCAAGTTCATCGTAATCAATATGAACCGATTGACCTTCTTCTGGCGTGTTAAATTCGGATGGGTTTCCATGCGTTAATATATCTCCAAGTTCTTCGTCTTCTGGGCTATCAAGATCTTCCTTTCCTTGATTTCTTCGTTCCGATCTAATCCAATCTCTTAAACATACTAAAACTTCCAAAGCATTGCTTCCCAATGAGTGGCGTGTGTCTCCAAGTTGTTGTCTTGCTTGGCTAAATGCACTCTCGGATGCAACAGTGGAAATTGGCACATTCAGGACATCCCGAGCCATAGCAAAAAGAACGGGAAATTGCTTTGCATTTTCATGCCACCAGCCTAACGGTGAGAATTCCTTGGTGCGAGGCTCCTTTTGCTTCTGCAAGTAAAATTGAAGTTCATCAATATTCCTGCTACTACTTTGAGTGTTAGAAAAAGTTGAAAAAATATTAAAACTATCAATGCCTTCTTCATCATCTACATTAGAACTGCTACATTGCATAGCGGGATTTACATCTGTTGAAGCACGAGAATTATCACATTGAGTTGCATAATAATTATATAGATGTTGTAAATGTTCATTTAGCTGGTTCATAGAATCATACAAATTTGGGCTTTCAGTGGGCCCAATCTCCATATAAGTATATAAAGCATTCATTAATTGGTGACAATCAGACATTTTAATAGACGGATTTAAAACTGCACCAATTAAGTAAACTGGAGGAATTGGAAAGAAATATTTTTTGAATTTCGCTGGCATATTTACAACAACATCCGTATATCTATCTTTCTTCTTAAATTCATGTAGTAGCAAAGAAATTTCAGCTATATGTACTAAAGCCATAGTAACAGTTGGGTAATATGCGCCAGAAAACACAACAGTAGCAGTATAAAATTTATGCAAAAATTTAACAACATCACTAATGACCTCCCAAGTATCAGTTGTTAACATACGCCTAGGATCAGTACAATGTGCATTAGCAACTTCGGTTATTGGAAATCTATATTTGTAGCAACATTTTAAAAATATATACGTATAATTCCATCTAGTAACTATTTCGTCTGGCATGAATCTAGGTGAAAGGTTATACTGCATACACTTATTCTTAAATTCTCTTATTCTAGATTGTCTATTATTTCCCTGAATAACTCCAACTGCTCTTCTAACTTGAGTAATCTCAACTGAAAATAAATCGAGCCCACTTTTAACAATTAAATTGTAAACATGACATGCACACCTAACATGAAAAATATCATCAAGAGGTGGTTGCAAATTCAATTTTAAAATTGAAACTGCAGCATTATTGTTTGAAGCATTATCAAAAGACATACACAAAACTTTTTGGTTTAGATTATAAAATTCAACAACTTCAATAATTGTACTACTAATAAATGCAGCAGTATGACTCTGATCTTCATCATATTTAAAAGCAATAATACGTTTTTGCATACAAGTATTATCATCTATCCAATGACATGTAATTGTTAAATAATCATTTCCATTAACAGCATGGCCAATATCAGAAGTTAGACATACTCTAGAAGGAAGGTGAGTAAACAAATAACGTATGTATGTTTGATATTGGCCGTGAAGTCTAAAGATGTCTGCTCTACAAGTACTTCTAGGGATACCTTTAAACAAAGGATTGTATATCCTTTGAATATATATAATAAGATAAGAGGAAGAAGCAAAAGAAAAAGGTAGACAACCCAAAGCAATCATTTTCGCTAATTCCTCTCGATCCCTCATTTTATCATATTTTAGGAGACCTCCGGTAGTAGGGTTAATTGTTGTTTGACTTCCATCCTCATTAGCTCCCCATTCTATAGGATGGTTAGTCGACAGATGTCTAATAAGTGTCACAGTCCCCCCTAAATTACCTCCGATAAAATGTTTAAACGTTTCGTTACAAAGTTTGCACTTAACTCTATCAGTACCTTCTACTATATCAAAAAATTTCCAAACAGGACTTCTTTTTTTACGAGTAGAAGTTGGAGCCACTGGTGGTCTTCTACCGCTTGTTGTACTAGCAACTCCAACTCCAATACTACCAACATTTCCACTACTAGGTGTAGGTGGTATCTCATCTGCTATTCCAATTTCATTATCTTCTATTCCGTAATCTTCTTGTAATTGTTCATAATCAATATCTACATCTTGCAAATTAGGCGATGATTCAGAAACATGTGTTATTGGGTCATTACTATTATTACTACCAGAAGCTACAGGACTACCTCTTTTTTTACTTCCACCCCTACCAGTAACTTTTCTACACGCTCTTTTAGCAGCATTAAACATATTGTAAAAATGAAAATATAAGCTAAACTCAAATATGCAAATAAAATATTAAATAAGAGAAAGAGTTGGAGAGAGTGCACCGAATTCGACAATAAATTGAGCACTTGATTACGCAAATCCAGTGTTACCACGAACAAACGTCAAGCAAGTATTTCAATGTTGGACACTTGAACTTCAAGCTTAGAATTCCGATTTCCGAATGAGAAATTACGATAAATTAAATTCGAGAAAACAAAGACAATAAAATTATAAAATTAGAATATGAATTCTTAAAAATTGAAGAGAAGAGAGTGATTGATAATTTGAGAATTGAGAGAGAGATTGATAATTTTGAGTGAGCAAATGAAGAAGAGGGGAGGGTATTTATAGATTTTAAGAAGGGTTAATAATGTAATTTAATATACTGAGTTGTTGTTGTTGTTGAAATCATACTTGGACCCATCCGATAATATTTGTATCACAATAATTAGAATTCAATCTTAAACATATCAAAATAATGACAACAAATATTAATATCACATAAAAAATGTAAGAAAATGCTTCCTTTTTTTTTTTTTACAAAATATGCAAAAATATTTAGAGAAACAGACCCGTCACCAAGGAAAGCACACGCAATAACAAAGGTGGCATATACAGAAGCTGCGACACATAATCTCTGTAAAGCCCTCTAAGAAAGCCCCTTTGTTTGTTCCAGCAACTGTCCTATTCATTAAGCAAGGAAAAAGAAAAGATAATGAATATCACATTAAACAGACATGGGAAGCAAAATACGACAATTACTACATCTCTTATCTTTAAACCTAATTCTCACAAAATACACAATTTAGTCTTAAGAAATACCTGAATAAATTGAAGCACATGCCAGAGAGATTTCAACAAAAAGAAGTTTTACAATTAAAAAAGAATCTTGCTGAAGCTAAATGGAAGAAGGCAAACACGATAAAAGGAATTGAATCACAGAAATTCGTCGTTAATAGGGTGAAGAAATGAACACAAATGAAGAGCATAAGAGAAAGGAGGCGCGGTTTTACCCATCAAAAAGCACAAGTGGTTTGCTAATATCAGTTGTAGTAAAATAACTTTTTTATCCTTCTGTAAATTATCATTTCTATCCTTGGTCGCCCAACTTGGCTCTTATATATTGTTCTTGTTCCTCTTTCAATCGTTTAGCATGGTTGCTAATAAAGTAATACTATCAAATTAATTAAATAATCAGAACATATTAATGCTTTATATTATATATATATATATATATCTATTAAGGAACAAAGTAGTACAAGATATCTAAAGATTATATGAACTTGTAATATAGTGCATTTTTGAGCTTGCTTCCTTAAGTACATTATTCGGCTTGTTTATATGAGAACCTATTTGCACATTGGACAAAAGAAGATGCTTTCTCTGAAAGTCCATCCCTCCACAAGCCTTTGTTGTTAGAAGCCTTCTTTGCAGCAACATTTGATACAAAAACCAAAACTTGCAAGTATAGAACTTAAGCAACACTAAAGAAGCAAATACATAATGTTTCTATTAAACAAACCATCAAATACCAATTGAGTACTCAAATTTATCACAAAAATGCAGCGCACACGACTGCCTAACTCAATGAAGGGGATAGAAGAACAAGAACTCAGCAGTACATAGTTGAGCCGTTGATGCAACAACAGTGATTTGAGGAAACAGTTTTAATATAGAGGGTCTACAAAGAAATTACAGCTGGAAAACGAAATCAGGTAACATCAAGACCATAATATACTCAAAGAACAAATGGAGAATTCCGTAAAAGAAACAATATTTAACAATTGCCATTTTGCATCAGATAAGTTGCAATACCAGCAATTCCTTACCAGAAGAATAATTCACAAATATGGGACCAGGAAACTTAGCGACACTATTCCAGCAGAACAACAACAACAACAACAACAACCCAGTATAATCCCACTTAGTGGGGTCTGGGGAGGGTAGTATGTACGCGCACCTTACCCCTACCCTTGGGTAGAGAGGCTGTTTCCCAATAGACCCCCGGCATCCTTCCCTCCAAGAACTTCCCACCTTGCTCTTGGGAAGACTCGAACTCACAACCTCTCGGTTGGAAGTGGGGGTTGCTTACCATCAGAGCAACCCCTCTTGTCAAAATAGAAACATGTAACTATATGGCATTTTTTGCATCATTTACTAACCAACATTCTCCAAGGACCTTATTTGAAGTGAGTAACGAACTTTACATAATACCTCCGGATCCATCATTAGAAAAATCGCCTTTATGTTTAATATTGCTATTTTCAATGTTTCATTTACCATAGAGAAGATTTTCACTAAGAACATGAGAATTTACAACTTTATGAACTTCAGTAGATGCTGTAGTAATTGCAGTGAGTTGTAAAATAGGTTGAGTGAAAAACAGAGCTAGACGAAGGACTTGAAACAAGCATTTTTTCGTCTTCAGGGGACACCTTTTTAGTTCACGTATAATTGACAATCTCGAGAGATTTTGTATTTTTGATATGGTAACTTTGAGAGTCAAACCCACAACAATAAAGTTAACGGTCTTGAAATGTAACAAAAGCTTTTTAGTTTTCACTGATGTTACTGACATCTCCTGCAGTAACGGCACCCTATGATTACCTACATAACCAAGGTTCACCAATTTGTCATAAAGACTACAAATAGGTTCCAAGTTAACCACACTCATAACAATCCTAGACTAAGAATTTTGCTACTCTTTCAAATTCACTACCCTTCAAGGTTAGATATGTCTTCCAAATTATTTACCTAATTGTTTTTAGTGAAACTGAAAGGTGCTTTTGGGGTAAATTGTTTAGTACTTTTTTTTTACAAATCAAGATAACTTCAACTACTATAATGCCAGCGAAACCTTCAGATATATATCAATTTTTCTTGATAACACCTTGATACTACCATATATCTTAAACTTTTTTCTTGATATCTCTTTTAATCAAATTATTCAACCAGGTAAAATAAAGAAACTAAACAGAAGAAAAATTAACTTACAGGAATTTTAAAACAACAACAACAACAACAACTACCCAGTATAGTCCCACAAAGTGGGTCTGGGGAGGGTAATATGTAGACGAGCCTTACCCCTACCCGAAAGGGCAGAGAGGTTGTTTCCAATCGACCCTCGGCTCAGTAAATGAAAGAAAAAACAAAAACAAAAACAAAAACAAAAGAGCATTAGTAAGTCCAGCAGAAATAGCGTAAATAATTATCTAAACATAAGAACCGTAAATAAAATAGCATGCAATAATATCATACAGTAACTACCATAAATAACTACCATAAGGGAGACACAATCCAAAACACAAATCATCTATGTATAGCTCTGCCAAGTCTCACCCAACCCCGGGTGAGGAGTACGAAAACCTCTAGGGGCCCCTATCCTACAACCCTTATACTAGACCTCCAGACTTTCCTATCAAGGGCCATGTCCTCAGAAACCCGCATTCTAGCCATGTCATGCCTAATCACCTCTCCCCAATACCTTTTAGGCCTCCCTCTGCCTCGCCGTGCTCCGACCATCGCCAGCCGCTCACAACTCCTAACCGGGGCATCAGGACTTCTCCTCCGTACATGCCCGAACCACCTCAGCCTCGCTTCTCGCATCTTCTCATCCACCGGGGCCACTCCCACCTTCTCTCGAATAACTTCATTCTTAATCTTATCCAACCTGATGAGCCCGCACATCCACCTGAGCATCCTCATCTCCGCAACCTTCATCCTCTGAACATGAGAGTTCTTCACTGGCCAGCACTCCGCCCCATACAACATGGCCGGTCTAACCACAGCTCTATAAAATTTCCCCTTGAGTTTCTGTGGAACTTTCTTGTCACACGGGACTCCTGATGCAAGCCTCCACTTTGACCACCCCGCTCCTATACGATGAGTGACGTCCCCGTCAATCTCTCCGTTCCCCTGAATCACCGACCCAAGATATCTGACACTGTCCCTCTTGGCAATGACCTGAGATCCAATCATCACGTCCCTGCCTACTTCGCTCGGCTCGGCGCTAAACTTGCACTCCAGGTATTCTGTTTAGATCTGCTTATTTGAAACCCTTAGACTCGAGAGCCTGTCTCCATACCTCTAACCTCCCATTAGCACCGACCCTCGTCTCGTCTATCAAGACTATATCATCAGCAAATAGCATACACCAAGGCACATTCCCTTGAATATGTCGGGTAAGAGCATCCATCACCAAGGCAAACAAGAGAGGGCTAAGCGCCGATCCTTGATGGAGCCCCATAACAACTGGAAAATGGTGTGAGTCGCCACCCACCGTCCTAACCCTAGTCTTAGCTCCATCGTACATGTCCTTAATTACTCTGATGTAGGCTTTTGGCACGCTCTTCGCCTCCAAGCACCTCCCTTGGGACCTTGTCATATGCCTTCTCCAAGTCGATAAGCACCATGTACAGGTCCTTCTTCTTATCCCTGAATTGCTCCACCAGCCTCCTGACAAGGTGGATAGCTTCTGTAGTGGAGCGACCCGGCATGAAACCGAACTGGTTCACAGATATAGATGTCATCTCCCTCACCCTCGCCTCGATCACCCGCTCCCAGACCTTCATGGTATGACTTATTAATTTGATACCCCTATAGTTGTTGCAACACTGGATGTCACCTTTGTTCTTGTACAATGGCACCACTGTACTCCACCTCCACTCCTCCGGCATCTTTTTGGTCCTGAAGATCGCATTGAACAACCTGGAGAGCCACTCCACTCCTGACCTACCCATGCATTTCTAGAACTCTACCGGGATCTCGTCAGGCCCGGTCGCTCGACCCCTACTCATCCTACGCAAAGCCCCCATGACCTACTCCGCCCTAATGCGCCTGCAGTACCTAAGGTCTCTATGTTGCTCTGAATGTCCCAACTCCCCTAGCTCTATTTTACGATCCCCCACATCGTTAAGTAAGTTTCGAAAGTATGCCTGCCACATCTGCTTGACTTGAGACTCCCCCATCAGAACTCTACCATCCTCGCCCTTGATGCACCTAACTTGATCAAGATCACGCGCTTTCCTTTCCCTTTCTTTAGCTAACCGGAATAACTTCCTGTCCCCGCCTTTCTCCCCTAATTCCTCGTACATGCGACCAAACGCCGCGTTTTTAGCTTCCGTAACCGCCATCTTTGCTTCTTTCCTCGCCGCCTTGTAGATCTCCCTGTTCGCTCTCCGTTCTTCCTCGCTTGTGCTCCCTGCCATCTTAGCAAACGCCGCCTTCTTCACCTCCACTTTTCCTTGGACTACATCGTTCCACCACCAGTCACCCTGATGTCTGCCTGAATAGCCCTTTGCTACCCCGAGCACATCCCGTGCTACCTCCCTAACCAAGTTTGCCGTCTCTGACCACATAGCATCCGCTTCCCCAGAACTTCTCCAAGCTCCGCCCTCAGCTAACCTCCTCTCCAACTCCTGTGCTTTCTCCTTATTCAAAACACCCCATCTAATCCGCGATTGTCCCCGAGCACCCCTCCTCTTCCTCTTCACCCAGAGACCGACATCCATCACTAGGAGTATGAAGAGTCGAAAGGGACTCTCCCGGAATAACCTTGCAGTCCTTGAATATACCCCTATCGCTTCTTCTGAGGAGGAGGTAATCAATCTGAGTCCTCGCCGCCGAACTCTTGAAGGTGACCAAATGCTCCTCCCTCTTCTGAAATGTCGAGTTCGCAATCAAAAGCTCGGAAGCCCGGCGAAATCAAGAAGTGACGTGCCTCCTCCGTTCCTAACCCCAAAGCCGAAGCCACCGTGCACCTCACCATAACCACCAGTATCAGCCCCAATATGACCATTAAAGTCCCCTCCAATAACTAACTTCTCAGAATGGGGAATACTACTCACCATATCATCCAAGTCCTCACAAAAGCGCCTCTTAACCTCTTCGTCTAAGCCCGATTGCGGCGCGTAAGCACTGATGACGTTGAGGACGCAACCCCCAATAACCAACTTAATAGACATTAACCTATCATTCACTCGCCTAACCTCGACCACGGACTCCCTTAGATCCTATCAACCAAGATGCCCACTCCATTCTTACCTCTCACGGCCCCAGAATACCACAACTTAACCCGTCTGCATTCCTCGCCTTTGACCCTTTCCACCTAGTCTCCTGGACACAGGCTATGTTAACCTCCTCTTCTGAAGAACCTTTGCCAACTCAATGGACTTACCCGTCAGAGTGCCTACGTTCCACGACCCGATCCTTAATCTATGAGCATCCGCTACCCTCTTCCCACCCTTGCCTCCGGCCCTACCCGCAGAACCGCTCCCAGCCCCCTTGCTCGCCCCTTCCCCCACCCCTGCCCCCCGAGGACATGGCCTTACTTTACCATCTCCCGCCGCGGCCACTATCCCCAACCAATTACGGAAAACAGTGATGCACCCACGTACTACAGCGGAGTACGCAAAAGGATGCAAGCTAGGAATCGACAAAGTAAACCACACAAAGAGTGCTTAGGGAGAAAACGTAAAAGGGTGTACAGAGTAAAAAAAGGAGGTCGGGAGGTACCAACTCCCAATGGAAAAACCTGGAAGTATACTTTGATTCGCCCGAGATCAACTATCGCTAGCTCTTGTACACTTCGTCCGGTGTTGCTTTGCTCTTCGCGTCCAAATGTCGTAAGCTCTCCTTGTCCGCCGCGGCTTGTACCTGAAAATCACGCACACAACAAACCCAAAAAAAAAACGAGGGGGATGCCTAGCTCGGGAAAGGGGGATTGCCTGAAAGTCACAAAAAAGAGGTGGGGTAGGGCAATGGCGTGAGAGAAGGGGGAATAGAGAAGAGAATGTGTGGAGAGAGGAGAGAGGAGAGAAGTACCTTACTAGGGGGGTCGCCGGAGAAGGGGGTCGCCGGAGTTAGGGTTGGCAGGGGGTAGGGGTGGGGGGGTAGGGGGTGAGGGCTGAGTGGTGGAGATAGAGGAGAGAGACAGAAGAGAGAGAACTTACTTAGGGGATCGCCGGAGAAGGGTCGCCGGAGGGGGAGGGGTCGCCGGAGGGAGGGGTCGCCGGAAGGGGTAGGGGGAGAGGGGGAGAGTGGGGGCTGGGAGCTGGGGAGGGGGTTGGTGGAAGTTAACGTTGGGAGAGACAGAATACTGGAGAGAGAGAGAGAAAGCTATCTCTTACAGGAATTTTAATATATCTAAATTTTTGGACCCATCTCTTCCAATTAATTTTACTCTTAATTTCCGCTGCCAGATCTCCTAGAGACAGCCTCTTGCACTCTCTCCAATAAATCATCATAGATCTCAGGATTCAACACCACAAAAACATCTCAAACAGTAGATATATGCAAGAACAACACCACAAAGATACATATTAATCTGGAAATATATCACCATTAGGAACAGTTACCAATTTGTTAATCTTCTCGACACCAATGAAATCTACATGTTATCTTTTCTTCTTCTCCACTTATTCCAAGGTGAACCGAGTCAAATGCACAAAATAAATTACGCTAAATTACCTTTAAAATGTGTCTTCATAAGTTATCCTAGCATATGTTAGGCCCATTACCTTTACTTAGATTTTTGAGAATAGCTCTATCAACCTGGAAGTATAAAATAGAAAAAAGTAATCGCCTATATCAGAATCAAAATATTCCAGTTAACAAAAAAAAAATGATCACATGTTTTTCTCTATTACCCCTTTATAACACAAGTAAAAGACTAAATTTTTAATCTGAAAAGAAGCAAGCACGAACAAGAGAGAACGGACCTCAAGTGAAAGAAACAGATCTATAATAATTGCATAATTTTGGCTCCAGAAACAAGTATTCTAAATGTTTACAGCACTGGTTATGAAAGGGCCTGCATATATAACTTACGTGAGATAAAGCTTTAAATTTAAAGCATGAAGAACCCAATGCCTACTGAAATTTAACAATGTCAAATTCTTATGTATCTAAATCCTTAGATATGAAACTGAAACTGACACAGCATAAAATATGAAGAAACAGAAAAGAAAATTAATTATATATATTATGTCTCGATTTAATCAAGCACTCAAATTTAGCAGACGTTGACAAAATATTAACTCCAGACTCTTAAAATACCTTTCCAAAGAATATAACAATTAAAACAAATCCAAAAACACACATGCAAACTGAGACTTACTTATAGCGGTGATTATTAGTCAAGATAGCGAAAGTCTTGGCGGCAAATTCATCGAGCTGAGTGGTGGCTGCCTGTTTGTAAACACCAGCATAGACCACTAAGACACAAAAGAAGAGTTAGACAACATAGGTTGTTCCTATAACTAACTCTCTGATTTCATCGAATAGCTCCAACTACTGCACAATATCAAGCTACAATATATGTGAAAAAACATATTACAAAATCAGAAGTGGTGTGCATTTTCAGAATACCCAAAAGGTAAAAGATGAAATTGAAGAGAAATTAAACTGCTAAACTCAAAAACTGAGCAAAAAAATAAGAAAGTGGATGAAGAAGAAACTCACCAGGAAGAAAGACACTGAAGCGATAGAAAGAGATATTGGAAACTGGGAAGAAATTAAATCAAAAGCCATAAATTATCTTGCCAACTTATCAAATTTTAGTTTATAAATATTTTATTATGACCCTAAAATATTTTTTTTTAAAAATAAAACTGATTATATACCCGTTCTTCGGCTTGTTATTAGTATTAATATATGTGCTTCGCTGCGACGGAGAGAAGAACGCAAAAGGGTGGGGAAAACTAAACCTATGCGGTGCTTCAAATTGTACAACTGGAAACTTAAGTCATAACGACAAAATTACGAAGTTATCCCTAAAAGCTGCAATACCGAAAGTACCCTTGATCGTTAAAAAATAAAATATAAGGGATTAAAGATGTCCAGAGCCCGGTGTGCGAATGAGAAGTCATGATGCCTCGGTGAGGAGTTGTGAACGGCTGGCGATGGTTGGTGTTCGGCGAGGCAGAGGGAGGCCTAAGAGGTATTGGTGAGAGGTGATTAGACATGACATGGCTAGTATGCAGGTTTCTGAGGACATAGCCCTTGATAGGAAAGTCTGGAGGTCTAGTATCAGGGTTGTAGGATAAGGGCCCCTAGAGTTTTTCGTACTACTCACCCGGGGTTGGGCGAGACTTGACAGGGCTATCCATAGATGTTTTGTGTTTTGGATTGTGTCTCCCTTATGGTAGTTATTTATATGAATTACTGTATGATATTATTACATGCTATTTATTTATGGTTATTATGTTTAGATAATTATTTATGCTATTTCTGCTGGACTTACTAATGTTCTTTTGTTTTTGTTTTTGTTTTTGTTTATCCTCTCCTTCACTAAGCCGGGCCTCGATTATAAACAGTCTCTCTGCCTTTCCTGTAGGGGTAAGGCGCGTCCACATATTACTCTCCTCCGTGTAGCCACTTGTTGTTGTTGTAAAGATGTGCGGAGCAATATTTAAAGGACAAATATAGTTAATTATTCCGACCTTTATCCTGAAACACAAACAACAGAACCTCTTCTTCCGTCAATGGATCTTCTTCAACCTCCTTGTAGCGCTTGCAATTCCCCTCTTCTCCGGCGACTATCTTCTCTCAATTCCGTCAACTTCTCTTTGAATTCCGTCAAATGCCGCCGCAAAACTACTCCGAAATTTCAAACTCCCGTCGCCAGCCAAAATGGTAGTAGCTATTCTCCATCAGTTCCCACACATAAAGTCACCGTTCTCGACCGCCAACGAGGCGTGGTTCACGAATTCCTCGTTCCCGAGGTACTAATTCCAAATACTTTTTCCTGCTAATTTCGTGCCTTATATTTAAAATTGTTACTTGAAGAGTTGAATTGGAATGCAGGACCAATATATATTGCATACAGCAGAGGCTCAAAACATTGCGCTCCCATTCGCTTGCAGGCATGGTATTGGTTCATATCCAATAATTTACAATAGAATTTTCTTCTTGCATATTTAAGTTGCTATTTTATGATACTACTTGAACTACTAACAGACTGAGTATTGGAATGGTTTGAGTTAACTGAAGGTTTACTGGTTTTTAAAAATTGGGGCTGGGCATTTGGCAGTTAAGTTTTGGCTTGTTATAGTCATCTTACCTTTGGTAGGAAAGCTTTTGTGGGATTATAGATCTCCACCAACTTTTACACAAAGATTTGACTTGTCAGGATCTTTCCATGCTTAAACCTATTAATGAAGTTGTTATCTCTCTCTGCTAACTTTAAAAGGAGCGGGTTTGATTTTCACTAAGGAGTACCATGCACTTTGTTTGTGCTTTGTTTTTGATGGATTATTATGAGCAGCGGAAACAATAGTAGTATCAAAATCACATGTAATCTAAATAACTAATATAAATGGGATTTTACGGGTTACCTCTTGAAGCGTGAACACAACTCTTCAGTCATGCGAGCCTTCAATTTCACATCGTCTCGTTGAAATCTCCACCACCCGCACTATCACGTTCTCCGAACGTTCCACGGTCTTCTGCTGTGTTACCCAAATAATTTTCGGAAATAGTAATTTCGTGTGGACGAAATTTTCTTGGAAAATATGGCTGAAATTCGTCCATTATTTCTCTCTTCTCTAGGTGGAAAACCTTTTGTATTTATAGCATAAGTTTTAAGAGTTAAAACTCTTTTTCCAAACCTGTTAGGTTTTCCTTTACTCCAGAAAAATGATTCCTTTATTTCCAGTTATTTAGGCACAGCAGGGACCTCATAACTTAATTAACAAGGCTTCCAATTATAAAATTAATTTATAATTTTTGAAATTAATATCCACCATAATTAATGACGAATTATTCCACTAAAAACCCGTAATTGCACTCCTTATTCAACTTCGAAATACATCCATTAATCTTATTTAACTCCTCATGTTAAGATTCAGATACTAATCAATTAAATTAAATGTAATGATGATTTAATTTATTGATTATTTTCTTTAGACTTTCGCTTAACTTATTTCATGTGTCGAATACAAAATCCATTCGTCGAGTTTACACATGACAACCTATAAGCTTTCATAAAAGAGTATCATCAATATCTAAACCGAGACATGGATTCAATCAACTAACTATTACTTCGCCAATGTACATTATTATTGTCCAATTTAGAATCTCGCATTTTAATAAATCAAAACAATAATAATATATACAGCTAATAATAATTATTTCAAGATTAAAAGTATAAGTACATTTAATGGGGAGAGGTGATTAGGCAGGACATGACTAGTATGCAGGTTACCGAGGACTTGACCCTTGATAGGGGAGTCTGGAGGTCTAGAATCAGGGTTGCAGGCTAGGGGCTCTTAGAGTCCTTCGTTCGCCCCACCCGGGGTTGGGTGTGGGATAGTAGGGTTACCCGTAGATAACTAGTGTTTTAGCGTAGGTACCCTCTTGGTTGGTAATATGATAGTTGTCGCTTGTTATTGCCGCATGCGACGGTATTTATGTTTCTTATGTTTACATAATCATTTACGTTATTTCTGCAGGATTACTTAGGCTTTGTTTTGTTATTGTGTTTTGTCTTGTCTTGGTTCCTAACTTTATCTTTGTTTTCCAATGCAGCTCTTCATTCTGTCCTATGCGCCGAGGGTCGCTTGGAAGCAGCCTCTCTGCCCTTTTGGGTAGGGGTAAGGCTGTCTACATATTACCTTCCCCAGACCCCACCTGGTGGGAGTATACTGGGTAGTTGTTGTTGTTGTTGTTGTTGATTAAATTATTTCATGTGTTCAAAATCCACCGACTGAGTTTACACATGAAAACATATAGCTTTCATAAAGGTGTATCAACAATCTCAAACCGAGACATAGATTCCATCAACTAACTATTATTTCGCCAATGTACAGTATTATTTTCCAATTTACCAGGCATATTGACCCATGAAAGAATCTCACATTTTAATAAATCAAAACAATAATAATTATATCAAGATTAAGAGTATAAATATATTTATTGGCTAGAGAGTTTATTTTATTAAGTCAGTATAAAATACTTATCTCTACTTAGTCCATTCAATACATACAAAATGTACTAGCACAAGAAGTTGGAATTAAACCATTTCCATAATCAAGATAAATTATATTTAATTTTGTGCTACAGTCATTCCTGATAGTTTGTCCAGTTCCATCATTAGATTGTGAACTCAAACTTTATACTTATAAGAACCAATGATTTAATTTTCCGTGTATAAACTATACTCTATACATTAAATCATCTACTATATGAGCAAAGGACATAGACTAATACACGATCTATTTAAAACTTTATTTAAACTGAATAACGATTATTTTATAATAAATACTATATCTAAACCAAAACTTATGTTTAATAATATATATCCCAACAGTTTCAACCTTACGGTTCTCTTTCATTTGTTTCTCACAAAATGCACATTTCTCTTTGATCTAGGGTCAAACGCATTGGGGTTTGGTTGTGTAACTTTGACCTTTAACCGTTAGCCTCTTTTTCATCAGATTTTCTCCATATGATGGTCTTGTTATATCACATTTTTCTAATTTAATAATCCAATATATTGAAGGATGTTGTACGAGCTGTGCTGTTCGTGTAAAATCAGGGCAACTTAGACAACCGGAGGCACTGGGGATTTCTGCAGAGTTGAAGTCTAAGGTACTTTAAATCATGTTGAGCTTCTGTGGATGCAGTTCTTATTCGCTTTTATTGTTTGACTGTCGATTCTTGGTAGTTTTGATTGTTTCTCCTTTGTTAAACCTTAAATGTAATTTTTCTCTCTTTTTTATGCTAATATATTTGATGTAACTGATCAAAAAAGAAATGATATTTATGTGATGTGACTAGGAATTTTTTGGTCTCGAGACTGATAAAGCATGCAAACCTTGTCTGCATGTTATTTGTCCATGAAACAATGACGAGCTTTTATTCCAAAAGGTTTTGGAATGTTTTGAAATTCCTCGTGACATCATACATGTGATGCAATTCATTTTCCTTATTTAAAAAATCATATATGTGATGTAACTAGGAATTTCTTGGTCTCAAGAGTCAAGACTGATGAAGCATGTGAACTTCATCTGCACCTTATTTGTCCACAAAACAATGGAGAGACGTTGTTCCTCAAGGTTTTGGAAGATGGAATTCACAAACTTCCAGCTCAAGCTAGTAACTCCACTGTTTTCATGTGATACTCAATGACAAGATGACTGACGAAATGTTTCATCAGTTCGTTAATAATCCCTCTTTGCAACTATTTGGCCATGACTTGGAGATGTACCTTCCATGCTCAACTCCCTATCTTCTCAAAAAAAAAAAAATGGTCTTATCATTATTTCTTCTTTCATTAGACTTATAAGAGATCTGATGGTAGCCATTAGTCTGTCAAATCCTATGAGCCTTTCAATGATTGAGACCTATTAGTCAAGGTTAACAGATGAGGTACAGGGTCTCCGGCTCTTCGCAGAGGTCTGCGTTGATAATACCTGAAAGAAGTCCTGGCTCTTTACCTGTATCTTGAACTAGATATAAGCGAAGTGACGGTCTTCATTTTTCCTGTCTTCTTCTACCTTTTCACCAGGATTAATCGAATATGCTTTGATTTGTAGGGTTATGCACTTCTTTGTGTGGGATTTCCGTCATCTGACCTTGAAGTTGAAACACAGGATGAAGATGAGGTAATTAACCACTTGGAATTGCAAAAGTTTGGCGTTGGGTGGCAATAAAGAGCATTAATTGACCAACCATTACCATCTAAATAATCATTTGACGTCCACCTTTTATAGTTTCAGTTTGGCCTATGAAGCATCGGTACAAAATATATGGCTGCATACTAGATTCATACCTTTGTTAGGAATCAACAATTGATGACCCTCTCTGGATACTTACCGACGATGTCCCAATTTCCTTCTTATGTTTTTCTGTCTTTTCAACTTCATGTCCTTAAGCAATTGAAACTTAAGTTGCTCGGACATGGGTGCGGGTATTCGACACGGGTGCATATCTAGAGGTCGGATTCTTCGAGATGTAAATTCAAAAATTCGGGGATACGGTTCCTAGTACGGATGCTGAGTGCCAGGATCGGACTAAAAATAATTTTGAAAAAAATAAATATAAAAATATCTTTAAATTATGAAAAATTTTGTGGAATACTAACGTATAACTTGTAAAGTATGGATTTCTTTTTTATTCTCAAGTTGTAGATAAGTATGAGATTGATTTCCTCGATAAGATATGATATTTTCTTCAAATTTACCCTAGTTTTGGTTCTGATATCGAATCAATTGTATCTCGTCTCGAATTTTTCCATCTGTCATGGTCAACAACAAACCCAGTGTCATAGTTAAAGTACCCAATATTGTTTGACCACATCTCGTATAGATCCCATACCCACACCCATGCTAGTGTCATGTTACACGAGTGCGGCATCTAAATTGTCGTGTCGGAGCAACTTAGATTGAAACTAAAGGGCACTCCAAGTTTTTCATCTTAGGAGCATGCCTAATGCCAAAGTTTTGCTTTGAATCATCAGCAATAATACTTTCCATATCCATGCAGCTGACACACTACCTCAAAGAGTTATGTGCAGTACACATTCTTTACTCCTCTAAACTTCTTCCTTTCTCACTTTCTATAAAAGACAGTTACCCTCCCTTTTGTAGAAGCAGGATGCATGTGGTTCCTTTGATAAGAAGATTTTTCAAAACAGAAAACAAAATATAGAGAAATTGTTGCTCTATGAGATTAGCAAAAATGAATTAATGAGTGCTTAAATAACAATAATGAATTACCTGGACCCTTTAGCCCAACCTACTTTTAGCCTATTAACGGTGGAGCTTTTTATTATGAGAACTAACAATGAGGTGTTTTGGTTTTAACTCATGACATTCCCACTCAGCCCGTGCGTTTGTCACATCAAGCCTGACCAAAAATCTATAGCTTCAATTTATGCAAAAAATGCAGCAGATGCAAAGCTAGTTAAGAACGCCAAATGACTGCGACTAACTGCTCAGATTATAGTGTATTCATTTTCTAAATGAATGGCTAGAAAGAAAAAATTGATCTCATAGAGGACTAGACAAGAAGCAGAAACAAGTTTGTGACTCTGTTCGAACAGGGCTAAGCAAAAAAGGCAGCAACATGTTTGTTCTTTGGCCTTCCAGTTTCTTCCATAGTGTGTTGCTCTGGCATACGTTCTTTGCGAGATGTGATGTTCAGATGAGCCTGCAACAAACTTTTCATATTTCAATATATGTATTAACCTTTCTGACTGCTTTATTTTCCGCGAGACACTGAAGTTACGAGTATTGTATTCCCAGTAACCAGATGGACTTCATGTTTTCCTCTTTGAACGTTTTAGAGATTTTAGCTTATTACCTGTAGTATTTTCATGGAAACTTTACCTCAATAGAAAATTATATCTGTAGAGCATGAAGCTTTGCTGATATTTTTGTAGTTGAAATGGTGGGGTTTACAAGTAAAGGTACTGACAGCTATTTTCAGAACTCCCCTCTGAAGTTTTAGCCAAATGATCAATTGTGTAGTTTTGATCTATTATGCTACCACGGACCTGACATCATGTGGTATATTCAGGTATATTGGCTTCAATTTGGGAGATATTTTGCTCTAGGACCTATTGTAAGTTCTACATTTCTGTAATTTCGTATTAATGTAAGAAAGCAGTCGAGAGGGGATACTGATGATGTAAGAAAGGACAAGTAATACAAGTTGCTCTAAGTTCCTAAGGTTTACTTTTCCCTGTTGCAGGAGAGAGATGATTATGCATTGGAATTAGCAATGGGAGATGAATAACCTGTCAAGAGTTTAGAGAATGTGTAGTCAAAAACAAATGTGTAATTTTCTTGCCTCTCGTTGTATATCTGGGTTAATATGCTCTCCATTGCCTTTTCCTCAGTGGATTGGCTGTTCTCTTGTACCATTAGTATAATGAATAAAAATTAATGTTCTCTTCCTTGTCAGATAGGAGCCTGCTTAATGACACTTGTTATGCCTTAATGTATTTGAAGTTTTGAAGATGATATCTGTATGAGGTGCACTTTCTTCCGAATGAATTAGAGTACTTTTTAATTATTGAGCCATTGTTGAACACCTAATCCACTGAGGAAAAGGCAATGGCGAGCACTTTCTTTTGTCTTTTTGTCTTCTTAAGCTGAGGATCTTTTGGAAACAGCCTCTCTACTCCTTCGGGGTAAGAGTAAGGTCTGCGTACACAGTACCCTCCCCAGACCCCACTAATGAGATTTCACTGGACCGTTGTTTTTGAGCACCTAACTTTGGTCAACTAATGGAGGAAAACTTTTAAAATTATGAGATTGTCTTACTCCAGAGGTCCCATGTTGTTCTTCCCTTTGGTGGTTTGACCGGCAAAACAAACTTCTTGAATCAGACTTATTACCACTCATGTGAATGGAACATAGATTATGCAAATATAATAATTTTTAAAAAAAAGGTTATTTCTGATGCAGAGCAAAGGACTTACCTTTTCTTCCGAATACTGGTGTTGCCTAATAACATTTGATCTGAAGCATTAAATGAAATTAGCCTATACTATCACCAGAAAATTAAGCTTAACCAGGGTATTGGATACCACATTTGGTGAAGTCCAAAAACAGATTTGATAATGGAGTCCTCCTTTATGAAATTTAAGTGAACATGTAGTGACAGACATTCTCCTTAAAAAGTAATGAAAATGGTCGTCGCACCACGCGAGAAATTTAAAAATAGCCAGATTTACCACGGGTCGTTGAAAAATAGCCAAGTTTCAAAAGTCATCGAAATTTAACCACTTTAAATTTGAGCGAAAATACTGTTCAAAATTCGAAAAAATACGCCCTTAAATTTTACGGGAGTTCAAGCATAATTTACGGAAGTTCCAGCATAATTATGCTGGAACTCCCATAAATTTTACTGGAGTTCCAGCAAGTATAATTGTCCAGTATAATATACTGGAGTTTGGAGCACTGGTGCTTCAGTTTCCCGCAAATTTTACAGGAGTTAACAAAGAGTATAATTGTCCAGTATAATATACTGAAGTTTGGAGCACTGGTGCTCCAGTCTCCCGCAAATTTTACAGGAGTTAGCAAAGAGTATAATTGTCCAGTATAATATACTGGAGTTTGGAGTACTGGTGCTCCAGTCTCCCGCAAATTTTATAGGAGTTAGCAAAGTATACCAGTCTAGTATAATATGCTGGAGTTCGAACACAAATGCACCAGAACTCCCGTATATTATACTGGACTGATCCCTGTGAAGCAAAATAATGACTTTTTCATTGACTTGGTAAACGGTGCCTTTTTTCATTGACCAGTGTAAAAACTGGCTATACCATGATATTTTAACTCGCACCACTGCATGCATTCAAGGCTGAAATATTTTAGGTAGTTTAGCTAACATCCTTACTGTTGCAAGATGTAAAATTATAACACAAACTTGCAGGCCATCCTGAAAAGGAAAGGCCCATTGTGGGCTTAAATAGCTAAACTTCGATCTTGTGAGGTTATATTAACTAGTTCTTACTTCGTTTAACTAGCTTGGGATTGTTCGGCTTTGAATTAAGGACTTGGGCTCGTTCTTGGTAATTGGAAGTGCACTTTGGAGTGAGATGAGTCTCCTTTCTAACCTTGTAAGAGGGAAGTGTCCACATATGTGTAATAATTGAACAAATTGCCTTTATATGTATGTGCGTAGCGTAGCAACTAATATGCTAAGTGCGGTAGTCTAGGACCCAAAAGCATGTTCTACTTGATATCCTTGTAACTTGATGTTTCAAGTTAAATTCGGAATTTGTATGAATTATTTGTGTAAGGTAGAGGCTATTAGTAAGGTAACCTTAATCTATTTCATCCTTAAAAAGAGAATTGAGATATTTCCTGAAATCTATTGCTTCTCATATATATTATTGTCTGCTTGTGATGATCTTATTTATGTTTGACCGCGTCACATGGGTGATTCACGAGCGGGGTAATAGATGCATCTATGGTTCGAGTCGTTCGACCCTCGGCAGTGCAGAATTTACTTTTATGTTGGATCAGGCCATACGTTCCTCGGTGATTATCTGCGCATGACTTATTTGGCATTCTATTGAGGGTTAGACTTCATATTTGCTTAAATATATAAATGGACACTCATGATGAAAATTTAAAGGAAGAATTGTTGTTTTATACGTACTAATCCTTATGATTTAAGTTGTTTCTGCTTATTGTAAATTCTCCTCATTTTACTTGACCTTAGTAAGCATCGAGTCGACCTCTTGTCTCTACTTCTTCGAGATTTGACGGGATACTTACTGGGTACATATTGTTTATGTACTCATGCTACGCCTCTGTACTTAAATGTACAGGATCTGAGGCAGGTGGATCTGGTTATCATTCTGGTGGGCACCCGTGAGCGGACGTAGGACTTCTACGGTGAGTTGTTTTTCCTCCATGCCGAACCGCAGCCGAAGAAGTCTTTCCTTTGTACTTTTATTTTCTGTCTATCTTGATTCAGACGGTAGGATAGCATGATATTCTTTTGGTGTATATTCTACTAGTTGCATGTAGCTTGTGACACCAGGTTCTGGCACACACACTAGTGAATTTATGTTTGGGTTGTATTATTATGCTACTTACATTATCTATCACTTTCGGCTTTGAATCCAATTGGAGTACTTATCTCACTTAAATTTGATAATATTAACATAAGAAGTTAGAAATGTTTTTTGTACTTGGCTTGCCCAGCACTGGTGTTGGGCGCCTTCATGACCTATTATGGAAATGGGTCGTGACAGTTCAGGGTATCACCAGTTGAAATCTTGAAGATCACGTGTTCGGACATTCTTAAGACATCCTCCAGGACCCGATATGGTCATTATGAATTCCTTGTGATGTCTTTTGGGTTGACTGATGCCCCATCGGCGTTTATGCATTTGATGAACAACGTGTTTCGGCCTTATCTCGACTCGTTAGTTATTGTATTCATTGATTATATTCTCGTATACTCGCGTAGTCAGAAGGAGCACGCGGAGTATTTGAGAGTTGTGTTGCAGAGGTTGAGGGAGGAGAAGCGTAACGACCCGACCGGTCGTTTTGAGCTTTTGCAATTTGATCGCCAGCTCTCGGGCATGACTTGCCCCGTGTTATGCATTGTGACTAATGTGGATCGTTGGTCTTGGTTTTCAGGGAAAATCGAAATGAACTTGAAAGAATAGTCTCAGTTGAAAGCTTTGAATTTGAAATGTTTGACCAAGAGCTGACTTATGTGTATATGAGCCCGGATAAAAAATTTTATGATTTTTCTAGCTCCATTAGGTGATTTATGACTTAGGAGCCCGATCGAAATTGGTTTTGAAGGTCCGGTGTGAAATTTGGCTTATTGGCGAAACTAGTATTTTGGCGATTTCCGGTTGATAGGTGAGATTTTGATCCGAGGGTTGGAATGAAATTTTGAGAGTTGATGTAGATTCGTTATGTGATTTGGGATGTGTGTGCAAAATTTCATGTCATTTGGAGGTGATTTGGTAATCGTTATGTGATCAAATGCGTGTTTCAGAAGTTTTTGGAAAACTTAGGCTTGAATCTGATGTGAATTGATGGTTTTGATGTTGTTTGAGGTGTTTTGTTGATTGGAACAAGTTTGAATGAGGTTATAGGAGGTGTTGGTGCTTTTGGTTGAGGTCTCGAGGGCCTGGGGTGAGTTTCGAGTGGTCAATCGGACCATTTTTGTGTTTGAGATATTGTAGATTTTCAGTTTTGGTGTTGCAGGTATTTTGGCCTTCGCATTCGCGAAGGGCCTGGGTTCGTGATCATCGCGTTCATGAGGTCCTATGCCGCATTCGCGAAGGTTTGAGAGAGGCTTCATCACGTTCGCGAGTGTGGTTAGCGATCACGAAAGAGGTTCTGGTGCTGATGGTCAAATGTTCATCGCGTTCGCGTAGAAGCGAACGCGTCCGCGAAGTTCTATCTGTGGAAGTTGTGCATTCGCGACGGGCATGTCACGTTCACGTAAGGTAAAATATGGTCTCTATGATTTTGTGCTACGCGTTCGCGAGAGATGGATCGCGATTGCGAAGAAGGAATTCCAGAACTGGGCAAAATGTTATAATTTCATTTCATCCGGGATTTTGGGTCATTTTCCTCCATAGTTGGTCATTTTGAGAGCTTTTGGGTGGAGATGCAAGTGGGATTTAAGAGGAATTGATTGGAGGTAAGATTTTTTAACTTAAGACATGATTATATTGTGAAATTTACCTAGAAATTTAAGGGAATTTATCAAAAAATGGAAGAACTATGGCTTGACTTTTGATATTTTTAAATTTGAAAATTGAAGGGCCATTTGAGGTCAGATTTGAGAGTTTTTGATAGGTATAGACTCACGGAGAGATAATAAATCCGTTGATGTGAAAATTTCTGAGTTTCGAGAAGTGGACCCGGGACTCGAGTTTTGGTAATTTCGAGATTTGTGCCCGTTATTGATTTTTTTCGCTGGGGCTTTGTTCCCTTGCATATTGTGATGTATTCGCTCTGATTTTGGATAAATTCGACGCGCGTCGAGGCCTATATAAGGGGCAAAGCCGTCGCAAGCTGGAGATTTCACCGGTTCGAGGTGAGTAATGATTGTAAATGATATCCTAAGGGTTTGAAACCCCGATTGCACATTGTAGTGCTATGTTAAGCTGAGAGGCGCGCTGGATGATGAGTGTGGGGTCTTTTACTACTGGGGATTGTGACTTGATCCATCCCGGTTGATGGTTTTTACTGCATAATTGACTGAAACTTATTAGTTATCATCGTGATTTAGGCTGATTACTATATTCGTTCTTCATGCCAATTATTTGAACCTTTCGGGGATTTTTATCAATATTTCCTCACCGTTTTGACTTGCATTTGAACTCAGTCCTGTTGATAACTGTTGTTTTACAAAGTCAACCACTTTTACTCAGATTTGAAACTTAAATGATATTTCTAAATGATGTTTTGGTTGAGAACTACTGTTTTACTATGCCCGAGGGGCTTGTGATGATTTTTGGACAGAACGAGGCCGAGGGCCATATGTGAGGATATTCTGAGTGACATGAGGCTGAGGGTCTGAGATACTTTATATGTCACGAGGTAGCTTGAGTGATATGAGGAGGCTTTCAGACCTTAGAAGTGATGTGATTATATGCCACGAGGTGCCTTGACATTGATATGAGGCCGAGGGCCTAGACTTAATACCATGAGATGGCTTGATATTGCGTTTGGGCCGTAAGGGGACCCTCCAGGAGTCTGCACAACACCAGTGAGCGCTGTTGACGTTAAATGGATCGGGTTGCACGCTGCAGCGATATGTGGATTGGGCTGCACACCGCAGCGGTACTGGTATTGTTTTATGTGTTTACTTTGTTTCATTTGTCTACCATTATATATTGTCTGTGATGTTTCATGCAATATCTACTTGATTCCCTGGTATTATCTGAGAACTGAGTGTTGTGCCCGAGGGGCGGATTTTTGTGCTCATCTGCACCATTTATTTTGCATTCATTTGCGTAACTGTTGAAAAGGGCATTTTCAAAAGAGGTTTAAACTGAGCTAAGAAAATTCGAAAGATTTTACTACTTCACTGCTTTTTTTCTCAATTGCTTCTTTACAGCATGATGATTTGTTATACGTGATTTCTTACTGCTCGGTTATTGTTTACCTTTATTACTCGCTGAGTTGGAGTACTCTCTTTACTCCCTTCACCTCGTGTGTAGACATATGTATTTATTCACCTGGTAGCGGGTATTGACTGTTGGGAGGCAGAGCTGTAGGAGTTTAGCGAGGTGGCTGCCAGCGTCCGCAGCACTGTTTCTTTCTATGTTATTCATTATTCCTGTTCAATGTATTTCTAGACCCTGTAAATGTAATTATACTCTTATAGATGCTCGTGACTTGTGACACCCCGGTTTGGGCTGTGTTTGGATTGTACTTCCGCTAAGTAATATTATTAAATTATCTTTAAAATTGTTAACTCATGTTTATCTAATTTGAAAAAGGCAATTTGGGTTGGTTGGCTGGCCTTGTCTTCACGAGAGGCGCTATCACGACCGGAGCGGGGTTTGAGTCGTGACAAGTTGGTATCAGAGCCTAGGTTACATAGGTATTACGAGTCATGAGCAGGTTTAGTAGAGTCTCACGGATCGGTACGAAGATGTCTTTATTTATCCTCGAGAGGCTACATAAATTTTAGGAAAATTCCGCATTCTTGAATACTTATCTTGCGTCGTTGATTCAGCTTGAAAGGTAACTCTTGAAATTCCGTCCATACGTTCGCATGTGCGTATGAGCGCTCAGAATTATATGTGCCTTGATGGCTTGTGGTTCCCTGATCGAGGGGAGAGATGTGATCTCTGTGAGTTTGATGTTAGGCCAGTTTGGAGGACTTGAGGCCGGATCTTTGCCTATGGCTTGATCACCGAGGTACTAATTGTGTAAGCAAGTGTTTTGAACTTATGTGTTTGGTATTGTCCCTATCAGTGGGGTGATGGCCGGATAACTACGTGATGAGTATGTTAGTACTACGGGATGTATCCATATGACTGGAGGTAACGAGGAAGGTTTGTTGGATGATAGATGAACTATTAAGTGTTTGATTTCCATTGTGATTGGATGTGTAGCCTCGAGTTATGTGCGCATGAAGAATCTTTTCATGTCTCCTAGTTGGGAGTGAAGTAATTTCATGTTGCGGTATGAGTTCAGACTTAGAAAGAATAAATGACTTTGTAATGTGTATGTCGGTGGAAGGTATACAAAAATGTTATATTGAGGAGAAACTAGACCTGTGAAATGGGCCGGGTCGACCCATGAACCGGCACATGTAACCTATTAAAATTGATCCTTTAACCAACCCATGACCCACGAAACCCTAACCGGACCAACCCATTAATTTAAGGGGCCTGGGCCGGGCTATAATATTTTGACCCACTGAACCGGACCGGACCAGATCAAAACCGGTAGCTAGCCTACAAGTCAACCGATCCGGACCAGCTCACACATATATATTCAGACAAGTAGTAAAAAATTGAATCCAAACGTTAAAGAAAGAATATAGTACCAAACACTATGAGGCGTCATGTCGAAATAGTCGAATTCCATATGGTTTAGACTACTAGTCATAGAAATAGTCGAATTCTATATGTTTCTCAAGTCTTAAAGTTAATAAAGTATGATTTTTCTATCATTTTTATTCTAACTGGCTCAAGGAGATGTAGTAATTTCAAATTCGGGTCAATATATTTTTATTAATGAGTAAAATCCGGACCGGACCCTATAATAAAGTGAATCAGCTCGGCCAGTTAAGGACCTAGGGGCCAGGAGTCAATGGGTTCGGGTCCGAGTCGGGTCGACCCATTTAACATGTCTAGGCAAAACATGTGGGTTATCTTCTGAGGAGTGTTATGAATTGGCGTGATTCTTATGTGTATGCTAGAAGATCTCATGTGTAATTGAAAAGTACGTGTTGAATTTGGAATTTCGGGTCGCCTAAGAGAGTGGGCTTATCTAATGCGGGGTTGAATGCGAGATTTGTAGGAGATCTACAGTACTAGATGATCTGTGTTTTCACAAACTTATAAATGATTTGAGTTCAATCTCACTATGGTATAGTGGCATCAATAAAGTATAAGTGTTATGAGTTATTGAGGGTATTTTGATCTATGGCTTCGAGCCAAGTGGGGGAGTCTGCTGTGAGTAGTTGATTGCACGGTTAGGTTTTACGCTAGATCCAGTTTGAGGCGTGCGGGTGGATCAATTATAGCTTGCGAAAATTGAGACGGAGGATGGCTCTAGTAAAGAAACATTTTGGACAAAGGTTATATTATGCTTCATAGGGTATGAGAATCACAGAATTCCTAGAGTTGTTGTTGGTAAAGAATGCTCGGTGCAGAGTAGGAAGTCTCTTGGTTGTATTGGGATGAGCATTCCATTCTGTGGTATCGGAGTGCCAATAAGGCTCGGGTGGTTCTGTTCGTTGGGTTAGGTAAATTATGGCTTGAATAAGGGTGAATGACTTGCGAGAATAGTTCTAATGTGTTCAAGAGTTTGTGTACATCAATTAAGTGTTCTAAAGTTTCTCAAGTGGTTAGAAACTACGTTTTCATTGGAAGAGGTCCATATTTGTGGTATTTCTATGTTAATTACGGGATTCTATATATCAACATCAGGAAAGTATATGTAGCGGATTAAGATTCGCAGGAAGTTCTTCAGAGTAAGTATTCTGGATATGGTGCTTCTGGGAATATTTGAAAGAGTATTCAGCGGTATATGAGTTTCAGACAGTTTGGTTTTATGCTTGGGTATCGTATGATAAGCCTGAGTTGAGGAATTACGGTGCTACAACAAGAGGAAATATCAAGTTGAAGATAAATCAGAAGGAAATTTAGACAGATGGAGTAGCTTGATAGTATGTCGGGTCGGCATGGCAAGAATATGATTAATTCTTATGTGTGTTCGAGGTAATGAGTTCGTACAAGTATTTTGCAGCAATTCTCTTGAGTTCGACGATTTGCTTAGCGTGGTCTAATAGAAGGATTCAGTTCCGGCAGTTTAGTTTGTGCAAATAGAATTGGGAGAGTTCTTATTGGGTTTTATCAGTGATTTGGAGATATGCAATTTCTACGAGTGTGAGAAGCATGGGATGTGTAATGATTTTTCTCTAGATGGGATCCATGGAAGTTCTTGACTAGATGGGTTACAAATTCAGTTCTAAAAGGGAGTTCATCAAACTCTTAAGCAGCGGGTAGCCTCAGATAGTTAAGGGAATGATATTTCTAATTAGAAGTGATTTGACGGCGGTATATGTTCAGGAAAAGAGTAATGTGATTAAGTTGATGGAACTTCAGTAGTATTGCGGTATTTTCTTGCTAGATCGACTGGTGATGTTCGGGTTTGCTTGGTGGCACAGAAAAATTTTGAGTATCTATCGTGGAATGGTGAGGTATGCAAGGTGTGATATGCTTTCGGATGGCAAATTGGGATCATGTATTATGGTTCGTATGTTATATGGAGTTGGAGACTGGGAGTTCTTAGGTACAGGCGATATTATGGTTGTGGATGTATCGGCACCATTTAGCGGCTATCGGTATTTGGAGGCTCGAGTGGATCTTCCTTGCTGGTATGGTAGATTGTGCATGTGATGTTGGAGTTCAGACCGGTTGTCTCAATGTTGGGTTATTCTGGTCAATTACGCCATGGTCCATGTCGTAAATGCCACGGGTTGAGTGGCGAGGTGTGTCAGATTATGTTCTAGCAGCGTGGTTTATATTTCAAAGACCCAGCAGACGGCTAGAAATAACTGCCTTTCTTAATTGGGCCTTCGTGATGGATATTAGTGCAGAGGTTTCTACCATTGATTCAGTTCCGATATTGAGGGACTTTTGGATGTGTTTCTTGTGGTCGGGAATGTCGCCGGGCGAGGTGGTGGATTTTAGTATACATTTGATGTCGAGTACCATATCGTACAGCACCGACATGAGTTATAGTAGTGGAAGGAGTAACTTCAGGATTACTTGGTAAAGAGTTCGTTGGCAGGACAATGTGGAAGCGTGTTCTAGCTTGAGTTAGCTCGGTTGGCCCGAATTGTATTGTTGAGGGATAGGTTGATTCGACCGTTATTGAGCTTATCAGTGATCTGGGGAGATCTATAAGTTTTTTTTGTTGCGAGACGTTATGATTTGTTGGTTATGGGCACATATGGTGCGGTTCTATTGGGGGCTCATAGTTGAAGTCGAGCGGTAAGAGTAATTGGGTGTTGCTTGGTGAATGGAGTATCGGTTATGACCTATCGGGCTGTGCGGTATATGTTATTTGTCTCACCGTGGGTATGATGATGTGCTTTGGTTCCAGACGCGAAATTGTGCGCGGTTGTTGCTTTTGAGCATTGTGACTTGAGGTGTTCATGTGGAGCAGTGTTTGATAAGACTGCACATTACAGCAAAGCTGTGTGGAGATATAACCTGGGGGGTTATATTTGTGTGTTCTAATTTCTATAATGTGAGGCGGGATCTCATCCTTGTGGTGTGATGGTACTGTTGAGTTGGAGGTACAACTCTTTCATTTGAGTCATTTCCATGATTATGTTCGGACCGTTGCTTATTGGTGGGCTTATTGTGTAGTCGTGGCTTAAGCCTTTATTGATGTGTCATGTCACCATTGGGGTGTGTTGGATTAGAGGAGATCGTTAGGATCATTAATAAATATGATTCGATTTTAGCATGTTAGACGGTAAATATCAAGGTTCGGCTAGAAAATTTCTATGGTAATTGTCAGAGGAGAAATGGTTTCATGAATGGTCGATCTGAGAAATGGCTATGGTTTACTGCGTGTTTCATTTATTGTTGGCAGTATATGAAAGCGTTGGAAAGGAGACTTAGTTGATAAGAGGTTTTCTATCGATATTGGGTTGTCGAGGGCAACTGTTGTGAATAGAAGTTATGGTTGCGAGCATTAGATTTATGTGGTTTATCATGTAATGGCACCGAGGTTGCATGTATGGATTACTATAGCAGATTCGGGTCTATTCAGAGTATAGGTTTGAGGTTTGGATCATATTGATGGTTTCATAAATGGAAATGTAGTTCTATGACTCATGGGCCAGGGTGGTTTGTGTAATTTCAATTTCTATGTGTATTCCGACCTATATGAGATAGGGTGACGTGGGTTCACCCCCAGGTATATGCATGGTAAAGTTATTCAGTTATTGGTTGGCTTCTAGAACAACTCTCGAAACGTTCGAGGATGAACGTGTGTTTAAGTGTGGGAGGATGTAACGACCCGACTAGACGTTTTGAGCTTTTGCACTTTGATCACCTGTTTTCGGGCATGACTTGCCCCTAGTTAATGCATTATTACTTATGTGAACTGTTGGTCTTGGTTTTCAAGAAAAATCGGAATGAATTTGAAAGAATAGTCTCAGTTGAAAGCTTTGAATTTGAAAGGTTTGACCAAGAGTTGACTTATGTGTATATGAGCTCGGATAAAAAATTTTATGATCTGGCTAGCTCTGTTAGGTAATTTATGACTTAGGAGCGCGATCGGAATTGGTTTTGGAGGTCTGGTGTGGAATTTTGCTTGTATTGGCGAAACTAATATTTTGGCGATTTCCGGTTGATAGGTGAGATTTTGATCCGATGGTCGGAATGGAATTCCGAGAGTTTCTGTATCTTTTTTATGTGATTTAGGATATGTGTGCAAAATTTCATGTCATTCGGAGGTGATTTGGTTGAGTTTTTGATCAAATGCATGTTTTGAAAGTTTTTGGAAAACTTAAGCTTGAATTTGATGTGAATTGATGGTTCTGATGTTGTTTGAGGTGTTTTGTTTATTGGAACAAGTTTTAATGAGGTTTTAGGAGGTGTTGGTGCTTTTTGTTGAGGTCTTGGGGACCTTGGGTGAGTTTCGAGTGGTCAATCGGACCATTTTTGTGTATGAGAGATTGCAGATTTTCAGTTCTGGTGTTGCAGGTATTTTGGCCTTCGCATTCTCTAAGAGGAGCTCACGTTCGTGAAGGGCCTGGGTTCGTGAGCATCGCGTTTTCGAGTTCCTATGCCGCTTTCATGGAGGTTTGAGGGAGGCTTCATCGCATTCGTGAGTGTGGTTACGCGATCACGAAAAAGATTATGGTGATGGTCAAATGTTCATTGCGTTCGCGTGGAAGCGAACGCGTCCACGAAGTTCTATCTGTGGAAGTTGTGCGTTCGCGACGGGCATGTCGCGTTAGCATAAGGTAAAATATAGTCAGTGTGATTTTGTGCTACGCGTTCGCGAGAGATGGATCACGATCGCGAAGAAGGAATTCCAGAACTGGCAAAATGTTATAATTTCATTTTATCTGCGATTTTGGATCATTTTTCCTCCATGGTTGGTCATTTTGAGAACTTTTTGGTGGAGATCCAAGAGGGATTCAAGGGAATTGATTGGAGGTAAGATTTTTGAACTTAAAACATGATTATATTGTCAAATTTACTTAGAAATTTATGGAAATTTATTAAAAAATGGAAGAACAGGGGCTTGACTTTTGAGATTTTTAAATTTGGAAATTGAATGGCCATTTGAGGTCAGATTTGAGAGTTTTTGATATGTATAGACTCGTGGCGAGATAAGGAATCCATTGATATAAAAAATTTTGTGTTTCGAGTAGTAGGCCCGGGTCTCAAACCCCTGATTGCACATCGTAGTGTTATGGTGAGGTGAGACACACGGTGGATGATGAGCGTGGGGTCTTTTACTACTGGGGATTGTGACTTTGTCCGTCCTGAATGATCGTTTTTACCGCATATTTGACTGAAACTTATTTGTTATCATCGTGATTTGGAATAATTTACATATTTGGGCTTCGTGTCAATTATTTGAACCTTTTGGGATTTTTATCACTATTTCCTCACTGTTTTGACTTGTATTTGAACTCAATCCTGTTGATAACTATTGTTTGACAAACTCTGCCACTTCTACTCAGATTTGAAACTTAAATAATATTTCTAAATGATGTTTTTGGCTGAGAACTATTGTTTTACTATGCCCGAGGGGCATGTGATGAATTCTGGACTGAGTGAGGACGAGGGCCATATGTCAGGATATGCTGAGTGATATGAGGCCGAGGTCCTGAGATACTTTATATGCCACGAGGTGGCTTGAGTGATGTGAGGAGGCTTTCAAGCCTTGTGAGTTATGTGAGAAGGCTTTCAGGCCTTAGGAGTGATGTGATTATATGCCACGAGTTGTCTTGATATTGATATGAGGTCGAGGGCCTAGACTTGATGCCACGAGATGGCTTGATATTGCGCTTGGGCCATAAGGGGCCCCTCCCGGAGTCTGCATCCCCTAGTGAGCGCGTTTGACATTAAATGGATCAGGCTGCACGCCGCAGCGATAAGTGGATCGAGCTGCACGGCGCAACAGTACTGTATTGTTTTATGTGTTTACTTTGTTTCATTTTTCTTCCATTATATGTTATCTGTGATGCTTCATGCAATATCTACCCGATTCCCTGGTATTATCTGATAACTTAGTGTTGTGCCCGAGGAGCGGATTTCTGTGCTCATCTGCACCATTTGTTTTGCATTCATTTGCATAACTGTTGAAAAAGGCATTTTCAAAAGAGGTTTAAATGAGCTAAGAAAATTCTAAAAATTTCACTGCTTCACTGCTTTTTTCTCAAAGAGTTTTACACTGCTTCTATACAGCATGATGATTTGTTATACGTGATTTCTTACTGCTCAGTTATTATTTACCTTTATTACTCACTGAGTTGGAGTACTCAGTTTACTCTCTGCACCTCGTGTGCAGATGCACGTATTTATTCACCCAGTAGCGGGTATTGACTGTTGGGAGGCAGAGCTGTAGGAGTTTAGCGAGGTGACTGCCAGCATCCGCAGCACCGTTTCTTTCTATGTTATTCATCATTCACGTTCAGTCTATTTCTAGACCATGTAAATGTAATTAAACTCTTATAGATGCTCGTGACTTGTGACACCCCGATTTGAGTTGTGTTTGGGTTGTACTTCCGCTAAGTAATATTATTGAATCATCTTTAAAATTGTTTACTCATGTTTATCTAATTTGAAAAAGGCAATTTGGGTTGGTTGGATGGCCTTGTCTTCAGGAGAGACGTCATCACGACCGGGGCGGGGTTTGGGTCGTGACAAGAAGTTGTATGCAAAGTTCTCTAAGTGTGAGTTTTGGCTAAGTTCAATAGCTTTCTTGGGACACGTGGTGTCCAGTGAGGGTATTCGGGTTGATCTGAAGAAGATAGATGCGGTTCAGAGTTGGCCCAAATCGTCTTCAGCCACAGAGATTCGCAGCTTTCTTGGTTTAGCAGGCTATTACCTTTGGTTCGTTCATTTATTTCCATTGCTTTCCACTGAGAAATTAATTAGTGTGAATCAACATGCATGTTCTTTTGGAGTCAAGATTACAATAATAGTTTTATCTAGTTTGGAGAGATATAGCATATCTATGTTCTTGATGGGTAAAGTTTGTTGGATAAGGAATCTAAAAGTATTGGTTCCAATTTCTTTTCTTTTTTTCTCCTCTCGTTCCAACGAATTTGAATACGTAATACATATGTGTTTTATTTATAATGATTGTAATTTTTTTATAGGAAGCTTTCAAACAAAGCTTGGAGGAGTTCATTCAAAGTTGCCGATTGATGATCAAGGTAGGCCAATCCAACCATTCCAAGAGGAGATCATGGACATGTGTATTAAGGTAGCTGGTGGCATGCATAAGGGGGGAGTCTACGGCCTTGGATCTGAGCTTAGTCTCGGTCATTGTACTTCTGGATTGTCTGGTTCTTATTCTTCCTCATATTGCTCGATTTATCCGGTTGATTTTGAGGAATTGAATAGGAAGGTAGCGAAGATTACTGAGTTGTATCTTCAAGAAAAGGCTGCAAGGGAAGAAGAGGCAAAGTGAATGAGGAAGAAGATATGCGAAGAGAGGAAGAAGATAGGCGAAAAGAGGAAGAGGAAAGGCGAAGGGAGGAAGAAATGAGGCAAAAGGACGATGCATTGAGACTTGTCACTATTGATGTTAAAAGTCTCAAGTCTCAGATAAACTCCCTCTTAGCATCTGGTGCATTTTCTGTGCCCCGTTCTCCGGCATCTGACGATAACTAAGGAGTAGTTTCTTTTATTAGCTTGTCATGGATGGTACTTAGATGTTTAATATTGAATGTTGGATTTTTTAGTTTTTGTTCTACTTTTGGATTAGTTGGATTAGTTATGAAATGAATTGATTAGTTGTCGTTTGTGATATGAATTGTATTGCATGTCTAATTTGGTATTTGAATGCTTAATTGTATTTAGTCTTGTATTGTTGGTTGTACTTTCTGTTTGGCGGGTGGTGTAGTTCTAAAAACAGATATGGCCATGAAAATATTTTCTAGATTTCGCACGGATTTCCCACCGACTAGGGGGAATTTATGCATTTTTTCCAGGATTTCAATATTTCCCACTGATTTCGTGGGAATGTTCACATGTTTATTTCCAGATTCTGAATATTTCTGCTTCCATGGGTAAACTAAAAAAATATTAAAATTATTTTAAATAATTCCCACGGATTCAGTGGGAAACTTAAGAAAATTAAATTATTTTATTACTTTTCCCACGACATTCGTGAGAAATTACACTAGGTGAACCCACCAAACTTTCCCTGGGAATTACCTAAGAATGTCATGCGAAACTATTTTCCCACCAGCAGTTTTCCACCGAACGTCTCCCCTAGGAATATCGTGGGAATATTGAACTTTCCCACCGATTCTTCCGTGGTAAAAGTCTATATTTCTAGTAGTATTATGAGCTTTTCTTCTTGGTGGTAGTGATGTGGATATAATATATGTTTGGAGTGTCCAAATTTGTGTAAAGTAATTTGAGTCTTTTGCTTATATTAGTTTATTATCTTTATCATTGCTTACTTGGTTATATGCGATGTATATAATACCTATTTTGATTTTTTCCCCATCCTAATTATATTAATAAAGGATTATAAAGTGGATAACATTGTTGGATCCAATTAAACTCCAACAGAGTTCGTAAGAATTAAACAATTATTATAAGTGGTCATGTTTCATATATCTAATTGTAACTATATCTTGTTAACCACCAGAAATGGTATATGCCTATGACCACCAGAAGTAATAATTTAAGCTTTCTACAGTTACAATTGAAGATAAGCTACATAAATATTTTCTATACTACATGTCTGCTTCAATTTGCTCCAAAAGCAGTAAATATTTTAAAATAGGTTGATGTATCACAATTTGATGTGATTAATGCGCGTTCAGATAATTATGTTTGATTTTCTGAAGGATGAGAATTTTGTCCAAATATTAATCATTCCCTGAAGTAAATGTGACAATATTAATAAAGCCGTAAATATGAGCGCGCTATTGGTGTAAATATATTACGCTTCACCTCCATAAGAGGTAATATGATTTTGAGAATATATACTCAATTTTTCGTATTTTAAATTTGCTCCTGAAGAAGTAACACAATTGAAATTTCCTCCTGAAGTAGGAAAATATTATAAAGAGGTATTTTCGTGTGCTTAAACAATTGTTTTATATTTTTCATTTGATTATGATTTTCTCTCATGATACCAGAAGTGTCTGAGCAATATTTGATAGTACAAAATGTATCAAAAACTCCCGAAAAACTAATTAATTGTCTAGAAGATACTTAACATCATTAATGTCTGAATAATATTAGATTGTGGATAATAAATAAAGGCTCTCGAAAAGCTTCTATACAAATATGGCATTCATATAATATGATTATGGTCAAAACATATATTGTAGTAAAATCGAAGTTTACTAATACATATGACTATCATACTGAGACTACAAATGATTGGAAGATTGCAAATCTCCATATTTCCACAATCATAGGGGGTAAAATAATATGTATATGAGAAGTTACCCACGTCATTCTTCAATTTGTACTACATCATGTATCACAATAAATTAGAAGTTTACTAATGCAAATGTTTATGACATAGTAAACCAGAAGTTTGCTAAGAAATAGCACATGCCATGATAAACTTGAAGTTTTCATTTGCCATTTTTAAATGAGCTATTTGAGAATTCAGATAAGCATATATTGAAGAACTATTTCAAGAATTCTCATAATAAATTGATTATACCAGCTAAAGTTGGGACTAAGACCCTTGAATCGTGGAATATATAAAAGGTGAATATGGGCTCATTAACCTATCATGTGAACCACTTACAGATACATATATAAGATGGTTACATATATGTTTATTGTCAACCTGCAGTTTGGCATTTGAAATTGTTTTTCTCACTTAAGAACATAATTTTCAGAATATGTAATCAAGGTAGTTCGTCTTGAAGATGCTGATTTATATCCAAACTAGTTTAGCATTGAATACCTCTATTAATGGCTAAACCATTACTTATGAGAATAAAGTTTCATGTTAGTCTACAAAAAATTTAAATTGTATATAGCAGCATTTGTATGCATCATACCAACAATATATAATAGATACTCCCCTCACAATTGGATTAGGATCAGAAGCCAAATATTTTTACTATCTTTTAATGTGTGGTATATGATTAATTTCTCTATCACAATGCACAAAGATAGGTTTCCCAAAGAAGATTGGGGATATATGTTCGTTGTACTAACATTTGGGAAATGGAAGAAACAACTGAAAAATATGCTATATGAATCGAATTATCATTAATATAATCCTCACTTTGAAGATAATTCATGTCAAATGCCAGAAGCATTGGCTGATCCAAAATTAAATATCATATTTCACTTGCAAATGCTCATATAAAATTAAAGTCCCTGAAGAATAGAGTTTACTGTACACATGAAGCTTTGTAGACCAATCGTTTCTAAAGGTAACAATCCTTGAAAAATGATAGGAGCTAATGATCAAAATGATCATAATGAGGAGAAAATGAGCTCTAAAAGAGCCCACGACATAACATTTCATGAAACTCTAGAAGAAGCCCATGTACCTGAAAATAAACAAAGTAATAAGATCTCAACAATTTATGTCGTTTAGGAACCAATACAAAATGTTCATCGATGATATATTTGATATAATATAGTTCACAATATTGTAAAAGATTATGAAGATCGGACCTGCAGTCAAGACACCCGAAGATGTCATGTCATTTAAATGCAAGTCATAACCTATATGACTCATTTGACTAAAACTCTACAAAGATCCCTAAAGGATTTAAAATAACTGAAGCATACAATTCAAAGTCTCAATAAATGTACTCGATCAGATTACAAAAGTCTGTGTACGGTTTAAAGGAATCCAGGCACATGTGATATAATCACTTCAGTGAATATTTGCTGAAAGAAGGTTACACAAGTGATGTTATTTGTCCATGTACTTTTATAATGAAAATATCATAAGAATTTGTTATACTTGTTGTTTATACTGATGATATAAATCTTATTTGAACTCCAAAAGAGTTCCAAAAGGCAATTGAATACCTTAAGAAAGAATACGAGATGAATGATTTTGGAAAGAAAATTTTTTGTCTTGGTATGCAACTTAAACATTTAGCATATGGAAATTTTATCCATCAAACTGCCTAAATAGAAAGGATCTTAAAATGCTTTTATATGGACAAAGCGCACCCATTGAGTACACAAATGGTTGTTCGATCGCTTGAAGTGAATAGGATTTGTTCCGACCTCCAGAAGAGGCTGAGCAACTCCTTGGTCCCGGAATACCTTATCTTAGTGCAATTGGTGAACTTATGTATCTTGCAAATGCTATAAGGCCTGACATAGCATTTTGTGTTAATTTACTAGCAAGATGTAGCTCTTCTCTTATATGGAGACATTGGAACATGATTGACCATATAGTGTCATATTTAAAGGGAACTCTTGATATGAGTTTATTTTATGCTAACAGTGATAGTGTAGATCTTGTTGGTTATGTTGATGCAAGTTATTTATCTGATCCACTAAAAGCTCGATCTCAAATTGGGTAATTGTTTACATGTGGAGGTACAATCATATTATAACGCTCCACAAAGCAATCTATTGTTGCTACTTCTTCAAATAATGCTGAGATAATAATTATTCATGAAGAAAGTGCGGAATGTGTATGGTTGAGATTAGTGATTCATCTCATTCGAGAAAAATATGGTTTGGAATGTGATAAAAGATCCACAACTTTATACGAAGACAATATTGTATGCATAGCCCAATTGAAGGGAGGATTTATAAAAGGAGATAAAATGAAGCACATTTTACCAAAATTATTCTTACACACATGATCTTCAGAAAATAGTGACATTGATGTGCAACAAGTCCGTTCAACCGACATTTCGGTAGATTTGTTCATTAAATATTTGCCAACTTTAACTTTTGAGAGGATGATATGAAAGATTGAAATGCGGAGACTCAAACATTTGAAATAATATTTTCATCGGGTGGAGTAAAATACGCGTAATACTCTTTTTCCCTTATTAAGGCTTTCCCCATGGTTTTTTTTTCTTGTAAGATTTTTAATGAAGCCAAATGTGTATTACTAAATACGTGTCCTCTTTTTCCTTCACTAACATTTTTCCCACTGGATATTTTCTTGTAAGATTTTAACGAGGTACATTACCTCTTAATGAACATCCAATGGGGAGTGTTATGAAACTATTATATTGAGAATGTCCATTTTTTTACTCTGCTATAGATAATCTTCCTGAAGAAAATTATCCATTTAGTAATCTATTGAAGTTTATCTATAAGCAGTTGATGCGGGCAGGTCGCAAGCAACTCAATAAAATAATTAGCAGCAGCTTCTTATTAAACAGGAAGGTTGCGAGCAGCTCATGCAGACAGCTTACAAGCACCTCAAGAAAAGTCACGCAGCTGCTTCTAGAAAAGCCTTGCAGTTGCTTCCTGAAAAGCCTCGCAGCTACTTCCTTTCTTTTATAAAAAGAGGAGATCCGGACCCATTTTTTTCTGATCCTTCGAGAAAAATATTCATTCATACATCAGTTTGAAGTTGAATAATATATCAGTATCTTTCTATACTTGTCTTCAGTTTATTTACTTTATAGTCTTTATTTTATAACAAAGATTATATTATTGAACTTGAACATGGTATATTTGGTTTCTTTCGAGCACACGGTGACAGGGTTCTCCTAGGAGAAGTTAGCTTTTGAAATGTTATAGATTTGTGTGACCTATATGTCATGGATTCGAATCGTGGAATCATTCACTAGTACGTGTATTAGGGTTGATTGCTTATATCAAAATCCTTTGAAATGTAATCCTTCATCGGATCACGCTTGAACGCGATATACATCGTGCATCAAACTTTTTAAATATATATATATATATATATATATATATATGTATATATATATATATATGTATATATATATATATATATTACACATAGATATCAAGAAAAAGGCTCAATTATTACTTTATTAGGTTAACTTTAAATTTGTTTCATGATGTTATTGATTTATTTTTTTACATACACTGAAGTAGAAAAAGATAATGTGGAAGTCAGCATCTTGTCTTTTCTCTCTTTGTATGTATTTATGATCAAAGTTGATTATTTATATTCTGCATGCTGCAAATATCTTTTCAGCTTTTGTTGCCAAAGTAGACATAACAAAAAGCAAATTAAATAAATTAATTTTGATTATTTTCATATGGACACAGTTGATACCTTCTTACACCCTTAACAAATTGTGTGAAACTTTACTTTTATCTAATTAAACTTCTCCCTTAAAATCATTATGAAGTTTGGCAAATTATTTTTTCAAGCAAAATAAAGAAAAAGAGAAATATATCACTATTTATTGGTGAAGAATTTCTTTCATGAAATAAATAACAAGGTAGTTGAATAATAAAATTATTGAACATGGATTGATGACTACAAATGTAAGCTTTAGTGGATAATTCGTGATAGATCATAGCATTAGTGATTACATGAACTAACAGTGTTACACCAAAGATAACGACCATTCATTTGTCAATTTATAGCCACCTACATCACAAGAAATAATACATTTTAATATTATACCATTAATATTAAATGCACATAACACCAACATAAATTGAATTGTATTAATGGAGTGGACTGTGTGGTAATTGATCGAATTTGTTATTTTGCATGATAAGCAAGGTTATTTTGACCAGACATTTCGCTATATTATCAATGGCGCGACTTCAAATTTCCGAAGACATAGACCCTGAATAGGGATGTGTGGAGATCAAGCATTAGGGTTAGATAGTTCATCATTTGTCTTTGTTGTTCCAGCTAGTCTGAAGTGCTTTGTCTAAGTTTGCTAGCGGTTTTTGTTCATCACACTATTTTTTAAAAAAGTTATTATTAGCATAATTATTATATGGCCACTTATTTGTTGTCTCTTATGATGCTGATGTTATTTGTCTGGTTTCTGTTGTTGTTACATATTTTTTATCTCTGAACCGAGGGTCTCCCAGAAACAGCCTCTCTACTCCGGAGGGGTAGGAGTAAGGTCTGCGTACAATCTGCCTCCCCAAACTCCACTAGTGGGATGATTACTGGGTTGATGTTGTTGTTGTTCATTTTGCTATTTAAATTATTTATGTTTACTTTATAGCTTTTTAGGGGCTATATTTTTTTTAGGGTTTCCCATTAAAGTTCGGTATTCGCATTGGAGCCTGACTAAATTTGAATTTGCATAAAAAAATCTCATATTCGGGGCAAAACCCTCCGTCTTTCCCTAGCTAATAAATCTGACTCTATACTCAAGGCTCGATGTCACGATCTGGAATTTCCGCCCTCAGGAGTCGTGATGGCGCCTACTCGTGGAAGCTCAAGCCATGCTTCTTTGAAACCATTACCCCTTTCGTTTTATACATGTTTAAGCAATTAAATTAATAATTAATAAGCATTTAAATGACAACAGAGAAATAAAATTTAGCAAAAGTCGTAAATATATATAAAACCAAAAATGTCTAGAAGTCAATACATGTCTCTACCCAGAACCTGGTGTCACAACATCCACGGACTACTATGAATACTACATACATCAGTTTTGAAGGAAAAGTAAAGTTGTTTGTCTCGGATACATGAGATAACAGAAGATAAAGTTAGATAGAGGAGACGTCGGGCCTGCGGATGTCTGCAAGTCTACTTTGGTGTCTCGGTGGACTGAAGGTTGGCTCCCGAACTATTATTGCACACCAAGTGCTACTCCGGTATCTGCACATAAGTGCAGAGTGTAGCATCAGCACAACCGACCCCATGTGCTGGTAAGTGTCTGGCCTAACCCCGGCGAGGTAATGACGAGGCTAGAACCAGACTCCATATAAACTTGTGCAGTTATATAATATATATGGCGGAAAAATAAACAGGTAATAAGCAGTTAAAAAAGGACGGGGTACATGCTTAGGGGGAACAACTCAACCTAGCAGAAACCAGATAAATATTAAAGACAGTATAATATCTAAAATAATGTAAAAACACTACTGTTGCGGCGTGCAACCAGATCCAATATATTATCTATTGCGGCGTGCAACCCGATCCAACATATGATCTGTTGCGGCGTCCAACCCGATCCAATATGATATCTGTTGCGACGTGCAACCTGATCCAATATAACATATGTTGTGGTGTGCAACCCGATCCATACATGTATACATTAATAAAAATGTTGTGGCGCGCAAAGCGATCCAAATATACAGCTTTCAGTAATTATAACAACAATCCTGGCAAGGGAATTACCATAAGTTACACTATCCTGGCAAGGGAACTCAACAGTACAAGTATATACGTCCCGGCAAGGGAGAATCAGCTATAACCAATCTCAATCTCAACTCATAATCATCTCTATTACCACCATTTCTAACGCATAAGTAACTTTCACGAAAATAAACTAACATTTTGCTCAATATCACATATTTACTCATTATTGCAACCATAGCATTATTCAAGAATTCAACAAGTATCAATTTATGACTCGCGGTCATGCTCGGCACCAACGTATAGATACACGTCACCATGCCTATACGTCGTACTCAACAAGTAACACATAGCAAATATGACTCAACTCCTAATCCCTCAAGCTAAGGTTAGACGTAATACTTACCTCAAACTTCCACGACCAACCCAATCCTCAATTACTGCTTGTCCTCTCGAATTTGGCTCCAAATCAATTGTATCTATACATAAATAATTTCATAACATCAATAAGTGCTAAACAATGCGAATTCAGTGCCTAATTATAGCTTTCCAATCATTCTTTTTAAAAAAAACTCAAAAATCGTTCTCGGACCTGCTTGGTCAAAAGACGAGGTTCGGACCAAAATCAAATCATCCATTCACCACGAGCCCAAATATATAATTATTTCCAGAATTTGATCCCAGAATAATGTCTAAATCACTATTAATCAAAGTCCTAACTCTACCCAAATACCTAATTTTCTACCCTTAATCACATATTTTAGGCCTAGAAATTCAATATATGTTGATGGACATGGAAGAAAATAAGTTGAAGATTACCAACCCAAGAGATTATGGTGAAGAATCGCTTCAAGGGTCGCCTGGGAGCTTTGGAGAAGAAGAGGTTTTATGAAATTTTGAGAAATCCCGAAATGCATTCTGTTTTTGAAACTTAAAATAACTGGGCGATTTAATTCTATGCGTTCGCGACAGACGTCTCGCGTTCACGATGGGTCAGGTTGTTAGGCCTTCGTGTTCGCATTAAGTGGATCGCGATCGCAAAGCTTTAGATTCTCGAGCCCCCGCATTCGCGCCCTACCATTCGCTTTCGTGTAAGGTACCTACCCCTCCCCCTGCCTAGGCCACTTAGCCTTCGCGTTCGCATGGCCAGGAACGCGTTCGTAAAGGTATAGCACGCGCTGACTCGAGTTCGCGACCTGGTCTATGCGTTTGCGTAGAAGGAAGTTCCGTCAGCACAATTTACACATCGCATTCGTGAGGGTCCTCCCGCAAACGCGAAGAAGGAAATACCATGATACCAGAATTGGAAAATCTACAATTTTTATAAGTCTAAAACCATTTCGAAATACATCCGAAACACACCCGAGCCCTCGGGGCTCCTAACCAAACTCATGTACTAACTCAGCAACATCATACGAACTTATCTGTGCAATCAAATCGCCTAAATAACCTCAAAAATAATGAACAAAACCTCAAAATCAAGAACTTTTTTTTTCTCAAACTTCATCAAGTTTCAAATTTAGAAATTCAAGCCTGAATCACGTCAAATGACGTCCGTTTTAACCAAATTTTACAAGAATGACTTAAACCATATATAAGACATGTACTGGGAGCCGGAACTAAAATACGGGCCCGATAAATCGCTTTCTATTCAGATTTCATTTCAAATTTCCTTAAATATTTCGAGAAAATAATTTTTTCTAAAAAATTCATTTCTCGGGCTTGGGACTTCGGAATTCGATTCCGGGCATACACCCAAGTCCCATAATTTTCTACGGACCCTTCGGGACCGGATCCGTTTACCCAAAATATTGACCGAAGTCAAATTTATTCATTTTAAAATTAAAACTTAGGATTTTTCATAGAATTTCATATTTAAGCTTTTCGGCTACGCGTCCGGACTGCATACGCAAATCTAGACAACTATAATTGAGGTTTTCAAGGCCTCGAAAGCAAAGAATTTAATTAAAAAAACAGGTAATGACCCCTTTGGGTCGTCACACTCGAACCCGAGACCTCTAGTTAATAATAAACAAATATTTATCACCCCACTCCAATCTTTATTGGTAGGGGGCTAAATTTTGTTAATTAGCCATAGAGTAAGAATTATTTATGTGTACCTTATAGCTTTTTAGAGGGCTGAGTCTATATATTAGCCATAAAGAATTGCTTTATTGATATTTACTCTGTCGTTCATTATATTCTATATACTGGCCAGTGGCTACTTTTGCATGTTGAAGTTAATACAAAACCTAATTTTTTTCTAATATATGCCAAATTGGTGGACTAATTTGTATTATTCGAAATTGCTCAAAGTTTTCATGTATGATATACATTACAGAGATATAAAATTGATGGACTCCACGTGTCCAAATTATTTTTTCAGCAAAACGAAATTGACCAATTTTTTTTTATGGTTTAAAATTACTCGAGATGGTTGGAGCTTTGTTTAAGGGTCAAGGATAAAGAAGATATATTTATCTAATGGCAGGGTAATACTAGACCGAAAATTTGACGAACGGTAAAATTACTCAATTTCAAATAACAGATGAACAAATTTAAACATTTTCTCTTGAGATAATTGTGAGTGTTACTCCCGGACCCCACTTTGTGGGACTATATTAGGTAGTTGTTGTATAATTGTGAGTGTTAGTATGTTAAAACAAAAAATTAGAAAACTGTTAGAAGAATAAAGAAATGTAGAAAACAGTAAAGAATTAGAAATATTCCGAGTCCACAATTTTCTTGTGCGTCCTTAAGGAATTTTAACTCCCTCACACGTTGCCAAGGTAATGGATTAAATCCTCCCAGGATAAAACGGAATAAACGTTCCTGCAACAATGGCAATACAAACTGCAGGATACCAACGAACTCAAAGAACGGAGCAAAATCACAATTACGACTTTGAGAGACAGAGACTGCGAATTAGAATTCAATATTTTCAGAAAGAAGGAAGTTCTCATGTGTTTTTCATGTACAGAAAACAAAGTCATGCCTCAGAATTTATAGGCAATTATCATAAGAGGTGTCTGGAAAAGGTGTCTTTTCGGAAAAGACGTTATGGCGCAGTCCTACCGCGGTTACGCCAGGATCGCAGCCGGAGAGGCTCTCTGAATCTCTGAATCTGCAGCAGGGTTCTGGCGCAATCCTACTGCGGTTACGCCAGGACCGCGGCCAGACTATCCTACTGAATCTTCGGCTGTGATCTGGCTTTTAATTAATTATTAAATAATTAAATAAATTTTTTCCAAAAATAATTTTACCGATCGACTGACAAATCCCAATCTGAAGTCGAGCGAGCAACGAAGACGACACGATGGTTCATTCTCTTCACCTCCTTTTAAGAGTTTTAAGAAGTGATTTTATATATAAGCACATAAATGTAGTTGTCCCTCACCAATGACAGATAATATGCTCAAAAGCTCACTTCTTCAAATTTTATTTTCTCTTCATTTTATTTCCCTCCATTTTTAATTCACACTCTTTATACTTTAAAGTCGAAGGCCTTAGAATTTGAAAATTTAGCTCAAACTCACCAACTATTTGTTGACTCTGAAAAGGATAATTGGCCTACTTGGAGGAGAAGCTAGATGGTGGTTAATACTTAATAATGTCCACATCTAGTTTGGGTCTACATTGTTTTTATTATAAGCATCTTCCTTTTTCTTTTTCTCATTTAATTTTGTGGTTAATATTTCGTGGGCGTCTGGACATAAGAATTGTAAAATTATAAATAAATAAAAAGTAATTTTTTTAAGTAAAAATAGTATTTGAAAATTAGAGTTGAGTATGAACATGAAAATAATTTTTGATATTTTATGACTGATTTGGGTTAAAATTTTAAAAAATAGAATGTTGGAGTTCTTCAGGTAAAAATTAAAAAATTTATGGCCAAATATTAATTTCGAAAAAAGTTAAAAAAAATCGAAAAAAACGAAAATAAAACTCTTATGTCCAAATGGGCTCTTACTATTCTTAGGGGATCATTTGACTACAAGGATAAGGGGATAACAATTTAGAATAAAATGTAAGATTATTTTATTTTAGTATATTAATTTTGGTATATACAAGCAATTTTGAAATGTAGTTTATACTACAATTACGATATTATTTTTATACCATTTTAAATCATTTTGAAGAAAACCAATGTCCTTATCCAAAAGTCCCTGCAAACTGTCCCCATGTTTCAATAAATTGAACATGATCATCCATATATTGTCACACTGGAATACAATTGTACCTTTGAGAAAATGTATAAAGATCTCGTATAATTTGCCCTGAAAAGTCATTTATATATTTAAATTTTATGGGTGTCCTAACACCCCATTATATTTAAAGAACTGTATTTATTTATTCCCCACTAAGGCCTGGCCCGCAGCGCATATTTCACAACGCAATTGTGCACGTTTTTGCTCTACTTTAATCATTAAAAACACCCTAAAAAGTTTAATTTTTTAACTTCACTATAACCCCCAACCATCAGTAAAATCTATTCTTTCCCAGTTTTTTATCAAACCCAATTGAAGAGCCCTAATTTCTTCTTCAACCTTTCATTGCTCTATCTCACAAAAAGAAAAAATGAGACTTCAACTCCATTTTCAACGCTCTAATCTACCATTACTCATCCAACCTAAGCACAATTCGCCCCTTAATAAACCTCAAAATTCGCCATATGGGAAGAAAGAAATTTATCAACTAGCTACAGAACAAAGAAACTTAATTAAACCAATAGCTCAACAAATTTTGCACAAATTCAAGAAAATTTCAAGAACTGAAATTTCTGAGTCTGAAGCTAGTTTAAATGAGAAAAGCTCAAAAATTTTGCTATTGTGAGCTATATCTGTTTGGGTAATGTTATTTTTAATGGGTTTTGATGATCAAAATAAGGCATTGGCTTTGGGTCCAGAAGGTCCATTAATGGAGGAATTTTGGGATAATATGAGGAGATATGCCATTTATGTTAGTACTGGAGTTCTTTGGGCTGTTTATGAAGCGCGTGTTTCCCGCTCAAATTAATATAGCTGGGTCAGGCCTTAGGAGGCAGTAAATAAATACAGTTCTTCAAATAATAGTGGGATGTTAGAACACCCGTAAAATTTAGATATATAAATAACTTTCCAGGACAAGTTGAATAGGGTATTTATGCATTTTCTCTTGTATCTTTCCTAGGTAGTAGTACCTGATTATGACTACAATTTCCTACTTTGTTACCTCGATCTTTAAAACAAATCAACATTAAAAGAAAAAGATTCTTTGGTGCGAAAAGTATATTTCGCTTTCACGTAAGATCCAAGAAAAGATCGTATTTCTAGGGGTGTAATATAGACAGTCTACCCTAATATAAATATTAGTGACTGTTTCAACGACTCGAACCAGTAACCTATAAGTCACACATAAATGACTTTACCGTTTCTCCAAGACTTTCCTTCTTATATTAAACGAAAATTATACGGATTTAAGAAAAACATTGTTCCTTGAAACACTACTACAAAGACTTTGGTCAGTTTTTCAATATATATATATATATATATATATATATATATAGTTAACGAAACCGACCAACTTGGTCTGTTTTCTTTGGCGCAAAAATGTGGGAAACTATTTTGAGTCCCGCAAAATTTATTTTTCAAGAAAACGACCAACTTTGGTCGATTTTTTATTTAAAACAAATTAAAATTAACATTGAAAAAATTGACTAACTTTGGTAGGTAATTTTATTTTTTAATAAAATCAATCAACTTTGATCGGTTATTTCCGTGCGAAAATATAATTAAAGAGTATAAATGAAAGAAAAGATAGTCTTAAAACAATATGCACAAATGGTCTAGTGGTAGAATAATATCCTGCCACAATATAGATACCGATTCGATTCTCAGATGGTGTATTTTCTACTTACATAATTAAAATACGTCGGCAATTTTTTTTGAATTTAATTCACCAACCAACTTTGATCGATATGCCCTTCTGACCTTCAAAATACCGTCCACACGTAAATAATCGCATTTTGGACGGTTAGACATATATAGGCTTGCTTCTCTTTTTCTTTTTCTTCCTATGATCTTGTGAGCGTTAATGTGTTAAACCAATAATCAGAAAAAATAGTTAGGAGAATTAAAGACTAGAAAATAGTAGAGAATCAGAAATATTCCAAGTCCACAAATTTCTTGTGTGTCCTTAAGGAATTTTAAACACTCACACGTTGCCAAGATAATGGATTAAATCCTCCCAGGATAAAACGGAATAAACCTTCCTGCAATAGTGGCAATACAAATTGCAGGATACCAACGAACTCAAAGAACGGAGCAAAATCACACTTACGAATTAGAAAGAGAGACTGTGAATTAGGATGCAGTATATTCAGAAAGAAAGAAGTTCTGGAGTATTTTTTATGTATAGAAGATACAGCCTTGCCTCAGAACTTATAGGCAAATATCAAAAGAGGTGTCTGAAAAGGTGCCTTTTCAGAAAATACACTGCCTGTCATAGTTCTACCGGGATCGCGACAGAATAAATTTTATCCAAAAATAATCTTATCCATCTATCACTTGACAAATCCAAATCCAAATCCAAAGCCGAAGCCGGGTCGAGCGAACAACAACGACGGCACGAGGGTTCATTCTCTCCAACTTTTTTTTAAGAGCCTTAAGAAGTGATTCTATATATAATCATACAAATGTGGTTGTCCCTCACCAATGAGGGATAAAGTGCATGACAAAAGTTCACGTCTTCAAATTTTCATTTTCCCTCCATTTTATTTCCCTCCATTTCCAATTCACACTTCTTATACTTTAAAGCCCAATGGCTTAAAGTCCAACAATCCCCCACATGAATGGGAGTGGTCGTATGATGAAAGATCATAGATGAAAGCTATGTGATTTTGCAAGTAAAGATTAATTACATATGGATAAGTAGGTTTCCCTTTGAACTTTTCGTAGTGAACATATGTCGGATATACTCGTTCAATCGATAGATTTGATATCTTTGGACCGTCGAACTTTAGTGTGAACCCAGACAACCATATGTCATACAACCAACCCTTAACCGTCTTTTGATTCTAATTGTTGTGTTTGTTTTAGCCATGAACACCGCCTGGTTTCATAAGTGCGTAGAGAATTGGCCTTACAAGATTCTCATTGAAGTGGCTTCCACTTCGCACTTACGTCCTAAACGTGTAATCCTTTAGTTTGACACTATTTGATAGAAACCTCATCAAACTTAGGTAATCATTAAAGAACATGTAAAGTTCTATCCTTGTTACTGTAGATTGTCTTCATCACGAGAATGGACCAAAGTTTTTATTTTGACAATGTTGAACCAGTCAATCATAACTTTGTTTGAGCTCCTTGAACCTAGATCTCGGAATAACCAAAATTCTAGGTAGAGTTACCACCATATTGACTTTTCCTCGGCCATAGTCCCATTCCCTTAGATGATTTCTCAACTCATTCTCTAGTTAAGCCTTTTTTAAGAGGATCCGCATTATTATCCTTTGATCTTACTTAACCAATAGTGATAATTCCACTAGAAAGTAGTTGTCTAACAGTATTATGTCTTCATCGTATATGACGAGACTTTCTGTTATACATAACTCTCCATGCCCGTCCTATTACAACCTCACTATTGCAATATATGCAAATAGGAACCAAAGGTTTTGGCCAGAACGGAATGTCTTCTAAAAAATTCCAAAGCCATTCAACTTCTTCACCGGCTTTATCCAATGCTATAAACTCTGATTCCATTGTAGAGCGAGCAATACACGTCTGTTTGGAAGACTTCCAAGATACTACTCCTCCACCAATAGTAAACACATATCCACTTGTGGACTTTGTTTTTGTTGAGCCGGTTATCCAATTTGCATCACTATACTTCGATAACAGCGGGATATTTATTGTAATGCAAAGCGTAGTCTTGGGTATACTCCAAGTATCCCAGAACTCATTTCATTGCCACCCAGTAATGTTTGTTGGGATTACTTGTGAATCGACTAAGTTTACTTATTGCACAAGCTATATCAGGTGGTGTCCAGTTCATGATGTACATTAAGCTTCCCAACATACGAACATACTCCAATTGAGACGTAATTTTACCTTTATTCTTCATAAGATGATGGTTTAAGTCAATTGGAGTCCTTGCACTTCTAAATCCAAGTGTTTGAATTTTTCAAGTACCATTTTCACGTAATGTGATTGAGACAAAGCTAGACCATAAGGAGTCCTCTGGATTTTAATTCCTAGAATTACATCGGCAACTCCTAAGTCTTTCATATCAAACTTACTAGCAAGCATACGCTTAGTAGCTTGAATGTCGGCAATGTTTTTGCTCATTATTAGCATATCATCAATATATAAGCAAACAATGACTACATGATTTTGAACGTTCTTAATGTGAACACATTTATCACATTCATTAATCTTAAAACCATTTGACAACATTGTTTGGTCAAATTTCGCATGTCATTGTTTGGGTGCTTGTTTTAGTCCATAAAGAGACTTAACAAGTCTACACGCCTTCTTTTCTTTTCTCGGAAACACAAACCCTTCAGGTTGGTTTATGTAAATTTCTTCCTCAAGATCACCATTTAAGAAGGCTATTTTTACATCTATTTGATGGATTTGAAGAGCATACAAGGCTGCTAACGCTATTATCATCCAAATAGATGTAATTCTTGTTACCGGTGAGTATGTGTCAAAATAGTCAAGATCTTCTCGTTTTCTAAATCCTTTGGCAACAAGTCTTGCCTTTTATTTGTCAATAGTACCATCGTCTTTCATTTTATTCTTGAAAATCCATTTAGAACCCAACGTTTTGTTACCTGGAGGAAGATCGACCAATTCCCAAGTATGGTTGCTCAATATGGATTCTATTTCACTATTGACAGCTTCTTTCCAATATTGTACCTCTGAGGAAGATATTGCTTCCTTGAAGGTACGAGGTTCATTTTCTAACAGAAAAGTCAGGAAATCTGGACCGAATGAAGTAGATGTCCTTTGACGTTTACTTATTCTCAGATTTTCCTCATTAGGCATACCATCAGTTGTTTCCTTCTGAGGTTGTTTTGACTTTTGGCATGTCACTTCACTTTCCTTTTTATACAAAAAAATAGTTTCAAAGAATTCAGCATTATCTGATTCTATTATCGTATTAATGTGAATCTCAGGATTTTCTGATTTATGAACCAGAAAACGATATGCCTTGCTATTGGTTACATATCCAATAAACACACAATCAACCGTTTTGGACCTATCTTAACCCTTTTAGGTTTAGGTACTTGTACCTTAGCTAAACACCCCCACATGTTGAAGTATTTCAAGCTAGATTTCCTTCCTTTCCATATCTCATAAGGAATAGAGTGTGTTTTACTATGAGGTACATGGTTGATTATTCGGTTAGCTGTAAGTATAGCTTCCCCCCACAAGTTCTGTGGTAAGCCAAAACTTATTAGCAGTGCATTCATCATATCCTTCAACATTCGATTCTTCCTCTTCGCAATTTCATTAGATTGTGGAGAGTAAGGGCAGTTGTTTGGTGAATAATGCCATTTTCCAAACATATTTCTTCAAAAGGAGATTCATATTCACCACCCCTGTCACTTCTTATCATTTTGATCTTTTTTTAGTTGCATTTCAACTTCATTCTTGTATTGCTTGAAAGCATCAATTGCCTCATCTTTACTATTAAGTAAATAAACATAGCAGTATCTCGTGTTATCTCTCAATAAAAGTAATAAAATACTTTTTCCCACCCCGAGATGGTGTTGACTTCATGTCACAAATATCTGTGTGAATTAAGTCTCAAGGACTTGAATTCCTTTCAACAGACTTATAAGGATGCTTAGCATACTTTGATTCCACACATATTTGACATTTGGAATTAATGCAATCAAATTTTGGCAATACTTCTAGATTTATCATCTTTCGCATTGTCTTGAAGTTTACGTGACCTAAACGTGAATGCCATAAAGTGTTTGACTCAAGCAATTAAGAAGAAACATTCACTTTGTTGATAGAAACTGCTATTACACTTAGCTTAAAAAAACCCTCATTTAGGTAACCTTTTCCCACATACAAATCGTTCTTACTAAGTACAACACAAAACAAAAATATATTTGAATCCATTCTTGACAAGAAGTGAAGTAGACACAAGATTCTTACGAATTTCTGGAACATGGAGGACTTGGTTTAGAGTCACTATTTTTTCCGACTTCATCTTCAATGCAATCTTGCCAACTCCTTCAATTTTGACCGTAGATGAATTTCCCTTGAAGATTGTCTCGTCGGGTCTTGCGGGGGCATAAGAAGAAAATAACTCCTTATTAGCACAAACATGGTGGGTGGTTCCAGAATCTATCCACCATTTTATTGGATTTCCTACCAAGTTGCATTCAGGCAACATGGCACACAAGTCTTCCATTTCATCTTCAACCATGTTGGCTTGATTCTTTTTCTTCTTATCGTTCTTTGGCGCACGACAATCCACTGCCTTATGCCCAATTTTTTCACAGTTGTGGCAATTACCCTTGAACTACTTCTTGCTTGGGTAATTCTTTTGTCCAGAAGCCTTCTTATTCTTCTTATTTTGTGGTGCCTTCTCAACAATGTTTGCCCCAATAATTGTCGAGTTTCCACGTGACTTCTTTTCAGCATTTTTGTTGTCTTGTTCTATCCTCAGACGAACAATCAAATCTTCTAGTGTCATTTCCTTCCGCTTGTGTTTAAGATAGTTCTTAAAATCCTTCCACAACGGAGGTAATTTCTCAATGAAAGCAATGATTTGAAAGGCCTCATTTATGACCATACCTTCAATAACAAACTCATAATTAGTAATAAGATAAATCTTATTAATAAAATTATTGACTCGGTCATACCTTCAACAAGGAGGTCATGTACAATGACTTGTAGTTCTTCGACTTGGTTATGACCGACCTAGTATCAATCATCTTGAAATCTAAGAACCTTGTATCCACAAACTTCATAAGTCTGGCATCCTCAGTCTTGTACTTCTTCTCAAGCGCATTCCATAATGCTTTTGAAGTTTCCATGACACTATAGACATTGTACAAGTCATCTTCCAAACAACTCAAAATGTAATTTTTGCACAACAAATCAGAATGATTCTATGCTTCAGTTACAACAAGTTGTTCATCATCCGGAGTATTTCCAGCCATGACCGGAGGATCCTCCTTGATGAAACGTTGCAAACTCAACGTAGCAAGATATAAGAGCATCTTCATTTGCCAGCGTTTGAAGTCAATACCGAAAAACTTTTCGGGTTTTTCTGCCGGTGCCATAGCATGCGCAGGAGTAGAACGACTTGACGAGGCAGCATCACTCGTAACAGTAGCACCCATTCCTGCAACACTTCAATTAGTTTGATTTTCATTCGTCATATTTCTGTAAAGTTGAAAAAAATACAGAACTTTGTTAAATCAGTGAAGTTTTGATATCTTCAAACTGAATACCAAACCAAACATACAACATGTAACAATGATGAAGTTTTTATATGATTCAAACACGTACGTTTATTATTCCGAAAAAGTTTTTATGTACTTTAAACCTGACAGAAATAATTATCGGAGTAGAAAGCAACAAGGTTTAGGTCGCCAACAAAGTATATAGAAAACAATTTAATAATCAACACAGAAACGTTAGTAATAAAATTCCTTAAGCTTGTGAGTGTTACTGTGTTAAACCAATAATCAAAAAAAATGTTAGGGAATTAAAGACTAGAAAATAGTAGAGAATCAGAAATATTTCGAGTCTACAAGTTTCTTGTGTGTCCTTAAGGAATTTTAACCCCTCACACGTTGCCAAGGTAATGGATTAATTCCTCCCAGGATAAAACAGAAGAAACCTTCCTGCAACAGTGGCAATACATACTGCAGGATACCAACGAATTCAAAGAACAGAGAAAAATCACACTTACGAATTAGAGAGAGAGAGAGAGGGGGGGGGGGAATTAGGATGCAGTATATTAAGACAGAAAGAAGTTCTGGAGTATTTTTTGTGTATAGAAGATGCAGCCTTGCCTCAAAATTTATAGGCAAATGTCAGAATAGGTGTCTGGAAAAGGTTCCTTTTCAGAAAATACGTTGTCTACCGCGGTTCTACCGCGATCGCAGCAGAACCACGGCTAGAGATGCTCTCTGAATCTAACTGCAGGCTCTTAGAATCTGACTGTCGCGGTTCTACTGCGGTCGCTGCACAACTGTGGCCAACAAGGCTCTTTGAACTTTTAGCAGGGTTCCGACGTATTTTCAGCAGAGATTTGGCATTTAATTAATTATTAAATAATTAAATAAATTTTGTCCAAAAATAATTTATCGATCCAAATCCAAAGCCGAAGCCGAGCGACGACGGTGCGAGAGTTCATTCTCTTCAATTCCTTTTAAGATATTTAAGAAGTGATTCTATATATAAGCATACAAATATGGTTTTCCCTCACCAATGAGGGAACAAAGTCCACGAGTTGGCTTCTTCAAATTTTTATTTTCCCTCCATTTTATTTTTCACTATTTTATTTCTCTCCATTTCCAATTCACACTACTTCTACTTTAAAGTCCAATGGCATAAAGTCCAACATATCTGACCATTCTAACTATCCATCTAAGGTTATTATTAAAAGTTTCGTGTTATTCTCTTTTTAATCACTTTGCTTAGAAATGCAAATACATTGGAGTACGCTGTTCTCCGTTTTTTATTAAATGGTGACAACTCATAATAGATATCCAGACACCACTGAGTGGTATTGTACTGGGTCGTACTTTTTTTTAACTCATAATAGATAGCTTATATATGGAAGGAACGAACCCAATAAAAAAGGTAAAACTCCAGTTTTCCCTTGTATTTGGAGGTGGTGGTGGATATTACCGAGGAATATGGTAGAATGGTTGAGGTTTCATTATATACAACAAGAGATCTCGGGGTAGAGCCGTGAAATAAAAAACTTTTTTGATGAATGATTTACCTACTTAATGGGCTCGATGCAAGAACTTCGATGTAAGATCAAATTAGTCGAACCAATAAATTTGGAATACCGAACGACCAAAAAATTGTGAGTGGAGTGGAGTACCTGTGGGGTAGGGTGGTTAATTGTCCTGTGGATAATTATGACTATTTTGGTGACTTAAGGCTCAAATTCCACTATACACAGAAAATAACACATTTGACAAGTAAACACCATTTGCACAATTGCAAATAAATACACATATATAAACTCGATTCAAGATTCATAAATTGTGCATTTGAAGCAAAATACTTAATGTTGAGGAAATAATTAAGAATACTTTATTTTCATCGGTTAGATACTAATTTTTAATTCTAACAACTACATTTTTTACTTCCTTTATTTAGTTTCAAACTAGAAGTTCCTTCGCTAATCTATCACAAAAAGTAGAGATGATTATTAACATATATATTTTTCGGTTATTATTTTAGGAGCGAGTAAAATAGTAATTTTTCAAACAAAATAGAGCCTTTAGTTTTGGAAAATAGTCTTTACAGTTGTCTTCAACTTTATTACATGATTATTGAGAGTGTAACACACACATGAATTCATGTCAGTGTATATTAGATAACATAATATATTATGTGATTTATACGTATGGTTCTCAATGCAAAATTAAGATCACATCTACCAACAAAAAGGTTCAGTTCAGGTTTTTCTCTGTACGATCCATGTGATGTGTCTACCGTTTGAAACTTTATATATGACTTTTTCCTTTTTTTTGGCTTTTTCCTATTTTTTAGAACTTTTTATTCTATGATTTCTTGGAAAAAAAAGTGGTGGAACAAGTGTGTAAAGTAGGATTTCAATGTATATAAAGTGGCATTCATCAGCTATAGGCACCTATAAGCTTAAAATAGATGGAGCGGCCAAAGTAAATACCACTACTAATAGTTTTGGGGGACTCTTCAGGAATTCAGCAGGTCAATGTCTAATGGATTCATGGGCTCATTATCAACCGACAATTATATGTGCATGAAATTAAAAGCCTTACTACAAGATTTACAACTTGCAAAACAACACCAACTGACACCACTGGAAGTTAATGTACATTCTACAAAAGTAATAGCAATGCTTTCTAACCATAATCTTCACTACTTATTCTCCCTCATGGAATGCAGGTTATTATTCCAGCAGCTGGGTAATCCGCCAATCACTCATATATACAGGGAGCAAAATCATGCAACACATTATCTGGCTCAACATGACTCAACTACTCAAACTCAAGGCATTATTTCTATTTTAACTCAGCCACCACACTTTTTGCTCAAACAACTACTAGCTGACCAAACAGGGACTGTCTATTAGCGTATTGTCAAACACTGCAATACAACCAGATGCGGATCCAGGATTTAAAGCTTATGAGTTCCTATAACGACCTTAAGTAAATATACAATAAGTAACTGGGTTCACAATCAAATATTTATGGATATGTAGTAAGTTTTTTAATACATTTACAGGGTATATGTAAAAGCTACTGGGTTCCTGGGAACCCACCTTCAATAGGCTAGATCCGCCGTTGAATACAACGGATTCCCTCTATATTCCTCCAGCTTGGACTACTAACCAATCCATGCAGCAACTTGTAGCTCACTCCTTTTATAATAGCATGCAGTTAGCTCCCTGTAATGTTACTCCTTAATTAATAAAAAGTTCTTTTGATGATAAAAAAAAAAAGCTACAAAAGTAGGCATTCCACTGCTGTCATTTCTCTACTAGAAATCCAGGTAAAACCGTCCAAAAAAAATCAACCAAAATTTGTCGGTAATGGCCAATAACTATCCAAAACGTGATCATTTACGTGTGGACAGTATTTTGAAGGTCCGAATAGCATATCTATCACACCTCCTTTTTCACTACACCCGCAAGGGCGTAAATGAATTTTTCCACTTAAAGGACAATCAGAACGAAATTTAATTATTAAGATTTCAGAGTCGCCACTTGGGAGATTAATGGTGTCCCAAGTCACCGATTGAATCACGAACCTAGGAAAATATGACTCTGCTAACAGTCCGCGAACCAAAAATCTGAGTAAGGAATGCTGTTAATCCGGGAGAAGATGTTAGGCATTTCCGGATTCTCTGGTTCTAGCACGGTCGCTCAACTATTATATCTGCCTTACTTATCTGATTTTATTACATGAATAAACTATGTGTCAATTTTTACTTATTAACCGCTTTTATTCAATATGTATTTTTTAAATAAAGTTGAACGTCGTTTAAAGCGTGCCTCCGGACCGTGTCACATAAAATGCACCCGCAATCCTAAGCATACTATATTCAATGTTTTGGGATTTGGATTTGGGTCGCATGAAATGCACACCCGTATTTAAGAATGTAATTTATTAAAATCGTACATAAAGAGTCTAACGCGTTATTATTTTTGGGAAAGGCCGTAAAATCCGCTACACGGCCCGTCCCTAATTTCTAAGTATTTTTAATCAATCATTTATTAAGGGCCCCGCAATTTTGTATTTTTATTGGGTGAGGCTCGTCTCATTTTGTTTTAAAAGGGCAAGCCTAAAAGCAATTATGATTTCTATTCGTATTTTGTCTCTAAAAGATAAAAATCCTAATTAATTAATTATTACAATTCGGGCTTCGAATTCAAGTTCGGGTCCAAACAAAAGGAAGACTTTTTAATTCGTACCCGCTACTCAAAACCCAAATTTGAAGCTGCTTAAACTTGAATTGAAGTCTTTAAAGTAGGCCCAATTTAATGAACCAAATGATGTTACACGGGAACGCAAATGGGCATGAGTCCATCCCAAACGTAATGCAATAACTGGCTGACCAGAGGAGATCAAGGGATCGATTCCCCCGGAGCTCACACGCACACGATTTAATTGGTTGTTAAACCATTCCCCACCTCGTTTTGTATTGACAATGACCAATGAAATTATAGGGCTTCAAACTAAAATGTAATTAACAGCAACTGGGCGGATTAACCACGTTCAACTTTACGTTAAAAAACACCTAGTCATGCTTGATTTCAGTAATGCTTCTCAACACAATTAGCAATATCAGCTATGATTTATTAATTCCAACATTAATCAACAACTAAATGCCTACTGGTTATTAAATTCAACTGGAGCGAACTTCGAAGAGCATGAATCAATTGCGTGCTTGTTATTACCAATTCAATTAACATCCATTGATGTTCAAAAGAGTATGCTAACTCGCAAGTTTAAATTGAACAATTAGACCAAGTATAGCTGATGACAATTAGTATTTCAATCAGCTACTAACCATAAGTTCCCTGGACGATTTAACGGTCTATTATCAACAATAATTGACACAAATCAACAGTTCAATACAACTAAGTCGTTACAGTCAAGGATAATAAAAACATGGCAACTAATGAAGCCTCCAACGAAATATAGCTCCTGTTTCATTTCATTTTTCAACTGGATACACTGCATGGATTCAAACTCGAAGGTGTGTACGTGATTTTTGAATTACAACAGAAGAAGAACAGAAGCAGGTGAACAACATCAGTAGCTTAATACTTAAAATAGCCCAGGAAATAGAATGAGTAGCCCAGATACGTTTAAATCAAACAAAATCTAGCAGATCCACTTCAACACAGCAACAAACCAACCAGAATTGAACACCAACGCATAGACAACCAACAAATAATCCAAACCAATTCGAAACAGAACTGAAAACCCTTTGATCAGTGCACTGGTGCAAATCCTAGCCAAATACCCACTTAATTTGATTCAATTGCCCTTGAAGTGATTCTCTGCACTTCACCAAACAGCAATAGTAGCTATAGAATGTGAATTAACGAATAGAAACTGAAATCAGTCCCTAATTTTAATGGAATTGTAACATTTTTTATTTTTTTCTTTGAGTTTCTATTTTTTTTCTCTTTTTTGGTGTTTTGAAGTTTTTGGGGTTTGGATTTCAGATCTTAGATCTGAAATTTAGAGAGCATACTTTGGGGAAATTTTTTGGGCTCCAAAACTTGTGACATAAGGCATTGACATGCCTTTTATAGGTAAAATGAGGGCAACCCTTAGATTTTTAGGTTTCAAATTCATTCCCTAGTTTATTTTAGATTAATCCCTCATTTTTTGACTTGTTTCCCAAGCTAGTTCCTAAATTGGTCTAAATCTACACTAAAGTACTATTTTAGAAGGCCCTAGTGCGTTCTTCTACCCATGCAATACCTATACTACCCTTTCTTTCATTTTGAAATTACTATTCCCAATAAATCTACCCTTTTATATGCCTAAACTTTCCTTATTTCCTCCCTGAAATTACTACCTCAGTTAGCTAAACCAAACCCTTACCCATGGTTGATTAGACAACTAACTATAGTCAAGCTAAATCCAGAATCAAACAGTCAGAAACAATCAAATATCTTCAAACTGAATACCAAACCAAACATACAACAAGTAACAATGGTGAAGTTTTTATTTACTTCAAACCCGTACGTTTATTATTCCGGCAAAGTTTTTATGTACTTTAAACCGAACACAAATAATTATTGGAGTAGAAAGTAACAAGGATTTAGTCTCCAACAAAGTATATAGAAAACAGTCAATAATCAACACAAAAACGTTTGTAATAAAATTCCTTAAGCTTGTGAGCGTTACTGCGTTAAACCAATAATCAGAAAAAACTGTTAGGAGAATTAAAGACTAGAAAATAGTAGAGAATCATAAATATCCGAGTCCACAAGTTTCTTGTGTGTCCTTAAGAAATTTTAAACCCCTCACATGTTGCCAAGGTAATGGATTATTTACTCCTAGGATAAAACGGAATAAACCTTCCTGCAACAACGGCAATACAAACTGCAGGATACCAACGAACTCAAAGAACGGAGTAAAATCACACTCACGAATTATAGAGAAAGAGATTGCGAATTAGGATACAGTATATTCAGAAAGAAAGAAGTTCTGGAGTATTTTTCGCGTATAGAAGATGCAGCCTTGCCTCAGAATTTATAGGCAAATATTAGTAGACATGTCTGTAAAAGGTGCATTTTTAGAAAATACGATGTCTGTCGCGGTTCTGCCGCGATCGCGGCAGAACCGCGGCCAGAGAGGCTCTCTGAATTTGTTTATAGGCTTTTAGAATCTGACTGCCGCGATTCTACCCCGGTCGTGGCAGAACTGTGGCCAGCAAGGCTCTCTCAACTTTCAGTAGAATTCCGGCGTATTTTCAGCAGTGATTTGGCATTTAATTAATTATTAAATACTTAAATAAATTTTCTCCAAAAATAATCTTATCGATCCAAATCTAAAGACGAAGCTCAAGCTGAGCAAGCGGGCGACGACGGCGTGAGGTTTCAATCTCTTCAATTCCTTTTAAGAGTTTTAAGAAATGATTATATATATAAGCATACAAATGTGGTTGTCCCTCACTAATGAGGGACTTGGTGAGGGACAAAGTGTAAGACAAAAGTTCACTTCTTCAAATTTTCATTTTCCCTCCATTTTATTTCCTTCCAATTTCTAATTTACACTTCTTCTACTTTGAAGTCCAATGGCTTAAAGTCCAACGAATCTGACCATTTTAACTATCCATCTAAGGTTATTATTAAAGGTTTCCTGTTATTCTCTTTTTAACCACTTTGCTTAGAAATGCAAATACATTGGAATACGTTGTTCTCCATTTTTTATTAAATGGTGACAACTCATTATAGATAGCTTATATATGGAAGAAACGACCCCAGAAAAAGGTAAAACTCCAGTTTTCCCTTGTTTTAGGAGGTGGTGGTGGATATTACCGAGGAATATGGTAGAATGATTGAGGTTTCATTATGTACAACAAGAGATTTCGGGGTAGAGTCGTAAAATAAAAAACTTTTTGACGAATGATATACCTACTTAATGGGCTCGATGCAAGAACCTCGATGTAAGATCATATTAGTCGAACCAATAAATTTGAAATATCGAACGACCAAAAAATTGTGAGTGGAGTGGAGTACCAGTGGGGTAGGGTGGTTAATTGTCCTGCGGATAATTATAACTATTTTGGTGACTTAAGGCTCAAATTCCACTATACACAGAAAACACATTTGACAAGTAAACACCATTTGCACAATTGCAAATAAATACACATATATGAACTCGATTCAAGATTCATAAATTGTGCATTTGAAGCAAAATACTCAATATTGAGGAAAGAATTAAGAATACTTTATTTTCATCGGATAGATACTAATTTTTAATTCCAACAACTACATTTTTTTCTTCCTTTATTTAGTTTCAAACTAGAAAGTTCCTTCGTTAATCTATCACAAAAGTAGAGATGATCATTAACATATATATTTGTCGGTTATTATTTTTAGGAGCGACTAAAATAATATATCTTTCAAACAAAATGGAGCCATTTATTAAAAAGTTTTGTTTTGGAAAATAGTCTTTAAAGTTGTCTTCAACTTTATTACATGATTATTGAGGGTGTAACACACACATGAATTCATGTCAGTGTATATTAGAGAAAAGAATAAATTCTGTGATTTATACGTGTGGTTCTCAATGCAAAATTCAGATCACATCTACCAACAAAAAGGTTCAGTTCAGGTTTTTCTCTGTACGATCCATGTGATGTGTCTACCGTTTGAAAATAATACAGTACATTTAGACAAAAAATACTTAAACACCAAACAAACACTTGCATTCTATTTTTTGGCAAAAAATATTAAACTACAACACATTGAGGAGAAAAAAAATTTGTTTACCTTCAATGAAATTTGTTGTGGAACCAATTTTGTCCACTTGCATGGAAAGATTGTTGTCTTTTTACTGGTGATTTAGGTGTTAAAATACCCAAATCAAAAAGATGGAATATCGGCTACTTTTTGTCGTTTGGGAGTACTAGCTTTTTTCACCATTTTTGACTATGGATACGATTTTCGAGACTGAAACTGTGTTTTCTTGAGAAAACTTTGCATAGGGTTCGGATGGCGGATGAAATTGAAGTAGTGAGAGAGAGAAAATAGTTTTGTAGAGGGTTTGGGACTTTGATGCAACCGTAGGACTGAAAATATGGCGGATGAAACTCTCGATCTGAAACAATGGCAACCTTCGACAATGGAGGATGACAATGGAGGATGAAATTAAAGAAGAGAACCAGAGAATTATGTTTAGTAAATAGGCGTGGGGGGGGGGTGTAATTAAAAAAGGGGAGAAATGCATCGGTTTTGCTTGGAAGAAAGAGAAAACGCGAAAAAATATGAAAAGATTTTGTTCCACAAATCAAGCAAATAATTAATAAGTTGATCATTAAACCTTAAATATAATTTTGGTACATAAATTGAAAGGTGGTATACTTAAATGTAATAAACATAAACCTTAAACATGGGTGGTTATAAGGTTTGCTATATGGGATGTATATGTAAAAATCCCATGGAAAAATTATAGAGACCCCAAAATGCTGATTTCTTTAATTCAAACCCTTTTTCACTTCATTTTCCTTTTCTTCTTCTTTTTTATACTGTTTTGTATTTATTTTATTCACTATTTATATTTTCCTGATTCTTATGAAATATAAAAAATAAAAACAATGACCTAATATATTTTCAAAATTAATCTAATTACTTTTAAAATATTTTAAAACCTATTTCGTGACAAATTCAATCAATTAACAATTAAAAATGTAAAAATAGACTATTTTTGTTATTTTCTTCATATTGTGTTCCAAAATTAACTTAACCACTAATTAATCCTAAAATATAAAATTAAATTCTAAATGCAAATGCCAAGTATATTTTTATATTTTTATATAAATTAAATGCAAAAATAAAATGCCAACAATTAACAGAAAATAACACAAAATTCACAAAATCATCAAAATAAAGAAAAAACTATATGTTTGAATTTTGGAAATAATTCATATATAGGACAAAAATCACGTGCTTACGATACCGATCAAAGTTAGTTAAAAATTACCGACCAAAGTAAATTCAAAAAAATATTGCCAAAAAACAGACCAAAGTTGGCCTGTATTTAATTATGTAATTAAAAATGCACAATCTGAGAATGAATCGGTGTCTGTAATGTGGTAGGATATTATTCTACCACTAAATTACTGGTGCATTTATTTTTAGATTGTCTTTTATTTGATTTATACTCTTTAATTGTATTTTCGCACGAAAATAGCCGATCAAAATTGGTTGGTTTTATTAAAAAAATAAAACGACCAAAGTTGGTCAATTTTTTTAAAATGACCGGCCATTTCAGTCATTTTTAAATATTAATTTTAGTTTATCTTAAATGAAAAACCGACCAAAATTGGTCGGTTTCTTGAAAAATAAATTTCGGGACTCAAAAATAGTTTCCTGTATTTTTGCACCAAATAAAACTGACCAAACTTGGTTGTTTTCGTAAAAAAAATATTTTCAAAAACCGACCAACTTTGGTCGGTTTTTTGACCGACCAAATTGGTCGGTCGACCTTGATTGGGTTTTACCGAATTTCGAATAGTATTTTTATGTATATGTGTATAAATATTTCCACTCTCAATGTATTTATGATGTAGTGGAGGGTGAAGTCACTAGTTATATACCCGGAATTGGCCATAATTTACAAGAATATTTTGTAGTCAAAATAAACCCAACTTATCAATATCTAGCTATTAATTACATATTTACCAAAACTAGCAATGTACATACAAAATTAAAAATATAGATAAAGAAATATTCTTTCTCTCTAAAAATCATACACAAAGATCTCTTTCCATATTTTTAAGCGTCATGAGTAATATTAGATAGAAGACATAAATAAAATTTCATAGATGAGGAAGCAAACAAAATGATGAAGCACAATTTTGGATTGATTTAGTGTCAAAGTTCATAGTTAAGATGGAGCTTAAAAAATTATTACGCGAGACATGTATCAAATATGTATCGTGCATGTATATCACACACAAGTATACATAAATATACATGTGATACACATTTGATGCATATGTGGTACACACATGCTACACATATCATATTTTTCCATGTTTTATCTTCTGCTTTAAATTTTCAATAAAATCACCTCAAGACTCCATCAAGTCATTCGAAAACTGAGATTCGATCTCTTAAAAATGTACCCAATCTATTCAAACAACACTCGTTTAAAAGAAAGTAAAAGTTTAACTTTTTTTAGCTACAAATAACTAATTGACAAATATTATAATATTTGGAGGTAATATTTTATGAATTGGCTTTTTATTTTTGCTAATTGGCTTATAGGCGGTCATAACTGGCGGTCAAAGCACAAAATGCATTTTACTTAATTATGTGTAACTATTAAAAAGTACTAATCTTAGGGTACACACTTTGAGTAATTATTATTATTATTATTAAATAATGTGTTTGCTATTGAACAAAAATTAAAAGAAAATATAAGTTCCTAAAATTGATAAATATTTATCCAATTTAGCTAGTTCCATAAATAAAGAATACTGCCATGTAAAAATCCTTATATACTTTATTGTGATTTTTGATGACTTATATAGAAATATATGATAAAAAGTATTATTTTTTGTTACCTAATACCGAAAATAAGTAACAAACAATACTATGACATAGCTAATTTTGCTCTATTTTTTTAATTTCATTCACTGCTAGTGCTCTTCTTGGGGGAGTAAATTTATGTAACTTAGGAGTTTTATCAACTTAAAAATAATTTTACTGGCATGAAGATTTTGAAAAAGAATTGAATTAGATTCCTTTTCTATTTAGTTAATTCAAAGAATTTATTTTTTTCGCATTTGGGACTTTGTGTTGTTAAAATAACTTACAAAAAAAAGGTAACTTTTAACTCCATTCCTATTCGAACAATAATTTTTCTCTTAATTAATTTTTGAATAATATTTAAAATTACATTCAACAATTAAAAAATATTTAATTAAGTATATACCTCTTACTTTTAATAGTTACAATCTATAGAAGTTTAAGAATAAGTTCCCCTATGAGAAGAATGAGTGTCTAAACATTTTTTATATAAAAATTGCTGTGAGAAAGTATAAGGAAACGAAAAAGTCTTACATAATACGTAGTTCATACACAAAAGGATAGTCGTTCAAATATAATTAAGACAACATTTTAATTCAAAATAAGTAAATATCTAATAAGAGAAAATTTCAGGTGATTTTAATGTCTTAAATAGTAGGAACAAAAACTAAATTGCTGTTTTGTCTATTTTAAAAACTATTTAAAAGGGTAAAAAAGATAAATGATATTTCGCTAAGGACCTTCGTGATATTAATATAGTATAAATATAGATATAGATTTATTCATGCTCATGAATTTCATATGTTAATTACCCTTATAAACGGAGGATGTATGATAATCTCATTATGCTATTTGCATTGAATAGACAACGATACTAAAGAAACATATGGAGCATGAAGACTGTGTTTCATTAAGCTATTATATTCCTATTTTATTTTACAGTCCTTGTGTTATTTTTTTAAGTAAGGAAGGTTCATAATTATACAAAATTTAGCTGATTTCGAATTCTTAAATATTAGGAACATAATTAATGTCTATTACTAAATATTAGAAAAATAATAAAATGACTATTTTGCCTAGTGTGAAACTTATTTTAAAGGGTAAGAAAGACTAAAGATATTTTGTTAAGGACCTTCGTACTTTTATTATAACTAGATTCTACACTCGTGCGTTGCACGAATATTTTAAGTCAAGTCACATAATTTGTACCTTGGGGCCGAGCCGACGGAAGCGGAAGTGGAAGTGAGGCTTGACTCTCAAGTCATCCCTAAGAGGGGTAATTTCAAGTACCTTGGGTCAGTTATTCAGGGGATCGTGGAGATCGACGAGAATGTCACACACCATATAGGGTGGGGTGGATGAAGTGAAGATTAGCGATGGGAGCCATGTGTGACAAGAATGCCAGTTAAGAACTCACACATCCAGAAGATGAAGCTGACAGAGATGAAGATGTTTGAGGCGGATATGCGGGCATACAAAGATAGATAAGATTAGGAATTGAGATATTCGAGAGAAGGTAGGCATGGCCCCATAGAGGATAAGATGCGGAAAGCAAGACTCAGATGTTTCGGGCACATTCAGAGGATGAGCACTGATGCACCAGTGAGAAGATGTGAGTGACTGGCTGTGGTGGACACGAGGAGAGGTAGAGGGAGATCTAAGAAGTATTGGGGAGAGTTGATCAGGCAGGACATGGTGCGTCTTAGGATTACTAAGGACATGGCCCTTGAAGGAAAATTGTGGAGGTCGAGCATTAAAGTGGTATGTTAGGGGTAAGTTGTGGATATTTTGTACAACGTACTAGAGAAGACTAGCCAGTTAGGAGTTACTCTTAGGATGCTGCTGATCAGTTACTGATACAGGGATCTATCTGTTGGATATTAGTATACGGTCCACCCTTTTCGTATTTCCTATATTTCTTATATTGCTGTATTCTGTTAATTTATGTAATGGTATATATTTTATGTTATTTTAGTACGAGTCTATTGATAATACTAATATATCGTCTCTTATCGTTGTCTTGAGCCGAGGGTCTCCTGGAAATAGCCTCCCTACCCTTAAGGGATTGGGGTAAGATCTGCGTATATGTTACCCTCCTCAGACCCAACTGGCGAAATTATATTAGGTTGTTGTTGTTGTATTTGCATATACATTCTAATAGTGTTATTTGTTAGAATAATTTAATAGAACTAATTAATGTATCTAATTAACTGCCATCATCCTTAAAGTGATATGTCAATTCAAGCATAATTATCTATTGCTTTGTAATTTATATGTATCCGAATGATCTGTCGAGTCAGCAGAATAGTCATAACACCAGCACCTTCAACGGCTGACCATCGAACATATATCCGTTTGTCAACTATCAACCTAAAATTGAGTTTTTTTTAATAATGTAATTACTGCAAGCTAATTCGGAAATGAAAGAAGTTGGAATTCAAAACGGAAACTAAAAAAGTTTCTTCAAATTCGTAAGCTAATTATTTTAATTCTAATAGTTTGAAAATATAAAATTGATCTAACTCCCTTCAATTTCTAACATATTTGTTCCACGTTGAGCATAGAGGGAAATTTAGAATATTTAGTTTTAGGATTTTTTTTATTCCATTCATAATTCTACTTCTTCCTCTATTGAATCCATATTCTACTACAACTCTTCATTCTAACGTGTTTATTTTCAGTTATGTCCTTTTATTATAAGTTTTTGTCAAATTAAAATAAATAGTTAAGAATATAAAAGTCAATTAATATTTTAATCACTCAATATTTAGCATGAAATATTCCTGTTTTATATAACATAATATATATATATATATATATATATATATATATATATATATATATATATATATATATATATATATATATATATATATATATATATATATATATTAGATTACTAGTTTTATTTTCACAGTACTAGTGATTTCTTTTAAGGTTCTTTTTACATACTAAATGCATTAATTATTAAATACCTAAAATTTCCTCTCTTTTTTGTGGAAACGGGGGGTTAATTTCATTAATAACAATTACAGTGAAATTACATTACTATTAGTAATAGTAGGGATAATACTAAGGTTTCCAAGCACTGCTAGTATATTACATATAGAGCTAGTTATTAGTCTTGTAGTGAAAATTTCATTTTTGTCATCCTGGATCACCCTCTTTACTGTATTCGAAGGTCAGTGCAAAATAGTTGTAATAGAGCTTAGGCGTTGTTGCTTGGAACCCCTTTTACTCAAAAAGTGCGTCACTTTGTTGCCTACGCGGAAGCTATACCGGACCACTGAATTCCCCAAATTCCGCAACAAGTACCTGTGTTCCAAGATATTGTTAGCATAGGCAGGGGACATATTATGTTGAAGCAGTTTGGTTATGTATGTTGAGTCAGTGTCAATTTCCACCGGTGCAAATCCTTTATCATGTGCCAATTTCAAACCTACACTAAGTACTTGTAATTCTGTATGAGTAGAGTTGTAGGCTTTGATTTTGTTTTAAAAAACCTACAATCATGTCTCCGCAACAATTTCTTATCATACCCCCAATGCCTCATGTATTTTTGTAACACATGGAAACATTTATATTTAATTTGTAATTTTAAGGCGGTGGTGGATACCATTAAATATGTAGCGGATTTTGTGCATTGTGCATTTTTAGTTGGAGGCTAGTAATTTTTGTTAGTCAACTGTATTTGTAAAATAATTCAGGAAATGTAAATTAATATAAATAGAAATTATGATAAACAGAAATGATATAAAGCAAATGATCATAAACAATTCGAGCCCACCGAATTCACAGTGTCTCATTGAGAAGTTTAATCCCCTTCTAACACCAAAGGTTATGAATTATTTCCTCACATGACATAACGAATTACACACTGGTGTAGTGGTACTCCAAACGCCAGTGTTTCAGCGAACACAAAGATCAGTAGCAAATCACACTTACTTTTTGTTTTTTTTTTTGTATGCAAAAAATATGCAGAAGAATGAGAGAAAACTCATAAATTCGTAGTGAAATTCTGAGCAGAATAGTGTTGTATTTATAGCCAAAAGTTTGGGCTAGAATATGAAGAGGTGAAACTCTTCAGAATGGTTATTTCTCCAAAACTGTCACAGCATAAATGCCATTATATAAATGGTTATTTACTCAACAATAAAGAGGGAAAATAAAGATGGAAAGTTGATGGGTAGTTAATTTTCTGTTACAAAAATAGAAAAACGGATTGGATTTAATATTAATATTTAATATTAATATTCTGTTATTAACAAATATTTAACAATACATTTTTGTTAATATTTTGCTATTAACAAATAAATTTGGTCCAAAAAGTTAATCAATCAATCGATCATTTGACCAAATCCAAATCCGAATCCGAATTCGAATATGAATATGAATCCGAAGCCGAAGCCGAAGTCGAGCCGAGCCGAGCGAGCGACGACGACGGCGCGAGGCTTGCTTTCTTCTTAACTCTTTAAGATCTAGAAGAAGAGCAGTTGCTTATAAACCCATAAAAAATCTCTTCCTCTTCCAATATTTGGCAATGTCCATATCCCAAGGGAGGGAAACTTGAAATTTCACGAAAAAATTTCATTTCCCTCCATTTCCCATTCACCATCTTTTAAGTATTTAATTTATTAGTTAAATACATAAACCCAACAATCCCCCACATGAATGGGAATGGCTATATCGCGGAAGTATGCATGAAAAACTTGACTATATCGCGGAAGTATGCATGAAAAGCTGTGTGATTCGCAAGCAAGGATTAATTGCATTTGGATAAGTAGGTTTCCTTTGAACTTTCCGTAGTGAACATATGTCGGATATACTCGATCAATCAGTAGATTTGATATCTTTGAACCGTCAAAATGAGATGACTAGGATTGCTCCTATATCGACTCAATTTACTTATAGCACAAGCTATACCTGGTCGTGTACAATTCATGATGTACATTAAGCATCCCAGCACACGAGCATAATCCAATTGTGATATGCTTTGGCCTTTATTCTTTGCTAATGCAGGATTCATGTCAGTTGGAGTCTTTGCAACTTTAAAGCCCAAGTGCTTGAATTTTTCAAGTATTGTCTTTATATAATGAGATCGTGACAATGCCAGACCTTGAGAAGTCAAATGGATCTTAATTCCCATGTTAAATCAGCAACTCCCAAGTCTTTCATATCAAACTTGCTAGTTAGTATACGCTTAGTAGCATTTATGTTGGCAATTCATTACTCATTATGACCATATCATCCACATATAAGCAAACAATGACTATGTGATTTGGAATATTTTTAATGTACACACATTTATCACATTCATTTATCTTAAACCCAATTGACAATATTTTTTGGTCAAATTTCGCATGCCATTGTTTGGGTGCTTGTATTAGTCCGTAAAGGGACTTAACAAGTCTACAGACCTTCTTTTCTTTACCTGGAACCACAAACCCTTCAGGTTATTCCATGTAAATTTCCTCTTGCAATTCTCCATTTAAGAAGGCCGTCTTCACATCCATTTGATGAATTTCAAGACCATAAACTGCAGCTAACGCTACCAACGTTCGTATGGATGTAATTCTTGTAATTGGAGAGTCCGTATCAAAATAGTCAAGACCTTCTTTTTGTATATACCATTTGACCACAAGTCTTGCCTTATATATGTCAATAGTGCCATCATCTTTCATTTTCCACTTAAAGATCCATTTAGAACCCAACGGTTTATTTTCGGGAGGAAGATCAACCAATTCCCATGTATGTTTGTTCAGTATGGATTCAATTTCACTATTGACTGCCTCTTTCCATAACAATGATTCCGAAGAAGACATAACTTCTTTAAATGTTTGAGGCTCATTTTTCAATAAGAAAGTCACAAAATCTGGTCCAAATGAAATAGACGTTCTTTGACGTTTACTACGTCTTGGATCATCCTGGTTAAGTGTACTTTCTTTTGTTTCTTCACGAGGTCGTTTAGATCCTTCACCAATCGTCTTACATTCCTTTTTATTCGGATATATATTTTCAAAGAATTCAGCATTATCTGATTTTATAACCGTATTATTATGAATGTCGGGATTTTCTGATTTATGAACCAGAAATCGATATGCTTTACTAATAGCTACATATCCTATGAAAACACAATCAACAGTTTTCGGTCCTATTTTTACCCTTTTGGGTTTAGGAACTTGCACTTTTCCCAAACACCCCCACACTTTAAAATAATTCAAGTTGGGCTTCCTTCCTTTTCATTTCTTATATGGAATTGATTGTGTTTTGCTCTGGGGTACTCGATTTAGTATTCGGCTAGCCGTAAGAACGGCTTCGCCCCACAAGTTATGAGGCAAACCAGAACTTATCTTATCAATAATGCGTTCATCATCTCCTTTAATGAACGATTCTTTCTTTCTGCAATCCCATTGTATTGGGGCATGTAAGGGGCCTTTGTTTGATGAATAATTCCATATTCTAAACGCATTTGTTCAAAAGGAGATTCATATTCACCACCCCTATCACTTCTTATCATTTTGATTTTCTTGTTAAGTTGTGTTTCAACTTCATTTTTGTATTGCTTGAATGCGTCTATTGCTTCATCTTTACTATTAAGTAAGTAAACATAACAATATCTAGGACTATCATAAATAAAAGTTATGAAATACTTCTTTCCACCGCGAGATGGTATTGACTTGATATCACAAATATCTGTGTGAATTAAGTCTAAAGGATTTGAATTCCTTTCAATTGACTTATAAGGATGTTTAACATACTTGGATTCCACACATACTTGACATTTTGATTTGTCACATTCAAATTTAGGCAATACTTCCAAAATAATCATTTTCTCTAATGTTTTATAATTAACATGACCCAAACATATATGCCATAATTCATTTGACGCAAGTAAGTAAGAAGAAGCTAAAATTTTATTATTATTCTCCATAACCATTACATTCAGCTTTAAAAGGCCCTCGGTGAGGTAACCTTTGCCTACAAACATTTCATTCTTACTTATTACAACCTAATCAGAAACAAAAATACACTTAAATCCATTATTAACAAGAAGTCCAGTAGAGACTAAATTTTTCCTAATTTCGGGAACATGAAGGACATTGTTCAAAGTCACCACTTTGCCGGAAGTCATTTTGAGAAATATCTTCCCACATCCTTCTATCTTGGCCTTTGCAGCATTTCCCATGGAAATTGTCTCATCGGGTCTAATAGGAGCATATGTAGCAAAAGCTTCCTTCACAACACAAACATGGCGAGTGGCTCCAGAATCAATCCATCACGCATTAGGATTGCCCACCAAGTTGCATCCGGAAAGCATGACGTATAAGTCATCAACATCATCATGCTTTTCTACCATGTTTGCTTGACCCTTCTTCTTGTCTTTCTTCGGAGCACGGCACTCCATAGATTTGTGTTCGGTTTTTCCACAGTTGTAGCATTTTCCAGTGAACCGCTTCTTACTTGGGTTGTATTTCGGACCAAAAGCTTTCTTTCTCTTCTTGTTCTCTTCAACAATATTTTCTCCCATTATTGTTGAACTTCCACGGCCTCTTTTCAACAGCTTTGTTGTCCTCTTCAATTCTTAATCTAACAATGAGATCTTGAAGCGACATCTCCATGCGTTTGTGTTTCAACTAGTTTTTGAAGTCCTTCCACAAAGGAGGCAACTTCTCAATAATTGTTGCTACTTGGAATGCTTCATTGATAACAAGACCTTCAATGAAATTTTCGTAAGTAAGAATACTAAGATTACTACTTTCAATATAAATATTAATTTGATTCATACTTTCAGCAAGGAGATCGTGAATAATCACTTGCAGTTCTTGGACTAAGGTAATAACAGATTTGCTATCTACCATTTTATAATCCAATAACTTTGCAGCCACGAACTTATTAAACCCGACATGTTCAGTTTTGTATTTCTTTTCAAACGCATTCCACAGTTCGTTTGACGTTTCCACGCCACTGTAGACATTATACAATGCATCCTCCAACCCGCTAAGAATTTAATTCTTGCACAACAAATCTGAATGCTTCCGCGCCTCAGTCACGAGCAGGCGTTTATTATCAGAAGTATCATCGGCCAGCATAGGAACATCTTCCTTGATGAACTTCTGAAGACTTAAGATAGTCAAATAGAAGAACAACTTTTACTGCCAGCGCTTGAAATCAATCCCAAAAAAAATTTCGGGTTTCTCCACCGGTGCCAATGCTGCCGGTGTTTGGCTCGTTGATGCATTGACTGTCACCATTGGAACAACTTGGTTCTCATTCTCATTAGTCATTTCTGTAAAAGAATGAAACCAACATTAAAATTACGTAGATTTTAATAGAGTACAAAACCACAAAGGTTTTACTCTCTAGAAAACAATAATACAAATACATAAATATAATTTAAAGTTCCTTAAGTTTGTTAGTAAACTGTATTTGTAAAATAATATTGGAAATATAAATTAATATAAACAGAAATGACATAAAGCAAAATGATCATAAACAATTCGAGCCCACTAAATTCACAATGTCTCCTTAAGGAATTTAATCCCCTTCTAGCACCAAAGATTATGGATTATTTACTCCAAACGCCAGTGTTTCAACGAACACAAAGATCAATAGCAGATCACACTTACTTTTTTTTTTGTATGCTAAAAGTATGTAGAAGAAGGAGAGAAAACTCATAAATTCGTAGTGAAATTCTGAGCAGAATAGTGTTGTATTTATAGCCAAAAGTTTGGGTTGGAATCTGAAGAGGTGAAACTCTTCGTAATGGATGTTTCTGCAAAACTGCCACAGCATAAATGCCATTACAAATGGCTATTTACTCAACAATAAAGAGGGAAAATAAAGAGAGAAAATTGATGGGTAGTTAATTTTCTGTTACAAAAATAAAAAACGGATTGGATATAATATTAATATTTTGTTATTAACAAATATTTAATAACACAATTTTGTTAATATTTTACTATTAACAAATAAATTTGGTCCAAAAAGTTAATCAACCAATCGATCATTTGACCGAATCCAAAACCAAATCTGAATCCGAAGCCGAAGCCGAGCCGAGCCGAGCGACGACGACGGTGCGAGGCTTGCTTTCTTCTCAACTTTTTAATTTCTAAAAGAAGAGAAATTGCTTATAAACCCACAAAGGGTAAAAATAGGACTGGAAACTGTTTATTGTGTTTTCATAGGATATGCAACTAATAGTAAAGCATATCGATTTCTGGTTCATAAATCAGAAAATCCCGACATTCATAATAATACGGTTATAGAATCAGATTGCGCTGAATTCTTTGAAAATATATATCCGTATAAAAAGGAATACGAGTCGATTGGTGAAAGATCTAGACGACCTCGGGAAGAAGCAAAAGAAAGTACACTTAACAAGGAGGATCCAAGACGTAGTAAACGTCAATGAACGTCTACTTCATTTGGACCAGATATTTCTGTATTTGTATTGTTGTTTTTTAGAGAGTAAAACCTTTGTGGTTTTGTACTCTATTAAAATCTACATGATTTTAACGTTGGTGTCATTCTTTTACATAAGTGACTAATGAGAATGAGAACCAAGTTGTTCCAATGGTGACAACTCCAATGGTGACAGCCAATGCATCAACGAGCCGAACACCGGCATCATTGGCACCGGCGAAGAAACCCGGAAAAGTTTCCGGAATTGATTTCAAGCGCTGGCAGCAAAAGATGTTCTTCTATTTGACTACCTTAAGTCTTCTAAATTTCATCAAGGAAGATGTCCATGTGCTGGCCGATGATACTCCTGATAATGAACGCTTGCTCGTGACTGAGGCGTGGAAGCATTCAGATTTCTTGTGCAAGAATTACATTCTTAGCGGGTTGGAGGATGAATTGTATAATGTCTACAGTGGCGTGGAAACGTCAAAAGAACTATGGAATGCGCTTGAAAAGAAATACAAAACTGAAGATGTCGGGTTGAAAAAGTTCGTGGTTGCAAAGTTTTTGGATTATAAAATGGTAGATAGCAAATCTGTTATTACCCAAGTCCAAGAACTGCAAGTGATTATTCACGATCTCCTTGCTGAAGGTATGAATCAAATTAATATTGATGTTGAAAGTAGTAATCTTAGTATTCTTACTAACGAAAATTTCATTGAAGGTCTTGTTATCAATGAAGCATTCCAAGTTGCAGCAATTATTGAGAAGTTGCCTCCTTTGTGGAAGGACTTCAAAAACTACTTGACACACAAACGCAAGGAGGACTCCCTTGAAGATCTCATTGTTAGATTGAGAATTAAAGAGGACAACAAAGCTGCTGAAAAAAGAAGTTGTGGAAGTTCAACAATAATGGGAGCAAATATTGTTGAAGAGAAAAAGAAGAGAAAGAAAGTTTCTGGTCCGAAATACAACCCAAGTAAGAAGCGGTTCAGTGGAAACTACTACAACTGTGGAAAAATCGGACACAAATCTACGGAATGTCGTGCTCCGAAGAAAGACAAGAAGAAGGGTCAAGCAAACATGGTAGAAAAGCATGATGATGTTATGACTTATGCGCCATTCTTTCCGAATGCAACTTGGTGGGCAATCCTAAAGAGTGGTGGATTGATTCTGGAGCCACTCGCCATGTTTGTGCTATCAAGGAAGCTTTTGCTACTTATGCTCATGTTGGACCCGATGAGACAATTTCCATGGGAAATGCTGCAAAGGCCAAGATTGAAGGATGTGGGAAGATATTTCTCAAAATGACTTCCGGCAAAGTGGTGATTTTGAACAATGTCCTTCATGTTCCCGAAATTAGGAAACATTTAGTCTCTACTGGACTTTGTTAGGAATGGATTTAAGTGTGTTTTTGTTTTCGATAAGGTTGTAATAAGTAAGAATGAAATGTTTGTAGGAAAAGGTTACCTCACTGAGGGCCTTTTCAAGCTGAATGTAATTGTTGTGGAGAATAATAAAATTTTTTGCTTCGTCTTACTTGCTTGAGTCAAATGAATTATGGCATATACGTTTGGGTCATGTTAATTATAAAACCTTACAGAAAATGATTAATTTTGAAGTATTGCCTAAATTTGAATGTGACAAATCAAAATGCCAAGTATGTGTGGAATCCAAGTATGTTAAACATCCTTATAAGTCAGTTGAAAGGAATTCAAATCCGTTAGACTTAATTCACACATATATTTGTGATATGAAATCAATACCATCTCGCGGTGGAAAGAAGTATTTCATAACTTTTATTGATGATAGTACTAGATATTGTTATGTTTACTTACTTAATAGTAAAGATTAAGCAATAGACGCGTTCAAGCAATACAAAAATGAAGTTGAAACACAACTTAACAAGAAAATCAAAATGATAAGAAGTGATAGGGGTGGTGAATATGAATCTCCTTTTGAACAAATATGTTTAGAATATGGAATTATTCATCAAACAACGGCCCCTTACACACCCCAATCCAATAGGATTGCAGAAAGAAAGAATCGTTCATTAAAGGAGATGATGAACGCATTATTGATAAGTTCTGGTTTGCCACAGAACTTGTGGGGGGAAGTCGTTATTACGGCTAGCCGAATATTAAATCGAGTACCCCATAGCAAAACACAATCAATTCCATATAAGAAATGGAAAGGAAGAAAGCCCAACTTGAATTATTTTAAAGTGTGGGGGTGTTTGGAAAAAGTGCAAGTTCCTAAACCCAAAAGGGTAAAAATAGGACCGAAACTGTTGATTGTGTTTTCATAGGATATGCAGCTAATATTAAAGCATATCGATTTCTGGTTCATAAATAAGAAAATCCCGACATTCATAATAATACGGTTATAGAATCAAATAGTGCTGAATTCTTTGAAAATATATATCCGTATAAAAAGGAATGTGAGTCGATTGGTGAAGGATCTAAATGACCTCGGGAAGAAACAAAAGAAAATACACCTAACTAGGATGATCCAAGACGTAGTAAACGTCAACGAACCTCTACTTCATTTGGACCAGATTTTGTGACTTTCTTATTGGGAAATAAGCCTCAAACATTTAAAGAAGCTATGTCTTCTTCGGAATCATTGTTATGGAAAGAGGCGGTCAATAGTGAAATTGAATCCATACTGAACAACCATACATGAGAATTGGTTGATCTTCTTCCTGGAAATAAACCGTTGTGTTCTAAATGGATCTTTAAGAGGAAAATGAGAGATGATGGCACTATTGACAAATATAAGGAAAGACTTGTGTTCAAAGGGTATTGACAAAAAGAACGTCTTGACTATTTTGATGCATACTCTCCAGCTATAAGAATTACGTCCATACGAACATTGGTAGCATTACCTGCAGTTTATGGTCTTGAAATTCATCAAATGGATGTGAAGACGACCTTCTTAAATGGAGAGTTGGAGGAAGAAATTTACATGGAACAACCTGAAGGGTTTGTCGTTCCAGGTAAAGAAAAGAAGGTCTGTAGACTTGTTAAGTCCCTTAACGGACTAAAACAAGCACCCAAACAATGGCATGCGAAATTTGACCAAACAATATTGTCAAATGGGTTTAAGATAAATGAATGTGATAAATGTGTGTACATTAAAAATGTTTCAAAATCACATAGTCATTGTTTGCTTATATGTAGATGATATGCTCATAATGAGTAATGACATTGCCAACATAAATGTTATTGAGCGTATGCTAACTAGCAAGTTTAATATGAAAGACTTGGGAGTTGCTGATTAAATTATGCGAATTAAGATCCATAAGACTTCTCAAGGTATGACATTGTCACAATCTCATTATATTAAGACAATACTTGAAAAATTCAAGCACTTGGGCTTTAAAGTTGCAAAGACTCCAATTGACATGAATCTTGCATTAGCAAAGAATAAAGGCCAAAACATATCACAATTGGATTATGCTCGTGTGCTGGGATGCTTAATGTACATCATGAATTGTACACGACCAGGTATAGATTGTGCTATAAGTAAAATTGAGTCGATATAGGAGCAATCCTAGTCATCTCATTTGATGGCCATGAAACGAGTTTTGGGTATTTAGTACATACCCAGGACTTAGCTTTGCACTACAGTAAATATCCTGCAGTCATTGAGGAATATTGTGATGCAAATTGGATCACAGGATCAATTGATTCTAAGTCCTAAAGTGGATATGTGTTCACTATTGATGGAGGAGCGATATCTTGGAAGTCTCCCAAACAAACTTGTATTGCCCGCTCTACAATGGAGGCTGAGTTCATAGCCTTGGATAAAGCCAGTGAAGAAGCTGAATGGCTCTGGAATTTCTTGGAAGATATTCCATTTTGGCCCAAACCGTTGGCACCAATATGCATACATTGTGATAGTCAAGCGGCAATTGGAAGGGCTATGATCGTTACGTATAACAGTATATCTCGTCATATACAACGAATACATAAAACCGTTAGACAATTACTCTTTAGAGGAATTATCACAATTGACTATGTAAAGTCAAGTGATAATGTGTCAGATTAACTTACAAAAGGCTTAACTAGAGAGGTAGTTGAGAAGTGATCAAGGGGAACGGGACTGTGGCCGAGAACAAGTTATAGTGGCGGTAACTCTACCTAGAAGACTAGAGATCCCAAGATCTAGGTTCATGGAGATCAAACAAAGTCATTTATGACGGTTCAACATTGTCAACTAAACTTTTGGTCCATTATCGTGATGAGACAATGTTCAGTACAAAGGATAAAACATTAAGGCTTTTTAATGATTTCTAAGTTTGATACGAGGTATATCAAATAGTGTATCTACGGGATGATATGTTTAGGAATCACCTATGTAGGTGTGAAGTGTTAGTCGCTTCAAGGAGAATTTTGTAAGGCCAGTTCTCTACGCACTTTTGAAACCAGGCGGTGTTCATGGCTGAAACGAACACAACAATGAGAAGCAAAGACGATTAAGAGTTGGTTGTGTGACTTGTGGTTGTCTAGGTATACACCAAAGTTTGACGGTTTAAAGATATCAAATCTACCGATTAATCGAATATATCCGACATAAGTTCACTACGGAAGTTCAAAGGTAAACCTACTTATCCAGATGCAATTAATCCTTGCTTGCGAATCACAGTTTTTCATGCATACTTCCGCGATATAGCCATTCCTCATTCATGTGGGGGATTGTTGGGTTTATGTATTTAATTAATAAATTAAATACTTAAAAGGGGGTGAATGAGAAATTGAGGAAAATGAAAATTTTGAGTGAAATTTCAAGTTTTTCTCCCTTGGCATATGGACGTTGTCCATATGGGAAGAGGAAGAAACTTTTTATGGGTTTATAAGCAATTGCTCTTCTTCTAGCTCTTAAAGAGTTGAGAAGAAAGCAAGCCTGGTGTCGTCGTCGTCGTCGCTCGGCTCGGCTTCGGCTTCGGATTCGGATTTGGTCAAATGATCGATTGATTGATTACCTTTTTGGATCAAATTTATTTGTTAATAGTGATATATTAAAAAAAACGTGTTATTAAATATTTGTTATTAACAGAATATTAATATTAGATATTTTTATTAAATCCAATCCTGTTTTCAATTTTTGTAACAGAAAATTAACTATCCATCAATTTTCCCTCTTTATTTTCCCTCTTTATTGTTGAGTAAACAGCTATTCATTTAATGACATTTATGATGTGGTAGTTTTGCAGAAATAGCCATTCTGAAGAGTTTCACCTCTTCAGATTCCAGCCCAAATTTTTGGCTATAAATACAATACTATTCTGCTCAGAATTTCAGTACGAATTTCTGAGTTTTCTCTCCTTCTTCTGCATACTTTTAACATACAAACAAAGCAAAAAGTAAGTGTAATTTGCTACTGATCTTTGTGTTCGCTGAAACACTGGCGTTTGGAGTACCACTACACCAGTGTATAATTCGTTCTATCCTGGGAGGAAATAATCCATAACCTTGAGTGCTAGAAGAGGATTAATTTCCTTAAGGAGACATTGTGAATTCAGTGGGCTCGAAATTATGATCATTTTGCTTTATGTCATTTATGTTTATCATAATTTCTGTTTATATTAATTTATATTTCCAGAATTATTTTACAAATACAGTTTACTAACAAGCTTTACATACTAGTGTAGTGGTACTCCAAACACCAGTGTTTCAGCGAGCACAAAGATCAGTAGCAAATCATACTTACTTTTTGCTTTTTTTTTTGTATGCTAAAAGTATGCAGAAGGAGAGAAAACTCATAAATTCGTAGTGAAATTTTAAGCAGAATAGTGTTGTATTTATAGCCAAAAGTTTGGGCTGGAATCTGAAAAGGTGAAACTCTTCAGAATGGTTGTTTCTGCAAAACTGCCACAACATAAATGTCATTAAATAAATAGCTGTTTACTCTACAATAAAGAGGGAAAATTGATGGGTAGTTAATTTTGTGTTACAAAAATAGAAAAAACGGATTGGATTTAATATTAATATTCTGTTATTAACAAATATTTAATAACACACTTTTGCTAATATTTTACTATTAACAAATAAACTTGGTCCAAAAAGTTAATCAATCAATCGATCATTTGACCAAATCTCAATCCGAATCCGAATCCGAATCCGAAGCCGAGCGAGCGAGCGACGATGGCAGCGTGATGCTTGCTTACTTCTCAATTCTTTAAGAGCTAGAAGAAGAGCAATTTCTTATAAACCCATAAAAATCTCTTCCTCTTCCAATATGGGACAATGTCCATATGCCAAGGGAGGAAAACTTGAAATTTCACTCAAAAATTTCATTTCCGTCCATTTCCCATTCACCATCTTTTAAGTATTTAATTTATTAATTAAGTACATAAACCCAACAATTTAAACTCAATGGCTTGTGTATTAACCATTTGATAATTTTAGTTGTTTGAGCAATTATGGAAGCAGTTGTCGTTTCTATTTAACCAAATGTGCCATATTGCAAAGCGAAAAACATCCTCCAAAGTTATGGAGTTATGGTTAATCGGTTCTTGCAGATCGTTAGTAGCTAAAAGTCAGTATTTATTGCGGGGGGTGGTGTTGGTATCAATCCCTGTGTTGTCCCAAAATGAGTAGGCTACAGTGCATTCTAGGAAGATATGAGTTATGGTTTCTTCTGCTCTCATACGAATCATGCAAGTATTTTCAATTTTTACTCCAATTTGGTGAAGGTAGGAATTAGTGGGTAGCCTATTTTAAAGCATTGTCACAGGAAAAATTTAATTTTATTTAGGATATGTAGTTTCCAGATCCATCACAGTCGGTGGTCTTTTAGATGTGTTGGTGAAGTAATTTGTAAACTGAGTGGGTCGTGAAGGTGCCATTTGTGTGGAGCATCCAAATGGGTGTGTCTACTGCATGGGGGCGATTTGTGAGAAGGAGCTGGGGTGATATCAGTGGTAATGTTTCTGGGTAGTTCGAATGATATTTTGGACCAGTTCCACTGATTGTTTTGCCAGACCTGGTCAAGGGTCAATTTGCAATCATTTTTGTTAAGAAGACCCTGAATGATTGAGCAGATGCTTGTTTTGTTTGGGTTCTAGCAGCCACAGTAAAAATTTATGAATTTGCGATTGCCAATATCCCATGCCAATACTTTGTTGATAATTTCCCATCCCTTTATGATATTTTGCCAAATGAAGGAGGTGATCTTAATGTAATGTTTATTACTTTTTTTTTTGAATTAGGATATCTGCCCACATAGTTGATGGATTGGTAAATAGTCTCCATGCAGATCAGCTAGGATGGCTTGATTTTTGTGCCATGCCTTGGATATCCCTAGGCCACCTAAAATTCCCTGTTATAGTAGTAAAGGTACCTCTTAAATTTTTCTAAGGGGCGACATATCGAAAATTTCCACATAATTTAATTGAAAGTTAATAATAGATGAAGTTAAAAAATAACTTTGGTAATAAAAAAATAGCCACGATTTCAAAAGTAATAGAAATTTATCCACTTTTCATGTCAAGATATAATCTGAAAAAAAATATTGTTAAAAATTTGAAAACATTCCAACATAATATGTCAGGGTTATATGAGGAAATTTTATAATATGATAGAGTCTATCATAATATTCTGAAATGTGATATGCAGGGGCTCCATAACGCCGCATATTATGCTGAAACTTTGCGATGAATTTACAAATACTGACTAGACCGAATAATGGTTAGCCCGACAATTTGGACAACACAAAAACTCAAACCAAAATAAAACCATATAGACTTCGGAAATTCAAATTTTCTCCCCCCCGAGCCCCTCCCCGGAATTTCAGTTTTTAATTAAACAGAAAACTGAAAAATAAGAAGAAGAAAAAAGAAAAAAAAAACGAAAAAGAAGAAAATGAGAAAAGAAAACGAGAAAGAGAGCTTAAACCCTAAACCCTAGCGCTGATAAGTTCCACTATCACTTCCACACCATTGCTGAGAACACGTGAAGAGAAAAAAAAAAGGAAAAACAGCAGCAATGGTGAAGGCGTATCTCCGGTATGAGCCGGCTGCGTCGTTTGGGGTAATAGTATCGGGGGAGTCAAACATCGCCTACGACAGCTCCGGCAAACACTTGTTAACGGCGGCGTTAGAGAAAGTCGGCGTATGGCATGTGAGGCAGGGTGTTTGCACCAAAAACCTAGCTCCTCCTTCATCTAACTCCAAAGGCCTTTCCGTTGCCGTTACTTCAATTGCTTCCTCTTCTTCATCCCTTGTAAATCCCTCTTTCCTTCCTTTTTTTGCTGCATTTCTCCGTAAGCTGTAATTTTTTTTATTGCTAGAGATAAGTGCTCATTATATTGTTATCTTTAATGACCTACAATTTAGCTAAAATAATGACACAATGAAAGCAAACACTTGAGAAATATGAATTTGTCCACAATATTTGGATTGAAAAAATATGAGGATCTTTGAGAAAGTGCATAGAAATAGTGAAACTATAGCCAGAAATATTGCTTGTTTGTAGTGTTAGAGCTCCTACTAGAATTAGAAATGAAGTGTACTTAAGTTTAGATTCTAGTAGAAATTCTATGAATATGTTAGTCGGATAGAGATTTTTTTGATAGCTAACTGATTTGGTTAGCTATGATTTTACGATTATTTTGGTGATAAATAAAAATATTTAGCTACCCAAAAAATTAAACAAACACTTTACCTATCAACCTACAAGCGATTAGTGGCAGAGCCAGAAATTTTAATAAGGGGAATAAAAAAATTAGAACTTGCAACCTAAATCAATGTTTGAACTAGCTTTACTTCCATTATTTTAAGGGGATCAAAAGTTTATATATATTTGGAAAAAGAGTATTTTTGCCTATTTACGCTGTATGATTTTCCAACAGAGTTGAAACCCCCTTCATTGGCTGTGACTCTGCCACTGCTAGAATGGGGGATAAAACATACCATGCAGCAATACAAGCTAGGTTGAGTGGTCTACGTGATCTGATGCCAATTAATTGATAGTTATTAGTTGTTATAATTTCACTTACATGAGGGGGTGTGTTTATTGAGTAGTGGAAAGAAATGGGTCCAATTAGGCAGAATGAATAAGGAGATTTCATATATCCAATCCCAACTATAAAGGATTGAGGTGTATTTGATTGCTTGATGTGATTTTTGGATAATCTCTGATAGGGGTATGATGAATGGGAAAAACTTATTTCCAGTATGTTTTTTTTTCTCAATTAGTTGTTATAATTTCACTTACATTGGGGGTGTGTTTATTGCGTAGTGGAAAGAAATGGGTCCAAGTAGGCAGAATGAATAAGGAGATTTCATATATCCAATCCCAACTATAAAGGATTAAGGTGTATTTGATTGCTTGATATGATTTTTGGATAATCTCTGAGGGTATGATGAATGGGAAAAACTTATTTCCAGTATGATTTTTTTTCTCAATTAAGAATTATTTCCTCTATGCTTTTGTTCAACAGTTAGGTGGTCCAGCATATGACTTGTGGTATGGGCACATCATGAGTTCACAGCAATGTGGAGAAGAGTAGAGGGGAGATTGCATTATCCATTGAGTTTCAAATCTACAAACAACAGATTTCTCGATTATTAAAAGAAATAATTTGAATGCTTGATTTATGGGTATCTATACATGTATTGTAGTTATGGTACTCTTTCATCTAAGATAGAGTTGCATCTTAAAATGTAAGTTGTAGCAAATTATTGTGGTGTAGGGTAGCAGGAAAGCTAAAATGACAAGACATGTTCTGAGGTCATTGTTTTTGTTTGCCCTCTTTGTGTGATCAGATGTGATGTATTTGTTTCTTATATTGTTTTGTTTCATAGGGAAAGGTTGTGAAACTTAAGATTTATTTTCATGGTTTTAGTAATGATAAGGTGGATTTAATTGCAGATAGCAAGTGGTTATGCTGATGGAAGCATTAGAATCTGGGATTTGGAGAAAGGGATATGTGAAACCACACTGAATGGGCATAAAGGGGCTATCACTGCCCTTCGATTCAATAAGCTTGGATCATTGCTTGCATCAGGAAGCAAAGATAATGACATTATTTTATGGGATGTGGTGGGTGAGTCTGGTCTGTTTCGCCTCCGGGGACATCGCGATCAGGTTCATACTACCTTGGAATTAGGAGTGATGTACTTTTCTTTTCTGACTTCGTCACGTGTCACTTGTGAAATTCTAATTTTGTTCCATTGCCATCCGTGCTACAGGTTACTGATCTTGTTTTCTTGGATTCTGGCAAAAAACTGGTAACAGCTTCTAAGGACAAATTTTTGAGGGTATGGGATCTTGATACTCAACATTGCATGCAGATTATAAGTGGCCATCATACTGAAATTTGGTCCATAGATATTGACCCTGAGGAAAGATATCTTGTTACTGGTTCGACTGACCCTGGGCTTCGTTTTTACGCTATAAAGCATGATTCAGCTGATGGACAATTGATTGCAAACAAAAGTGAAACTGATGTAAATAAGGACTTTCCTACTGAAAATAAATGGGAAGTATTAAAGCCATTCGGTGAAATTCAGCGTCAAAGCAAGGATAGAGTTGGAACAGTGAGATTTAATAAGTCCGGGAACCTGCTGGCTTGTCAAGTTGCAGGGAAGATGGTGGAAATATTCCGTGTGCTGGATGAGTCTGAATCTAAACGCAAAGCAAAAAGAAGAATCAGTAGAAAGAAGGAGAAGAAAGCTGCCAAAGAAGGCCTTGAGGCAACGGAAAAAGGAGAGACATATATTGCAGCTGAAGAAGGCAGCAATCCTGTTGTTACAGTCATGGATATCTTCAAGCTTCTTCAGACTCTACGGGCTGGAAAGAAGATCTCCTCAATTTCTTTCTCCCCAGCCACTTCAAAAAACTCACTGGCTACATTAGCACTGTCTTTGAACAATAATTTGTTGGAATTTCATGCTATAGAAAGCAGTTCAACTACTAAATTGAGTGTTATTGAGCTTCAGGGGCATCGCTCTGATGTCAGAAGTGTTACTCTCAGCTCAGATAACACTCTTTTGATGACAACTAGTCACAGTGCAATTAAAATATGGAACCCTACTACTGGTTCTTGCCTCCGCACTATTGATTCAGGATATGGTCTTTGTGGACTGTTTGTTCCAGGTAACAAGTATGCGGTCGTCGGTACAAAAGGTGGTACTTTGGAATTTATTGACATTAGAAGCGGTACTTGTGTGGATGTAGTGGAAGCACATGGCGGTTCTGTTCAGTCGATTGCTTTAACTCCAGATGGTACAGGTTTTCTTACCGGCAGTGCCGATCATGACATTAAATTCTGGGAATTCCAAATGGTACAAAAGGCTGGTGAAGTGCGTAATCTAGCTTTCTCTATATTCAAACATATGCCAGATTGCCAAACATGGATGACTCATGCTAAATTACTGTGCATCTCCATCTTTCTTGACGGTGTACTGCTGTTATCTGCACTTTGGTTCTTAATGTTGGGATTTCATGTTGGATGGTTTAGAATCTTAATAGAGATTTCTGGATTCCTATGAAAACAGATTATTTACACTTTACCACATACTAACACAATTGCTCAACAGACTAAAGTGGTGCTCCTATACTTCTTAAAAGAGGGGTTATAATAATGCTTTTGTACAAAAGAAATAATAGCATAGAATAACTGATTGCTGCAATTCTATGGAGGTTCGAACAGCATACTGATGTTCTCCGCTGAATAGGCATTTATCTAATATACATATATCAAATCCTAGAATGCAAAATTGGATTGTGATTCTTACAACCATGGTCTTGTTTCTTAACATGCTAGTTTCTGCTGGATAAAAGAATCTCTGTTCTTGCTGGGGAGTAATCACATGTTTAATTTATTGACTTACAGGGGTCTAAGCATTTAACCGCATCTGCTACAAGGAGCTTAAAAATGAATGAAGATGTTCTAGTCGTTGCCGTGAGCCCTGATGGTAAATATATTGCTGTTGCCTTGTTGGATAGCAGAGTAAAGGTAACGGTCTAACTTATTTGAATGGTTGGTCCACATTATAATTTCTGAAGAACAGCTTTAAAGTAGAAATTCTCATCTCTTGGTACTTGGAAGTGTTCTTTATGAAGTGTTTGTCAGATTACCTGATCAAATGTCTTGGTGTAACGTTATTTATAAAAAAACAAAAAGGTTTGCGTAACGTTATTAGTTAAGCTCTTCTTAAGTAATTTCTTTGACAGTGATAGGCATATTACCTAGAAAAGTCCAGTACATTTCAATTTCGGTTTCCCTAAGATGGTGGATAGAAACCTTATTTGGTACCTATGCTTCTAGAAACAAATGCTGCTTGTCATATCAGCTTCTTTATCTCTGCAACTGGCTTTGTTCGCCTATTTATCTTTCTGCTTAATTCAGAGTCTAATTTTGATTACTGGAGAAGCTCAGCGCTTCTGTATGCCATTTGTTTATTTTTGCTGCTTTACCAGCTACCTCTAAGCTTATGGCATAGAACAAAAGCGGGTTTCATCATTACATAAGGTGATTTTTCCCAATATTTTGGGCTTTCATCTTGATAGCAGATACAATGAATGTTGTATCGCAGAGCCCAATATTTCTGTGAGCCACGTTAGTTGGTCTAGCAGAAAGCAGGAAAACTATTATTCACTGAAGTAGGATCTGGAAGTAACAAAAGATCAGAACTTCTCTTTATCAATAAAACAAAGATTAGAGCTTCTCAGGCAAAATAAAACAACGGTTTTCTCTGGTTAAAGTGCTATGCTAATAAGCTGAACAGAGAAACCTGAGGTTTAGCCCTTAAGGTCCTTAGTAAAAGTCAAACTACTTCCAAAATATCCTGTTTCCTAACTTAGATCTATTTGAACAGCCTGGAAACGGTTTTGAAACTGAGACTAGATTCTTAAGTCAGCTCCCGAAATTCTATCTAGCTTCGTGTCTAGGTTGTTTTCATTACACTGTTAAAACGTTTAATTCAGTTTGTTTTTCTGCTTCATCATTGTGTTGCAGTCTACCAAATGCATTTGCGTTTTAATTCATCTCAAGGCTCTTATTTCTTTCCGGTCTTATTTAGACCTAATACTTGTGATGTCATACGTTTTCAGGTCTTCTATATGGATTCACTCAAGTCCTTTCTTTCACTCTACGGTCATAACCTGCCTGTATTGTGTATGGATATTTCTTCAGATGGGGATCTGCTTGTCAGTGGCTCTGGAGACAAAAATGTGAAGATTTGGGGTCTGGATTTTGGGGATTGCCATAAGTCACTTTTCGCGCATGCTGATAGGTGCTTTGATTAAAGCATTAAGTAATCTAGTATTCCACTAGGTAATGTTTCACAGCTAACCAATGCTGATAATCTGTTTCCATGGCAGCGTTATGGGAGTTAAGTTTGTGCGCAACACCCATTATTTTTTCACTGTGGGGAAAGATCGTCTGGTGAAATACTGGGATGCTGACAAGTTTGAGTTGCTTTTAACCCTTGACGGTCACCATGCTGAAATCTGGTGTCTTGCTGTTAGCAGCCGTGGTGATTTTATTGTTACAGGATCTCATGATCGGTCCATACGCCGATGGGATCGTACTGAAGAACCATTTTTTCTTGAGGTATTCTGTTTTCTTGAGGTATTCCGTTGACAAGAGGGGTTGGTCTGATGGTAAGCAACCCCCACTTCCAACCGAGAGGTTGTGAGTTCGAGTCTCCCCAAGAGCAAGGTGAGAAGTTCTTGGAGGGAAGGATGCCGGGGGTCTATTTGGAAACAGCCTCTCTACCCAAGGGTAGGGGTAAGGTCTGCGTACACACTACCCTCCCCAGACCCTACTAAGTGGGATTATACTGGGTTGTTGTTGTTGTTGTTGTTGTATTCTGTTTAATGGCTGAAATGCTGCATCACTTTTAGACAGTTTAAGCAAATAATTATAAGTTGCTACATGGATTTGCAGGAAGAGAAAGAAAAGAGACTGGAAGAGATGTTTGAATCAGACATTGACAATGCATTTGAGAATAAGTATGGACCAAAGGAAGAACTTCCAGCGGAGGGAGCTGTGGCATTAGCAGGGAAAAAGACTCAAGAGACTCTTACTGCTACAGATTCTATCATTGATGCACTTGACATGGCCGAAGCGGAACTGAAACGAATTGCTGAACATGAGGTTTGCGGCTTACTTGGAGGCATCTTCTTACTGATCTTCCTTTACAGGGAAAAAGGGTTAATAGAATGAAATTACAGCAGAGTGGTTTTAAAATATATTTAATCTTTTTGTATAGACTGAAACCACTTGGTACAACATTGCTAAAATGATTTTGAATTATCTAGAAGATTTTTGGTGTAACTAATGAACAAGATTTTAATAAAGAAAAAAACTAAACAATGGTTGTCAAGATAAGAGGGGTTGCTCTGATGGTAAGCAACCCCCACTTCCAACCGAGAGGGTAGGGGTAAGGTCTGCGTACACACTACCCTCCCCAGACCCTACTAAGTGGGATTATACTGGGTTGTTGTTGTTGTTGTAAACAATGGTTGTCAAAAAAGGTGGTTATCTGAATGTTTGCGCTTTTTCTTTGCTCTCCTTTTTCTTTGAAACTGGGTGAATGGATGTGGAAGGTAATAAGTGGTTAGTTAATTATTCCATTTATTAAAAAATGAAACTGTTATCATAACTTTTGAAGAATTTCTTGAACGGCTAATACTTTCACTTTAGGAGGACAAATCAAAGGGCAGAGTTTCAGAATTCAGGGCCAATGTTCTCATGCTTGGTCTTTCTCCTTCCGATTATGTTCTGCGTGCATTATCGAGTGTTCATACTAATGATCTGGAGCAAACATTGCTGGTAAGTGATTATTTTGAAGTATATGTTTCCTTTTAATTGTTGTTGTAGTCTTTTTAATATTTTTCCCTGACCTGAAATGTTATTATATAACTGTTTCAATTCAAATATCATCGCGGTGATTCCATACATTTGAGGCTATAGCTTTGGCCATGCGTAGTTTATTGAGCTTAAGTTTGCAAATTGTTACTGGGAGACATGGTGCCTAAATGTTGGGCCCTGGGTTACTTTTGGCTTATTTTGATATTGGGAAGTTTATAGGTCTGTCCCTTGTAACTTCAGATGGTGCGTAATGAGAAATAAAACGTCCTTTTTAGGGCAGTGAATTAATTTGAAACTAGCGGAAATGGAACTCTTAAGTTCAATGGCAAAGGGTTTTATAATTCTTTCATACTTGTGTTTCCAGCATTTTTGAATAATATCTTTTGTTATTTATAATTGGTCTCTGTTTCTTAGAGGAGGGATACTCATGATAGTTGTCATTAGAGGTGAACTAACTTTTTCCAGCTTCGAGTAAGTTGTTACTAGTAAATGTTTCTGTTTCTGGAGCCTATCTGTGGTCGAAATAGGGTCGATTGGATGCGAAAGGCTGTGTGGCATCTTTGACGTAAAACTTAACTGAGACATGGTTGCTTGGTTTACTCAAAATTTATATTGTGCCTTAAATCCGGCTGGTTGGAAGGCCTCCCAAATTACCGTTGCTTACATCATGTGTTACCCAGAAAAAAGACATTGGGGTATTGTTGCACGGTTTACTCAAAATTCATATTGTGCCTTAAATCCATCCGGTTGGAAGGCATCCCAAATTACAGTTTGTGGCCATTGCTTACATCATGTGTTACCCAGAAAGAAAAAAGTCTTGGCATACTCCAAGTTTTTCCTACATCATATCATCTAATGTGTGTAAGAGTGACCATTGAAAAACCTAGTTTTACTTTATTCTATTCACTCTAATGGCTGAGATGCGGGTTATATATCTCATTCCAATAATGTGTTAGCCGAATCCATAATTCAGCTTTCCTAACTTTACACATTAACATTTGGTATCTCTTAGAATTTGCCTGTTCAGACCCACGTATAGGATTTCACTGGGTGTGTTGTTGCTGTTGTTGTAATTGAGTTTAAATTGTTTGTATCCTGTCAATTTCTATTTTGTCTTATATATAAGATTCTATTTCAAATAATCCTTGCAGGCTTTACCCTTTTCTGATGCTTTGAAGCTCTTGTCGAACCTGAAGGATTGGGCATGCATCCCAGATAAGGTTAATATTTTCTTACAAAAGTAGAATTTTTACATTTATGTAAACCCAGACCCCACTTGTGGGATTTTACTGGGTGGTTGTTGTTGTCGTATGTAAACACAAATATTGTGCTTGAGCTTTTGAAAACAAAATAATTGAATAGAATCTCCTCTCATATTAAGTTTAATCTCCAAAAGAGTGGAGAACGGTAATTTAAGCAGCAATCAACAATTTTTTTTTTGGGTGTGTATAAAGTACAGTAAATAGCAATCGGCATTTTTTTGCACATCTACATCAACAAGGTAGCTTTTTGTCTTCTTACTTGTAATTGTACTTACTTGAATGAAGTTCCTATCTTCTGCAGTTTACAGGCCATGTCCAATCTTGAATTTCACAGTCATTATCCTTCTATGGTTCTTGCAGGTGGAACTTGTTTGTAGGATAGCAACAGTGCTATTGCAACTTCATCATCACCAGCTGCTTTCAACTGTCTCTTCCAGACCCCTCTTGACCATTCTAAAAGAAACTCTTCATGCAAGAGTTAAGGTAAGTTTGAGTACATATTCTATGACTTTTTGAGAGATTTTAGCCAATTCTTTTCTTTTTAATTAAAGAAAAAATTGAAACTGTTCAACCATGTCTGCGACTTTCACTACCTGCACACCTCACTCCATTCTAATATTGTTTTAAATTGAGCATGTAAAATGGAGAACCACTGTCCTCATAGGAGATTCTATTTTTGACACGAATTCATGTCTGACTACCACAGGAATGCAAAGATGCTCTCGGTTTCAACCTTGCTGCAATGGGTCATCTCAAGGTTCGTTGTGATTTTGATTTTGTCGGCCTCTTTTCCAAGTTCATGAGGATGTGAATTGACTGTCTGTGTTGTCTCAGCAATTGATGTCTATGAGTTCGGATGCTCTATTTCGTGATGCAAAGGCTAAGTTATTGGAGATACGTGCACGCAGCACAAAACGTATTGAAACAAGGGCAGACACAAAACAAGAAAAGAAGAGAAAGAAGAAACAGAAGAAGTTGGATGGAGGACATGTTTGGTCATGATTTATAACCTCAACCTCACTTGTACCTTGTTGTGGGGGTAACAATTTTGGTCATACAGCTTCAGCAAATAGGGTTGAGTTTTGATACAAAATTTGTATATAATTTTGTTAGAGTTATAAGAACGTTATGGCCCCAACTAGCAATAGGTTTATTATACCAATCATATTACTTTCTTAAATGACGAGAGCTTTGTCCTGATGCTAGTCTTTGCTGCCTGAAAGTAGAAAATTAAGTAGTCAGGTTTAGAAAGAAATTTGGATTCTCATTAGCAGCCTGATTTTTGAAGTTCATTACACGTTCTATCTATTTTTGGCAGGTTAATTGCTGCAACAAATTAATGTGACTTCATATTTTTATTTCGTTGTTGGATACTATTTAGTTAACCTCCTGAAATTCTATGATATCCATTTTATGCAAACTTCTTCGGTTTTTCGTTATTTCTTTTTTCTATTTTCTAGCACGTGTTTTATCCAAATTTTAGAGTCGTCATTTTGGTCAATATAATACCATTCTTTCAATAGTTATCCCCAAGAACCCGAAATCGAAATGATAATTTTTTGGAGTCAAAGTTCTTTTTTAATGTTAAAAAAAATTTACATTTCTACCTATTTCGCATTAATTTACTGCGAATTAGGTTAACCGAATTTTTCCCGTTAACGTAATTCGCAGTAAATTACTGTGAATTGATAATTTTTTTAAAATGCAATTTGCAGTAAATTACTGCGAATTGCCGTTGAACGAAGCGTCTCCTCAAATTCTGGGCCAGACCATTTTTTAAACGGTTAAGGGTCAAAAATATATCCTTGTACTATTCAAAATAGGCCATTATCCTCTGTTTGAATTCTTTAACAAATATGTCCCCACCGTTATACATTAGGGCCATATATATCCTTCAGCCGTTAAAACTTGTTTCCAGATAATTTTTTAACACGTGGCATTAAACCATTGGATCAGATTACCCACCCATTCGATTTATTAAACCCGTCCGACCCAGTGTTTAAACCCGCCCCGACCCCAGCTTATTATATACTCAAACCAAGAGACTTTCTCACTGCTGAAAACCAACTTCCTTTCTTCCCCATTTCAAAGCATCTTGCAGAAGAATAGAGGGTATCAAATCGATTCCGGAGAAAAGACTGTTGATTTCTTATAAGTTGAGAAAGGAAAAATTTTTGAAAACCATTTCAACAAATATAGAAGCTTGCTTCAAAAAGCCAAAGGATTTGAGGGAAAATGCAAATAAGCAATCAAAACCAGAAGCACACTATAATTAAGGCAAATAAGTTCTATATCCTACTGCAGTTCACATGTAATAAAAGTAAAAGGTGACAATTTCAAAGCAGTTTTATCATAGACTTCAAAAAATGTACAATAAAAGAAAACTAGAGTATGAGAGCAGAGAGATTTATAATCTCAGTTTCTGTTCATGTTGAAACACACTGCTAGATCATCAAATAAAAAAACTTTGAAAATATTCCATACTTGAACAACTGACAAATTTATCACAGTATTCAAATCTTTAAAGTCTTATGAAATTTTAAAAATAATTATAAAACCCCATCCACAGAGACAGAGATATAATTAACACAAAGGCAAGGAAAGGTTACCAAAAGAATTAGAATCCAGCAGCAATCAATCAAGAGGAATTTCCCAAAAAGGGGTTCAAGAAAAAAATTGAAATTGAAACCACATTCTTAATTAATTAATCACAACATATTGCATGATAAAGAGGCTAAAAATGCAAGATCATAATTAAAATGAAAAGGAATGGGTGCGGGTATAAACACTGGGTCGGGCGGGTTTAATAAATCGAATGGGTGGGTAATCTGATCCAATGGTTTAATGTCACGTGTTAAAAAATTATCTGCAAATAAGTTTTAACGGCTGAGGGATATATATGGCCCTGATGTATAACGGTGGGGACATATTTGTTAAAGAATTCAAACGGAGGATAAATATGGCCTATTTTGAATAGTATAGGGATATATTTGACCCTTAACCGTTTTTTAAATTGTATTTCGCAGTAAATTACTGTGAATTAGGCTAATTCGTAGTAATTTACTACGAAATGGCCATTTAAATGTACGGTCGTCTTCCTTAACAGACCCATCCACTATTTTTATAAACGGTGTCCCCCTTTCTGGTCCCCCCACACCCCGTTTTTAATTAAAAAAAAGTTTCGGCCCCACTCGGACTTAAGAACAAGGAGTGTAGGTCTCATACATTGTTGGTTGGTTTCCGTGTTTCGTGTGCAAAATTTTGAGTTTCAAAAAATTACATCGAGGTATTTTAATTTGCTTTATGGCGAAACTCTTATATTTATGCATATTAGTATTGTTTAGTATGTTTACATGTGAATTTATGTTATTTTTGTAGTCTTTAATATACCTGGATTGATATATTTGATACCCGAATTTATCTATCATATTTGATTTATATACCTGAAAGCATGTTATTTTTGTGATAAATATAGAGCCTTGTAGTGTAGTAAAATATAGTAACTTTTAGCGTAGTAAAATATAGTGACTTGTAGCGTAGTAAAATATAGCCTTTTAGCGAAATAAAATATAACCTTTAGCGTAGTAAAAATGTAGAGCTTTTTAGAGCCTTGTACCATAGTAAAATATAATGTCTTGTAGCATAGTAAGGATAACTCGGTGCTACGGGGCCTATAAAATGAAGCTTTGAACTCATATATAATTATACTGTCCAATTCAAAAATTTATAATAAGCTAAGAAAATTCTAAAAATGTTGAAATTGAGAATTATAATAACTAACGATAACTCGGTGCTACCGGGCCAAAAAATGAAGTCGGGAACCCATACATAATTATTCTCTCCAATTCAAAAAATGAAGTCTGGAACCCATAAATAATTATTTTCTCCAATATTAATTATAATTTTTAATTTAAATGTGTAACGTAAGAAAATTCTAAAATTATTGAACCCATACATAATTCGGAGGTACCGGATTTTTTAAATCAAGTCTAGAGCACCTAGATGACTATTTTCTCCAATTTTAATTGTAATTAATTGTTTAATTTATTAAAATAACACAACCAATTAATTATGTAGAACAATTTAGTTTAATTGCGTTTATAGTACATCACAACCACAAACATTGGCAACCTAAAACAAAAACAAACAGTAGAACTAACGAAATAACTTGACAAAGGAAACATGAAGATTGACTAACGAAAATACTTAACATGTCATTCTTTAGGAACAACCGGGTAGTATTCTATCCTTCATCAAAAACAGCTTCTTTTCGATCTTCTTTATCTCTTTTCCCACCTCCTATATGTTCGCCTTCAAGTCTTCAATTTCTTGCTTGGATTGGCGCTCTCTATCCCACTGCCCCGTACACACTCCATGATCCATGAAGATAGTACAACTTGTCTCTGTAGTATTCCTGGTCACATGGTTTATCAATTCATACCTTAAAGTTCCATATAGGTATGTCGGGTTGCCTATAAAACTTGTTCAAACAACCCCAATGGCGTCGACCAGTTTCTTCCCAATCACTATACATCATGGTCTTAGCTTCCACATTCGCAATTCGGGGCACGAATGGGGCGTTGAGACATTTCTTGCCGGAAACTTTTGGTATATTGAAAAGCTTGATGATTGGTTGTTGTTAAGTGTTGAGAATAACTTGAAGGCGCTTCTTTATTTATAGGGAATAAGTTCCAACAATACGTAGTATTATACTATGAATTCCATGCACATTTTTTGAACCTTTTCAAAATGAAATGATAACTCAACAATACATAGTATTATACTACGAGTTCCATGTACATGTTTCGGGAAAAAATAGCTTTTTTCACATGGGTTTGAACGTTTTCAAAATGACATGACAACTCAACAATACGTAGTATTATACTACGAACTACATGCATATTTTTCGAGTAAAATCAACTTCAAAGTTTAACACTAGTGTTCTTTGAAAACAATGATAAGGTGATTAGTAGAACAATATTTTTATTTAAACGGGGTAACCAAAACACAAACCCTACAAACATAAACACCCAAACAGTAGAACTAGTACAAACACTAAACAAGGCAAACATAAAGAGCAAACTATTGCGCTTATCACGTAAAAGCTACTGCTTAATCAAGATCTGCTTTCGACAATTTTCTCCAACCACTCGAGTTGGTCTTCCAGCCCCTTTTCTCTTCTACCACCTCATTCAGTTTGGCTTTCAACTCCTCAATTTGTTCGTTGGTTTGGCGCTCCTTTCAGCTTGCCTAGTACACCTACAATGAAGTATATAAATTTTTTCTTTGTAGAACTTGATTTTACACTCTTCAACAAACTATACATCAAATTCACACGTGGACTTGTCTGGTTGCTCGTCACGCTTGTTCGTACAGCCCCAGTAGTGGCATCCACCTTCTGGCCACCATTCGTACAAGTGATATTTTTCTCCACAGTTGCACCTTGGGACATAAACGTGTTGTGCAGACATTTCGTAAAGAGAAATTTTGCTTATTGATAAGTGCAAAAAACAAATAGCGTGCAACCGTTATTTATAGTCAAGATTTCATAGAATACGCAGTAATATACTGCAAATTAGTTTAAAATAGTCTTTTACCGTAGTAAAATATTAAGCCTTTTATCGTAGTAAAAATCAAGCCTGGAACCCATACATAATTCATTATTAATCCTAATTTTTAATTAATCATATTTAATTATTTAATTTATTAAACTAACACAACCAATTAATTTTGTTTAAATTATATTAGAGGTCTTGGCCTTTCCTCCGCCGCGCTTCCCGAATCTGCGGAGGATCAACTATTAGTGGTGCAGGCGACCATAGGTCTTCCTATGTGTGGGAGGGATAGTTGTCGGAGCAGGCTCTACGGCCTAAGAGACCTTGATAATCTTTGGAATTTTATTGCTGGCCATGCAAGTGACGCACAAAACTTAAAATACCACCATGCTGATCAGATATTAGACAAATACCTGAACGTTGTTTGACAACGTACTTCTTCAAGTGGTTCAAAAAAGGGTCCACGTCTCTTCGCTTTCGTTGGCACATATGGCAAAGGCTAATGGAAATATTTGCCCATTGGCATCTACAACAACTGCAATCAAAAGCTTAATATCATACTTTCCATAGACATGAGTACCGTCAATGAAAATAACAGGACGGCAATGCACAAAACCATCAATTGCCGGTTTAAATGACCAGAACACATAGTTGAAAATATATTCGGGTCTATCCGAACTCTGCTCACGCCTCCATTCAACAATAGTGACGGGGTTAAAGTGTTGCAATGCGGTAATGTACCTGGGCATATTTGAAAAAGACTTATCCCAGCCGCCATAAATAAGTTCAAATGCACGTTTGCAACCGAAATATGCTTTTCTTTTAGTTACAGTACAATCATACTCCTGATGGACGACTGTGATACACTCTTTAATCTTGTACCTAATGGACACTTCCAAATATGGAATCAAGACAAGAGAAATCAAGTCGACATCCAAGTTGAAGTGATTCTCATTGTATGTGTCCATTTTACATCTGTGCTCGCTAATAAATTTACCCACATTTCACAAACCTGATTTCTTCTTGGTGGCACGCAACATCCAGTGACAACCCATAAAAAATCTACGGCATACAACCTTCCATTTATCCGTAGTTGACTCAACTACAGTAATCTCACGTCACTCTTTTATGCTGTAGATTTTTACAGTCCTAATTAGGCGAGCTTTATCGGGGAAATACATGCCCTTAGTCAAAAATATGGCCTGGATTCATCCCACATTTGTGACTGAAATTCATCATCATCTCTTGTGAGGTCATCCACGTTCGGCATGCTTGGCAAATTATCAAGGTAGGAGATATTCCGCTCATGAAATGGCACGTGAGACTTGTACACTCTAGGTCGCACGGGAGGTGGAGGAACATGCTCCCTCGCCGGTTCAGGTTTAATATTCACTTCCTCCTCCTCAACACCAACCTCTAAAGGGAAGGTTGTGTCATCCCCAGACTCATTCGCATTATTGTCGTAGTCAGTACCATCTTCCTGACTCTGTGCATCAGCCAAATCACGAGTAAATACGTCATCTATGGGAAGCTGTGTGAGGTCATGAGCTTCAAGAAGATGGTTTTCACTGCACAAAAAGAACAAGATAAGTTACCTAATATTTCGGAAAAATAATTTAGATAACAAGTCGTATTGTCTTGACAATTCATGTTGGTGATGATTCCCAGATGGACCACCATGATCCAATACTCCAGAACTAGGAATATTCCAACTAGGGGTCGACTCATAACTCGTAAAATTCATATCCGGACGCTACCCCCTATGAAAAATATGACCGTTAATACAAATAAAATTCAAATGTAAAATAAACAGCACAAAACCATAGCAAAATTGAAGTTTACTAGTCCTCTTGTTGATTGTATATAGTCGATAAATTATTTTATGGCTGCTCATTTGCCCGTGGTGACAAGTTTAAATCAAGGCAAGCTCTTTCTTCATCAATCTGTCCAGCAAAAAATGCTCCAGAATAACCACCCGATGATTGGGGGTTATCCATGCTATGCACACCCTCTTCCACCTTGACGTACATTTCCAATAATTTTATTACAATAAATTTCATGTATTTCTCCGGGATCCGCAAAAAATCTCTAAGAGTATCATCATCATCGATGTTAAACTTCGATTAATAAGCAAACCCCTACGGAGTCACTGAATACGAAAATCTATCGATTACTTTGAAGTTAACCGAACGCCTCCTTTCACTCATTTTTTACGTAACAACGATACAAATGTATCATACTCCATATTAAGCGGCAATTTAATGTGACACTGTGGAGGTGAACTGTACCTCGCAGAGTTATTCTCCAGCACAACCTCACCATCCCAATATAGAGAAACCCTTATTTTTTGCACTTCAGACATTGTAAAAAAGATTGATAAGAAGAAGAGAGAAGTTTATTGAATGAATGTTCATGAAAATCAAACGCCTATAAATAAGGCAAGTCCGAGCTCGGGGCATAGAAATTTTCAAATGAATTCGCAATAAAATACTACGTTTTATATTTGGTGAATGATTGTTGTTGTGTCAGTTAAAATAATTAGATGGGGCCAAAAAATAGAGAGGTAATTCGCAGTAATTTAATGCGAATTATCCCTTTTTTTTGGGCATGGCACATGCGATTAGTAAAAATAAAAATCTAAAGGGAATTCGCAGTAATTTACTGCGAATTACATTAAATTTTTTTTTATCAATTCGTAGTAATTTACTGCGAATAACGTTAACGAAAAAAATTTTGTTAACCTAATTCGCAGTAAATTAATGCGAAATAGGTACAAATGTAACTTTTTTTAACATTAAAAAAGAACTTTGAGTCCAAAAAATTATCATTTCGGTTTCAGACTCTTATCGTGGAGGGGATAACCTAGTAGCCAACAAAAAGAAATTTGATAATAATATTAGGGTCCTTTGAGTGGGAAACTAAGTTATCTCATGATTAATTATTTCACCTTTTTATAATAATAGAAAAATTTATAATTCGGGATAATTAGTTTTGGTATTAATTACACTATAATTTTATTTAATATTGAAATTAATTATTCTTTATCCTTGTACAAAATGAGTCTTAGAATTTTGAACTCACCCGTAAAGTATACACCTAACAGCCTACTATTTAAATTTTGATATCAATTAAAGTGTTATCCTCAAATGATCTCACCCTAAAAAAATGAATTTAAATGGACGTATAATAAAGCATTACTTCAAATGCATTTCAACGCAATAATTTTTAGCAGTTGACAGCATTTATAACGTCAGCGGACAGTAAAATCAGTTCCAAAAGGGGACATCTCGAGCTGGACACGCCAACTTTCAACAACGTAATACATTAGCCTTTGACACACAACATCTGGCAATTTCCAAATCTTTGGCACAACCTGTTTGCTTCGTTGTCGTTGTACCGTCTTTATATTCCCTTTTTGGGTCTTTCCTTTTTCCCTTTGTTCTTCTGGCGATCGCCATCCTAAATTAATGGCGTCTTCCCGTTACGGCAACTCTGTTCCTGCCGCCGGTAACACTTTTTCCTATAGCAATTCAAATTTAATTTCCAATTTCATTTTCTTTTGGCTTTCGATTTATTGTTTTTGTTTAAATTTAAATTGGTGTTTTGTCTATAGAGGCAGTTCAAGTTCTGGTATCTTCATTGGCGGATGATTCACCTATTGTACGTGAAGCATCAATGGCTGCTCTCAAGGACATCACTTCCTTGTATGTCTCTTTCCTATATATATGTGTGTGTGTGTGCGCGGAGAGGTGGAGCCAGGATTTAATGTTATGGGCTCTAAATACGACTTGAAGTGCTAATAACTTGGTTCTAAATTTAATATTTGTTCATATTTGATGAAGTTTTTAACACAAAATAGTGTTTGAGCAAAAGCTACGGGTTCGGCTGAACCCGTGTTAGGCCCTGTAGCTCTGCCCTTTTGTCTGTGTATGTGTGTGTATTTGCCTTGCTTGATTGTTACCTAATACATTACTACGTCTGTTTCAATTTATGTATCTTAGTTTGACTGGGCAGTTTAAGAAAATAAGGAAGCCTTTTGAAATTTGTGTATCTTAAACTAAAAATGTGTATGTTTGGCTCAAAGTTATTATTCACTTTACAAGCTTAAAAGCAATCAAAGATGAACAAGGGTAAATCGTAACCAAGTGATATTAGACCTAGAGATGATTGTAGCTACATGATCACCGTAGATATAATATAAAGAAATAACAAGAGTTTGAGGGAGAGAAGTGTGCTTGAGGTAGAGAGAGAGTAAGAGAGTTGTATTCTTTAGAATCATACATATATCCCATTACAATATGAAGGTCTCTTTTATATAATAAAGACAACAACAACAACAACAACAACCCAGTATAATCCCACTTAGTGGGTCTGGGGAGGGTAGTGTAAGACCTTACTGAAGAAGTAAGACCTAAACGACGTTGCCTTGGCTTTATTGGCTGGGTCGTGCCCTCATTCAGGTCGGCCTTACCGTAATGGACGTACCCACGTTGGGAGCCAAATTTTACCCAATACAGTGTATAATGTGCCAAACTGCCCATCGACACTTATAATTTTATTTATAATGCGATGTAAGATGTTGGAGTTGAAGAGTTACTAAATATGGATAGTCACAATCTTTTTGAAATAGACTAAAAAGGAAAGTAAGACACAAGCTGAAATGGATGGAGTACATATATGTGTGTGTGTATGTGTATATTTGCCTTGCTTGAAAGGTTTCAAGAATTTTTTTACTGTTCTGGGTTTACTTTTGAGTTTATTATTTTTTGTTCTTTCAGAAACCCACTTTTGGTTCTTGATTGTTGCCTAACAGTATCGAGAGGTGGACGACGGGTACTGTTCTAAAAATCTGGTTTTTTCTTGTTCATTAATTTGATATTATATGAACAATTGGGTTTGAGTGTAGTGTTTTATTTTGGGATTTTATGAATTTTTCAGAGGTTTGGGAATATAGCTGGTTTATTTCAGGTGATGTCAGTGGCAATTCAGGCTTTGGATAAGGGAGATGTTGATCCTAATTATCTGGCTAAGTTGGCCAAGATTGCCACTTCTGAGGTGATCTCAACCAAGGTAAACGAAACCCCATTATATTACTTCCTCCATAATGATTTATGTGACGGTGTCCGACTGGCATGAGGTTTAGACTTGAAACTGTGGTGTAAATATGCCATAGACATTTTTGTTGCTATAAATCATCTCATTAAGGATGAAATGAGAAGTTTCAAATTAAATTATTTCTAAATATAGAAATGTGTCATTCTTTTTCGGGTCAGGCTATAAAAAAGAGTGTCACACAAATTAGGACAAATGGAGTTCTGAATTTGTGCTACAATTTGTTATAATAGTTCAGGCAGGAGCTACGTCACCATGCTGAACCAAATGCAGATCCTTAATTTTAAACTTTTTTGTGACTTGGGTGCAAAATTAGCATATATATGCACTTTAAAAATATTCCAACTATTTATGTAGAGGATGAGTAGAAAATGGTGGACGAACTTGTTGTTGGACCCTTGCATCCACTTGTCTTGCACTGATTTCCTATGAATCAAAATGTAGCAATTTAGAGTTTCGACAGTCTCTTGTGGAGATTGATTAATTGTTATACCCTCAAGTTATGATGTCACAATATGGGAATATCGAATGTGATATTCTGTACAGTGGATTGTTCTTTCTTGTTTGTTGGCTGGGATTGTAATGATCATAAGTACTAGTTTCCTGTTACCTTATTGTGGATTTATTGGTTTTTTCCACCATGATTCAGATTGGTGTGGAAGCCAGTACAATGACCATGTTGTTTGGTGTGGGAGTCACCTGGGGCGAAGCCACCATTTTAGATGTATATAACATATATTGAACACCCTTGTCAGAGATTATTTTTACTCCTTTCAAGTCTGAACACCCTTAGGAAATTTTTTGGCTTCGCCACTGGGAGTCAGTACTTTGTTATTTGTATAATGGGTATCAACTTTACTTCCTCTAAGTCCAGTGCAATGGTGGCAGTATTTCATACTACTCTAACAGCATGTTCGATCTCATGATAGGAACTTAATGCTGACTGGCAAAGAGCTGCGGCTGGTGTACTTGTATCAATTGGTTCACATATGCCTGATCTGGTGAGTGTGCACTTTTCTTTTCCTTATGAAAATAGATTCTAGAAGAGGGAATGTAATCTGTGCTTTCTAATTTATATCTTCTTTTGTTTGATCAGTTTCTAATTTACATCTTCTTTCAGTTGTTTTTGTGAAATGTATTTTTTTATCATTCCTGTTTCTTATTTCTGTGACTGTCAATAGTATCTCTCAAAGTTTTAGAGCCTTGTGGTAGAGTTGATTTTGTCATAGATTGCAAGCAGTAAGCTGAGCAATTTTCAGTCTAACTATTAGAAAGTGCCGTGAAACTCCTCAATTGTTCAATGCTTTTCATATTAGCTCCGTTGAGTTGTGTGCATCAGCTCATTTAAAAGTTTAAAGTCTTAAGAGAGGGGTCACTTTTATTTAATTACTTTAGATCTGCAACTTGGTCTGTCACGACCCAACCTGATTCCTTTTCTTGAGCTAAACATGTAAAAATATTTTCTGATCGGTGCTGGTGAAACTCGGAACTTATTACCTCTATGTACTTCAATACCATGGAGAGTTGTAGAACAACTTCATCTAAAAGTTTAAAAAGTTAAGAGACGGGACACTTCCATTTATTTATTTTAGGTTTGCAACACAATAGGGTCTCACATTGGGTCTAAAAGGACATAAAGGGGATATAAAAAAACAGTCCTAAGGTTTCGGGTAGAATGCTCAACTTCTTTCACAAGCTCGACTGACATGACTGGATATAGATATATAATTAACCCCCCTATAAAGAAAATGAGTCACACTATTATTGTTGGATGGAAATTGGGAGGAGATGAACCATTCTAAATGGAAAAAGAGCAAAGTGCATAATTTGGATAGCGACATGCTTTCCATGAACCTGAGTCGGTAGCAGTTGGTTTGTGCAGATAAGTAGCTGAAGACTATTGCTGTAACGACTCCACGTCAGTGGGTTTATTTGATGGTTGAACTAGTTTGCTCTTATAGTGATATTATGGGTTGACTTTGACTAGAGGAAATAAATGGGGAGGCTGTGACCAGACTACATATATTTTCATTTGCAAAACTCTTTTTTCACTCATCTCATAATTGGAGTTTTGCATGTTTGTTCCTTTATAGTAATTAAAATATTGATTTCCTTACAATCAATGGGACCATATGAAGTTCTTTTTAGCTGGTATAGTACACTAGGCAATCATAAAAAATCCAACTTTCATTTGTTTATGCATTACCCTCTGAGTATACCACAGTTATTTTCTGTAGCTGGGGAGTGTATTATTCTTCTCATCACTAGATGATTTATACTAGGTTGTACATTCTGTGGTAATTGAAATTTCAGAGATGAATGCTTCTTTTCCTTGATAGACATTTCTCTTGTCCCCGAGAAAAGAACAAAGGACCTGGCTCGTTATCTTTTTTTTGTATTATGTTTACTTTTGTTGCAGTTGCACAGTTTTCTGACAAATAGTTGTGTGTCCCACACTCTTTCTTTCTTCTTGGTTTTTGATACTCTGAAGTTTCCCTATTCTTAGTTTAATTCATCAATTGTCTGTGGCAGATGATGGAAGAAATATTCCTCCATCTTTCAGGGTCAAATTCAGCTCTGCCAGCCATGGTTCAAATTCTTGCAGATTTTGCATCATCTGATGGTTTGTTTTTGATTTGTTTGCAAATACTTTGTGGGTCGCTTTAACATTATTACCGAAATTACTTATCTGATCTACGTCTACAATATTTGAAGCTTTGCAGTTTACTCCTCACCTTAAGGGTGTACTGGCACGAGTGGTGCCCATTCTTGGAAATGTGAGGGACATACACCGGCCTATTTTTGCAAATGGTAATAGACCTCAGAACTTTTTATGATCTAACATAATAAGAAGTGCTTTCTCTTGCTCATTATTAGCAAAATAATCCTTCTAAAAACATTAGCAAAATATGTCACTCCTAACAAAAGAAATAGGAGAATTTACTATGGGGATGCTGTAACTTTTAAATTTTCAGTTTGGGAATACATCTGGTTGAAGATTATTTTTTATGTGAATTGTTTAAATTTGTTAGTATCATTTTGCTTCATAGAAGTTGGTAAAATTTGCTTGGCTGGCAATTCCTGAGGAGAAGGAACAATATGGGCTGGTGACGGCACCAACTGGAATGTGGTAGCCATGAGATGACACCTATGTGCTCTGAGGAGGTGAAGCCTACAAAAGATGAGGTGCTAAGGGGAAAGGGAGTGAAGCTGGACTTAAAGATGGCTCTTGATGAAGAAAGGGTTTGTAGCAAAAGGGGATAACAGCTATCCCTTTACTCTGTTGACACAAACAATTTGTGAGTAATTAATGGGATTGGCAGTTCTTCCGACTTCTTTGGTTTCTGTAGAGGAGACTACAAATTTAAGGGGTTTCTTTTGATTTTCTGTAGAGGAGACTACAAAATTTAGGTGGGCAGCGGCGAGGAAAATCTGTAGAAAAATTTGTGATGGCGAGAGGCTAACATTGAGGAGAGAATTTTCTTTGGATTTCTTTACTGTGTTGACTGACATATTTTTTGGTTGCTTCATTTTTTATGAGCATGAAAATATTTTTTCATTTGCCCAACACTAGAATGGATGTATGCAACAGGAATCGAACTAGTTACCTGCTCTATCACCAGCTTTTAGTTCAAGGTGCTGACCTCTAAGCCAATAGTTTGGGCTGTTAAATACCGCTATCTTAATACTCCCTCCGTTTCATTTTGGGGCAAATATTAAATTGGTACATATTTAAGAAAAAAAAGGAAGACTTCTGAAATAGATGGTCTGAAACAAGCCATAGATATTTGTGTGGCTGGAAAAGCTTCTCATTAAGGGTAAAATGGGAAATATGAGTTAAATTGTTTTCAAATTTTAGAAAGCCACTGTTCTTTTTGGAACAGACTAAAAAGGAAATGCTGCCGCATAAATTGGAGCAAAGGGGTATATTTTTATGATTGCGAAATCAATCTATGAGGTTTGCACTACTTTTTCAATAACAACAACAACAACCCAGTATAATCCCACTTAGTGGGGTCTGGGAGGGTAGTGTTACGCAGACCTTACCCCTACCCTTGGGTAGAGAGGCTGTTTCCAAATAGACCCCCGGCATCCTTCCCTCCAAGAACTTTCCACCTTGCTCTTGGGGAGACTCGAACTCACAACCTCTCGGTTGGAAGTGGGGGTTGCTTACCATCATAGCAACCCCTCTTGTCTTTTAAAAAAAAGGTTTACTCGTAAAGCAAGAGGAAAGTAATGGCAGTGTTGTGAAAACCGCCCCTAAATATTTTTTGAGTAAAAGCCATAAACATTTTGCTACTGTACATTTGAAATTGTAGTGTGAAGCTTCTGTTCATCTCAAAGTTCATATCAGTGAACATGATTGGTAAAGAGGGATACAAATCACGAACTCAGTTATCCATGAGAAAAGTTGTTCTAGTAAAATGTTTTGCTTTACGATTAGACTTTACTGCTCAAGTGTGTCCTTTGTTTTCTTTGAAGGGTCTAAAGTTTTTATTTTTTCCAGCATTCAAATGTTGGTGCCAATCTTGCTGGCAGTGCAGTATCGACTTCCCTTTATCTTCAGTTCTAGATGCTGATATCATGTGAGACCAATTTTCTGCTTCTGGTTGGTTTTGATTTTCTTCAAGGCTTTTCATTTAGATGTTCATGGTGATTTAAATGTGTCAATTGTGCAGGTCTTTCTTGAATTCGGCATTTGAACTATTATTGAGAGTTTGGGCAATTTCACGGGATCTGAAGGTTTGCCTATTCAGTTCCTTTTAGAGCTTTTTAAAGAATGTTTTCTCTCTCTCTTTTTCTTGGATAACCGAGAAATTTCCACGTCGAATGGCGCACGGCTCAATGCTCAATGGATAATGATCCCGCCCCTACACTCTTCTCCACTTAAATACCGGGCTATTATCTGCAGCAAGCTTTGAACATGTGACATGCACCTAACCCACTCATCATGAGCTGTGCTCTTATCGCTAGACCTAAAAGAATGTTCTCTTTATGCTTGGTTAGCTGCCTTCATCCATATTTTTCTTTTTTTACTTGTTAAAAATATAGCTAAGTTCCTTCTAAATTTTTTTAAACATTATAAAAAAAAATCTACGTAAGTTTCATTGTGACGGCAGATCAAGTGTTATGACGAACTTCGCTTCCATTTTAGAGTACTTATAGCTGAGGTCAATTTCTTTTGTTTAAGGAAAACTACTTGCCCTTCAGGTGAATTTTCCAAGAGGTAGTTATATACCATATGTTTAGAACAAATAGCCCCTGAATTTTGCAAAAATCTTGGTGCTAACTTAATAGTAAATACCAACAGAGGGCTAATGATATGTTCTTGTATTTTCATGGAGATGACTGTAGTCAAAATCAACTCTCAATGTGGTGCAATAAATGTGTCACCCTCAATTTTGTTTTGTGCTGGATTAATATACATTTATGTATTCGCTATTGCGTATTTTACAAGGTGTATCTCATATTGTATCAAGTAAAAGTAAATATTGTCTCTCTAAGTTTCTCCTTTCCTTCCAATTTGAAACATCTTGTCAAAGCCACTATGACACTGGTAATGTGAAATAAGGGGAGAAAGGTAGTCTCAAAAGTCATCTCATCGAGGTATTGTGACAGTTCCAGAAGGGCAAAGTCATCTCATCAAGATATTGTGGCAGTTCCAAAAGGGTGAGAATGCTTAGAAGAAGAGGGAGAGGAAGACCAAGGTGAAGATGCTTGGGGGATGAATGGGGGAAAAGAGACAGTGGAGAGTAGTCAATCTTTGGCAGTTGCACATATGGAGAAATGGATAATGGAATGATTGGGAAGACAAACTCTGGGGTTCGGGTAATTGTCAGGGGTTTCCCTTGAGGGATTTTAGGATTAAATCATAAAGTGCTTACAGATATTAAACAAAGAGCTAGTAGAGCAAGTGTGATGAAATGATGGCAAGAGGGAGGGTAAGAAAGAGAGTAGTTGGAAGAAAGAAGATAACTGAGTAGATTGCGGTGTATGAGATGAAATGAGAAATGAGGGAGAGGAGGTGAAGCAGGGGAAGAATGGTGAAGGGGTTGAAGGTAACAGAATAAACATTATTCCTGGATGCTAAGATCTTTGTGTGATATGGTAATAAATTTTCTTTTGTTAAGGTGATGCAACAAGTTGAATTTGTGAGTTACCATTTTCACCTTGTGCCGCAAATGCACCGTGGACGAAGTTCAGAGGCCATGGGATATTGAAGGCAGCTTGCGTGATGATCGTCTTTAATTTTATTTTCTACCATTCCTTGCTTTTGTACAAGTTGGATGTAAAATCACATTGAAACTAGTCGAACAGATGATAGCTAAGGGTGCTTTATCCCAGCAAGTAGTATATAGCTGCTTTCCCTTATTAATATATTCAAGAAATTTCACACTCCTTTTTTCTTCCTTCCATTCCATACATTACATTTATTGCTCATTTTGAATTGGCAAGGGGAGAGGAAGTTTTGTTTCCTGACATACTATTTTCTCAGGTTCGCTTATCTTCTGTGGAAGCATTAGGGCAGATGGTTGGTCTTATTACTAGAACGCAGCTGAAGGCAGCTTTGCCAAGACTTGTTCCAACTATATTGGAACTGTAAGACATACAATAGACTGCTATGTTTTGAGAAAATCTATAATTGCAAATGACATGAATACCTCTGATGTCAAATGGCCAGCTCCTTGCTTGTGCTAATTCTCTATTCTAGTCAGAAATGCGAGTGACACTCTTTCTGTTGGAGCAATTGTTTCTTGTATCTTCTTGGGTATTGTGGGCTCTGTAACGGTGAAATCTTACGGCTTTTCAGGTACAAGAGGGATAACGATGTGGCCTTTATAGCAACTTGTAGCCTCCATAATGTATTAAGCGCCTCATTACTTTCAGAAAGTGGTCCACCATTACTTGATTTTGAGGTAGGAAACACATGTGATGTTGCTGTTTAAGTTGATATTCTTTCTTGCACACCGAGTAATTTGTACTTCTGCTACGTCTGGTAGAATAGCTTGCTATTCTGCTAATTCTTCTCCAATTACTGCTAATTTCCTGTGATTACTTGTCTTATCATGGATTAAGGAATTGGAATCAGTTACTAGAATTAATCTTGGTAAAGTCATAGTGCCTGGTCATTAGTAATTGTAAACAATATGTTGTATGTTAGAGGCACCTCTCACTCTTAGTTTTCGTCTAACTTTTACCAAGGCAATGGTTTTGTTTCTTGCAGACATACTAACCATGCTCACTCTCTCAACATCACCTTTATGGTGGCCCTTTCGCTGGGTTCCTTTCCCTCAATTCTTGTTTTAGTTTCTATAAGAAATACTCTCTACTTGGTCTCCCGTTCTACTCATGTGAATCTTAATCGGTAGAGCTTTGCAAACTTTTTACTCCATTACCTTTTTTGTTTTTATCTAATTATCTTCGCCAAACCCCTCATCTCCTTTTCAACTAATCACCTTTTGCCATTGTTGTAATATCTCAGATGAAGTTATATTGCTATCTCCTCAAATCCTTGAAGAGACATTCAGACTCTGATGTCCCCCCAAAACAGAAAGTCACTGTTTCTTTTTTTAATTTTCTATAATACTACCTTAGTGCTGTACATCAATAAAATCTTACCTTGTCAAAAACCAGAAAAAAAAAAAAAAAGAAAAGAAAAAGAAAAAAGAAGGCAGTCACAATTTGGACCATATACATGATCCAGTTGTTTGCCTTCTCAGCACTTCCACTTTGAACAACATCAACTGGTGACTTGCCTTTACTGCTGCTCAGATTGCCTCCTCTCAAGTCTGTTATTCCAATGGCACGTGTCACCTTCTTCTGGTCAATTTTCCCTTTTCCCTTCCTCAACAACGACAACATTGCCAGTGTATTCCCACAGGTGGTTTCTGTGGAGGGTAGTAATGTACGCAAACCTTATCCCTACCTTGTGAATGTGGAAAAACGATTTCCGGTAGACCCTCGGCTGAAGAAAAGTATAATCACTGCACTAATGACAAAGAACTACGGAAAGAGAAGCAGAAAAATAATAGAACCGGAGCTCCCTTTTACCCTTCCTCCTTGTGTATAAAAGAGTCATCACAAAGAGGCCACTCTCCATCATCACCAGTTTCCTGTTCAGTTCCAATCTCTCTCTCTCTCTAGCAACTTGTGTCAAAGGGGCAGGACATCTGTATCGATATTATATCCGGAGATATCAAAATATACACAGCCTTATAAAAATATCAGAACATACACGTTACTTGGAAGAATAGAAATATACTTGTCTTGTTAAACTGGGTGCCTAGTACTCTAATGAAAGCATTCGGAAGGTAGTCAGGAAGGAGGATGGACAAGCAACAGAGGTTGATCTAGAACATGTCCTCATACATTTTTGTTTGTTGTTTGGAAAAGAGAAATAGCATATGTGCTGCAAAATGAAAGATGTATACAAGGTAACCACGTTACTCGAAAAGTAAGCCCCAGAACAAAGTTTGTGCTGAGGGTATTACAGAACATAGTTACAGAACACCCAAAAACTAACAACCCAAGTAGCTCCATACAAGTAGTTAAAATGAATTGTATTTTACACTTTTGGTGTAAACAGTTTTCTGTAGGAGATGCAGAATCTTTTTCTACAATTTTTGGAAGCCTTGTAAAAGACAAGTGGGGTTGCTCTGATGGTAAGCAAACCCCCACTTCCAACCGAGAGGCTGTGAGTTCGAGTCTCCCCAAGAGCAAGGTGGGAAGTTCTTGGAGGGAAGGATGCCGGGGTCTATTTGGAAACAGCCTCTCTACCCAAGGGTAAAGGTAAGTTCTGCGTACATACTACCCTCCCCAGACCCCACTAAGTGGGATTATACTGGGTTGTTGTTGTTGTTGTTGTCCTTGTTATGTTCACAAGGATAGTACCTTGTAAATACTGTTGCCAGCATAATCTTTGTGCTGATGAATAAAATTTGTTACCATTCTCAAAAAAACTAACAACCCAAAAAGCTATTCTTGTCTAAAGCTACAGTGCCCAATTAGATCAACTAAAGATTCTACATCCTGTACTAGAGCATTTTTACACCAAAAGTGAAACAAAATATACAATTTATCTTTATCTTTTGTTCAAGGTTAGCAATATCTTCAAAACATCTGTTTTTTTTTTATAAAGATAACAGTATATTCATCAACACAAAGCTTGTGTTGGAAATCACTATTACAAGAAAAAGAGAATAAGGAAGAGACCTATTTACATCTCTCCAAGATTCTTCTCACAAGGACTCTTAACAACTCTACTAAAGTCTCAGTTTCATCTATGCAAAATTCTTTACACCAAAGTAAAAAGGACAAAATACAACAACAACAACAACAACTACCCAGTATAGTCCCACGAAGTGGGGTTTGGGGAGGGTAATATGTAGACAGGCCTTACCCCTACCCGAAAGGGCAGAGAGGCTGTTTCCAATCGACCCTCGGCTCATTGAAACAAAAACAAAAACAAAAACAAAAACAAAAACAAAAACAAAAACAAAAACAAAAAGAAAAGGGCATTAGTAACTTCAGCAGAAAAAGCGTACATAATTATCTAAACATAAGAACCATAAATAAAATAGCATGCAATAATATCAGAAAGTAACTACAAAAGGACAAAATACAGTTGAGCTTAATTTTCTGTAAAGAACTCCTCCTATCTTCAAAACACCTATCATTTCTTTCCTTCCAGACATTCCACCTAATGCATGCTGGTATAGCCCTCCACCATTTCTTCTTCCTTCCCCAGCCACCTACATTCTTCCAGCACCTCAAAAGATCGCAAGTAGTCCTGGGCATAACCCAAACTGTCTTTCCCTTCAAAACATCTGTTGTTCCTTTCCCTCCAAACTGTCCACCATATGCAGGCAAGGATAAGACCACCACCTCTTGTTTGTTGCACATATGCCTGTTTCTTTCCAGCAAGCTAGAAACACTTCAGTAGTTCAGGGAATTATCCATGTCAGGACTCTCATGCTCAAAAAAAGCTGCCACAATCTATGGGTGACCCGACAGCGTAAGAAGAGATGACTGTTTGTTTCACTTTCTATCCCACACAAGAAACACTTTGAACAGAGTGGCATTCTTCTCTTCATTAGAGGAATTTTATGCCGTGGTCCTACTATTGGTGATTGCTAAAACCTGACTTATCAAAAGAATATAGAAATGCTTGATAACCAAGTTCATGTAATTTAACTTGTTAACCACCTTACTTCTTTCACCCTTAGGCCTTTACCACATTGAAAAAGGTCTGAAGAAAAGGGCGTAGGAATTCATTCCAAGGGGTTTATCTTTGACCAAAGTGCAGACAAATATCCTTGTATGGTCCTTTGACCAAAAAATTTTGTTGAACCTACTCATTTTAGTAATGGTAACTTGAGGTTCTTTTCTATGTTCTTCTGGATATAGTCTGCCTCAAATTGTATTTATGTTGGTATGCCGCTTGTAACTTATCTCAAGAGCTGTTTTAGGTTTCACTCATTAGAGTGATGTATGCCTGTTGTTATATGCATTCATTTCCTTTTACATGTTGCTAGATCATTTCCATTTCTAGCATCATTCTGATAAAGAGAGGTAGCTGACTATCTGTAATGTGTGCAGGATCTTACTGTCATATTATCAACACTGCTTCCTGTGGTTTGTAGGAGCAATGACAAAAAAGAGCATTCAGATTTCTCAGTTGGGCTGAAGGTCTTGTTTTATTTATTCATTTATTCATTTTTATCTTTAAGAGCGAATTCAATTGATTTACCAGCTGATGGTCTTTTCCTGCTGGAAGTAGTTTAGATTTTATTAACAAAAGGGGAAAACACCCAGGATACAGCTCTATAGAACATCAAATCTACATAAATGAGTTAGATTCTAGGAAACCCATTCAATCATCTACATAGAGGGGGGTTTTCTTTGCACTTCAAAAATATTCAAGAGATAACAAAATGTCCTTAGGTCATTACCAGTGAATTTTCCTCCTTAAAAAGCTCTTCTGTTGCTTCTTGACATACTGTCCAAAAAATGGCACATGGAAGGATCTGCGTAACCTTGACTGATTGTCCTCCTTGTTCTCCTTCTCCAACTTCTAAGGCTCTCCCTCTCCAGCTTATAAAAGGAGATCACATTACTCTTCGGCATCTTCCATTTAACACACATCAGACTAGATGAAAAATTACACAACTTTGAGGAAAGGTCAGTACAAGAGTAGATGTGCGACGTATATGACCTTCTCCAGACTATGCATGAAGCACCAACGCACATATTTCCTCTCTCCTATGATTTTCAGTAGTAAGAATCACACTACTAGCAGCTGGCCACTAAGAAAAGGGAACTTTTTCGGTGTGCCATTATTTTGCAGATAGCTACCTGCATGAGGGAAGCCTTTGGATTCTCTCTTCAACAGAGCATTGTAGAAAGATCTTACATTTGAAAAGTCCGATGATACTCCTTCCACTATTGTGGCCTTAGTCTGTTCATCCACATGTCTGAATAGATAGTTTGGGTACTTGCGTGCTGTCCTTTTGAAGAAGATTGCTGCTATTGTTTCCTCAGTTTGGAGGAAAGAAGCTCTGTTGATAATAAAGTGGGTAATGTACAACCTGTAAAAAATGAAACTTTCTGGGGGTCTTGGTAAACACATCTAAAGCTTTAGAATATCGAGAGGCTAACAACAGTGGCCACCCTAAATACCATTCTTTAAATTAGTAGCTTCTCTAAGGTTGTATAGAGTTGATTTTCCTTCTTCCGCAAGTCCTTGGCCATATTAACATACCAGGGCTTTCTTATTGCCATGTGGAAAGATCTCCTTCATCTCTTAAAATTGTTCTAATATATCTTCACGATGTTATATTTGATTAATATATAGTTCTTTTGGCTTTTTATGCAAATGGCAGACTTATAATGAAGTTCAGCATTGTTTCCTAACAATTGGTTTGGTGTACCCGGAGGATCTGTTTGTCTTCCTTCTCAATGTGGGTATTTCCTCTTTCATGCGTTCCAATGCGTGAACCGTTTTTGTTATATTATGCTCAGTGTATCACCTACCAAGGAGGCAATTGAAAGGAAATCAAAAAGTTTGCAATAGGGGAAAAAAACCTTTTTTCATTTTCCTTCCTTTGTTTTTGAACTCTAGAAGTCAACCCTCTCTTTAAAAAAATGAAACGGCGAACTTGGTTGTGAGACAGTGAGACTTGATTATTTACTAGGTAATTCTTCCACTAAATGTTTTGTATTTGCTCTTTGCTGCTGCCAGAAATGCAAGCTGAAAGAAGAACCTCAGGCTGTTGGTGCACTTTGTGTATTAAAGCATTTGTTACCCAGGTTATTTCTTTCCACCTTAATTTGTTAATGTTAATTTTATCTTCTCTTTCCCCATGTGACAGTCATCGGTTACTTTTATAGGTTGTCCGAGGCTTGGCATAATAAGAGGCCGTTACTAATTGAAGTTGTGAAGCTGTTATTGGATGAGCTTAATTTAGGGGTCTGTAAGGCTCTTGCAGAGGTATTTAATATTTGAAAGTTTGCCTTAGTGACCAAGTTATGCAAACACTTACTCTACTTCTAGATTCTATGTGATTATGTTGCTGGCTTTGTAGCTAATTGTGGTTATGGCTTCCCACTGTTACTTGGTTGGTCCTTCTGGAGAGTTGTTCATTGAATATCTTGTTCGCCACTCTGCAATGTTTGGTCTGCACAGAGATGATACTGAGAGATCCAGGGAATTGAACTCGTCAAATGATGGTTATTACCCTTTTGTGTACAAGAAAGTAGAGGTAGGCATCTCTTGTAAAATATTCTGGAACTTGCAGTGAGTGGTCTGTTCCTTGTCTTTGTTTTAACATTGCTACCAATTTCATTTCTTATTCATGGTTATGTTTCGTTGCTTGCCCTTCTCTTCATGTGTGATCGAGAGAGGAGTGCTTCCTATGGCTTTGTTTTTTTTTGGAGGGGGGGGGGGTGCGTTGGAGAGTTCAGTCATTGTCTTTGTGGTCAGATGAGGTAGTTCCTATTCCCCATCAATGGGGAATTTTCAACTTGAGATGACTCCTGCATATGTTTCAATTAGCATGTCAGAATTTCTTTCAGAATGCCATGCCTTTTGCACAGATTTAATTTTGTATATTCTATACTATAAGATTCTTGAGTTCTCTCAGACGAAGATGGAGGTTGGTACACTGTCAGAATTGAGGGCAATCTGTGAAACAGGTCTTCTTCTAATAACTGTTACTGTCCCTGAGATGGAGGTATGGGAGTTTCCGTCCTTTGTTGAGAAATTTCAGTTTTGTACTCTTGAGTGAATAGATTTTAGTTATTTGCTTTTTACCCCCTCTTCTTATGCTTATTATCATTTGTGGGACTAACTGAATTCAGTTTGTGCTGATTGTAGCATGTTTTATGGCCATTTTTGTTGAAGATGATCATACCACGAGTTTACACGGGTGCAGTTGCCACTGTATGGGATATTTTCTGTCTACTTTTGGCCTTCATTTTTTGTCATGGTTCACTACCTGTTTTGCCTGTTGAAAATTTCTTCTCTTTAAGTCGAGCTTACATGCTCTATTTGCTATCGACAATGGGGTTTCACATCTACTTTTTATATCATAAATTCATAATAACTCCTTCAAGTACCTTCTTTGTAGGTCTGCAAATGCATATCAGAATTGTGCAGGCGTAGATCTTCTCAAAGTGGTGCGGGGGTTTTGGAATGTAAAGCTCGTGCTGATATTCCGCATCCTGAGGTAATCAGCTTTAGTTTCGCTGAGCAGCGGAGAATTTTTATATGTTTTCGTCATGTTTAAGAAATGTATATAGCTACCTAACCTCATTTTTGGTCTCTTAGGAGCTTTTTGCTCGCCTGGTTGTTCTTCTCCATAATCCTCTGGCCAGGGAGCAGTTGGCAACCCAGATTCTAACCGTAAGTCCTGTGTCTAGCATCTTTGGACTATAATAATTAATGTAGTTTTTAAAATGTTTCTCTTGCGTGTTAAGTACGTCATATTATTGATGGTAAAAAAAATAAAAGCTGAATATAAGGAATATTCAATGGGCCCCTCAGGCTTTGGTTCAATGGTAAGAGCACAATGCGTGATATCTGGGTTAGGCAAACATCATCACGAGTTCGAATCATGCCGTGGGCAAAAGTTCGGTATTTAAGCATAGAAGGGTAAAGGGGAGGACCCATTATCCAACGAGTTTTGTACTGTGTGCCAGTCGGCCTTCAAGGATTCCTCGCGTATTAAAAAAGAAAAGAAACAAGGGGTTTACATATGTTAGAATATGTATTAGGAGTAGCCTAATCCAATGTTTATTAGGAGTAGGATAGGTTATGTGTATATATATAGGGCTCATTGTATCATGTTTAATATCAATTATATGTTTCTCCCGTGCTTTCTCATATGGTATCAGAGCTTTGGTGAGATAATTATCGTTGTGCGTCATTCCAACGACATCCGGGAAGAAATAACTCAGTCACCGTGCAATTTTCCGGTGACCAAAGTGTCTAATTGCATCAAAGTCCATAATTATCAGTGTTGTGCAAAAACCAACACCATCACATCTACATTGAGTATATTATAGCTGTGCGTCATTCCAGCTACTTCCGGGAAGAAAGACCTCGTCGCCGTGCAATTTTCCGGCGACTTAAGCGGCTATACGTAACTAAACCACCTTTTTGTTGGTGTTGTGCAAAACCCGAGATCACCAAGAGGTTTGAAAAAGAATTCCGACCAACCCCAGAAAAAAATCACCGGAAACGAACCTCCCACGCGCCTCCACGCGCCTGCCGGAGTTATGCCGGCGGCGGCGCGTCTGTCCCACGCGCCGGCGCGTGAGCACTGTTCCGGTGAGTTTTGACGAAGGTCCTTCAGGGCAGTTGGATCGCCCTCAAATTTCGAGCCTATCCATATTTTTATTTTTCAATTCCGACAACCTTGAATTTTCTCCGGCAGCTACAGTATTTCCAGTTTCCAGTTTTCAGTTGATTCTTTCTGATTATTTGGTGATAATCCAACGATGTCTTTGGGACTCTATGCTTTCGGGTCTAGAAACCCGGGTTCGATGTTAACTACATATGTAACAAGCTCGGTACATATGATTTATATGCACTAGCTTGAGGGGGAGTGTTAGAATATGTAATAGTAGAACCCTAATCCAATGTCTATTAGGAGTAGCCTAGTCCAATGTTTATTAGGAGTAGGATAGGTTATGTGTATATATAGGGCTCATTGTATCATGTTTAATATCAATTATATGTTTCTCCTATGCTTTCTCACAACATCAATGGACTTTAGAGGCGTATCTTCTTATGGCACAATCCATCCACTCATATGTGCACTGTGTGAATCTTATTTGTGCTTCAAAAATACAAAAGATATGACAGAATCTGATTGAAGGTCTACTCCTTTCCGTTGAAAGCCCTAAGTTTTTTCCCTCCAAACAGGCTGCATCATGGCTTGCAGTGTAACATCCTGTGGGCCATGATCTTCTCTGTTCCCTCCTTATAGTTTTTTACCGTCCAACATTAAAGAGGCTCCTTTTGGACAGCATTATTCAGCTAAATCCAGACGACTTGGTGGTTATTCATCTTGGCTTGGTCTTTCTAGAAAGTTGTTTGGGGCTGTTAACTCAATGATGAAGCAATCAGTTTGAGAATACACTTGCTTCTAATTGGTTGTGTAAGAGTTTCCAAAGGGGTTTATAATGTCTGGGCCACTCCACCTATTGCCTTAAGGTTTTGGGTTGAATGCTCTGATTCTTTCACATGGTATAAGAGTCAAACTTTGGTAAGTTCGTTTCAAGACCATTTTTCTCTCTATCTATTCTATCACTTTGGGCTTGTCTCATCTATCTCTCAATTTATCATACCAAGCCACTAAATTTGCTTTAGGACACTCCATCCTGTTGAGCCTACTCTCCCTTTCTACTCTAGCCCCCCCCCCCCCCCCCTCTCTATATCAAATCTACCTTCGGGCTTCCTAAAAAAAGGAGGAAAAGGAAAAAAGAAGAAGTCTTTAAGTGCATGCATAAGCCCTAGAATCGGGTTACATCTGTGGAGGGGTGTTAGAGAATACACTTGTCCTTTATTGTTGTATTAAGGGATTTTTTAATGTCTTGGGACACTTCACCCGTTGTCCTAAGATTTTGGGTTGGATGCTCAATATTTTTACACAATCTATTATTAAAATTAAAAGGCTAATGACGAGAAGTACTGTATAGGAACTATGTATTTACCAATTATCATCCTTAATAATTGAAACTGTACTTGCTGATATTACAGGATGTGTGATTAAAGTTAGTGAATTGCCTTTGGATGTCAATTGGTTGAAGAAGAATTTTTGAATATTTATGCAATGGTATAGAAGGGATGCTTTAGATATATGTGAGTCCTACCTGTTTGGAGAGATTTTTGTCATGTTCTGAGGAGTATTCTGTTGCTGTGGTTTTCGAAATAGGCAACAAAGAGGAAGAAACACTTCTAGGATTCTGCAAATGGAGTTCTGAAGCTGACAATTCTCCAAACTGTTTTTTTTTGTGGGCAGCATTGACTCAGTTGCATGACTTTCCATCTTTGATTTTGTAGAGCTGATTTTGTACTTCGCGCAGAGACTACTATTCTTTTTGGGTAGAATGTAAATGATTTCTTATTCACTAAGTTTTTGGGGTGTTGATGCTGAAGTAAAGATTACATGGTGCCACATAAACCTGCTATGAATGGTTACTCTATGCTTTTTAGTGTGCTTGGATTGGATGGCATTGCTCAGATCTTTTATGATATATTCATGCGCAAAGTGTGAGGCTAAAAGAGTAGTTTTCTTGCCTTCATTCTAGAATAGAAGGTTAGCATTATTTCATGAAAATGACTTGGCCCATCAGCACATATCCACATACTTGGTGCTAGAGGGGGCAGATTAGCCTGTTTCATTACAGATGAGTGCTTCATTAGCTTGATAATTATGTGTCAAGCTTATGGAAAGGCCATTGTTTGTTGTGTCTGGTATGCCCCTCTGCCAATATTTGAATAGTAGATGGTACCTGTCTTTCTTTTTCCAATGCACTTGCCACAAGTTCAGGATGAAGCACGTTCGAACAAATTTATTTACATGTCGAATTTGCTTCATACTGAACTTTTTGACCTAATTTATGTGCATGTTGAATGTGCTTCATCCTGAGCTTTTTGACCTACTCCCCAATGATCTGTCTTGTCGACATCAAGATGAAATTTCTATGTACTTGTTTTCTTGAAATGCTAAAGTTATTTGTTTGCAATAAATTATATGTGATACAAAAATAAATTGCAACTACAATATAAATATGAAGAAACATAATTTTATTAATAAAATAAATGCGGGTACAATTCTGTTTCTCTCTTGATTCTTCTCTCCTGATTATCTCCGTGATTCAAGGGCTGAAGCAACGTATTTTTCGAATGTAGGATGATGATGACCTCCTGGGATGTATTTGATCTCCAACTCCTTGAACTATTTGATTGTCAAGAAGTATCTAGTCATATTTTGATCTCTTTGTGAATATCCCAAGAGTTAATGGGATTTTCGAGATACCTCTTCAAGGGAATATATATTCCTATATATAGGTGTGAGTTAGGGTTTAGGGTAGAGTAACCTCCAAGAAATCCTAATAGACTCCTAGGATTTCTAGAGTCCTATAGTATCTTTAATTTAGGATTTGGCTTGATCCCTTAAAATTTCAGTGTCTACAAATGCCCCCTACTTCAAGGTTTGTCGAGGTGTAGGCTTGCTGAAACTTGAAGGCGAGACTTGAAGTACCTGACCATCATAACATATAATCTTGAAACTTGAAGTTTTTGATTTGCAGGAGGAAGAGATGAAGCGCAGAATTGGTCCCACTGGGCGTGCCAATTTGTTTGCAACAAATTTATGGGTAGAAAGATAAAACTGCAATTACAAACACCTATAAAGAAAAAAGGATTTTATTGATAAACACTGTAGTTACAACTCTGTTTATCCCTTGATTCTTCCTCCGAACTGTTCTCCGTGATTCGAGGGCCTTAGCGGCATATTTCCCGAACATAGGATGATATTGATCTTCCTGGGGATATATTTGATCTCTAGCTTCTTGAACTATACGATTGTCAAGAAGTATCCGGCCATATTTTGGTCTCTTTGTGAGTATCCCGTGAGTTTATGGGATTTTGGAGACACCTCTTCAAGGGAATATGTATCCCTTTATATAGGTGTGAGTTAGGGTTTAGGGTAGAGTAACCTCTAAGAAACCCTGATAGACTCCTAATAGACTCCTAGGATTTCTAGAGTCCTAAAGTAACTTTAATTTAGGATTTGGCTTGATCCCTTAAAATTTCAGTGTTTACAGTATTATTGAAAAGGTACCAATATGGTATCGGAAAGCACAGAACTCTAGAAAGACGAGGAAAAATTTCTATGTACCTTTGTTTTCGTCATCCACTTGCTGCTCTAAAAGAAATTCTTATGGTTAGTGGAATGAACAGAGCAAGTTAGACTTAGCTTTTGTATTGGGTATTTTGGAAGTAGGACATTTAAACTTGGGTAACATTGTGATTTGGATACCCAAGCAGTTAATCATAGGTATGATGAACTGCTTGAGAGAGTCAAAGTAGACTAATGCCATTCAGGCTCTATGTTTTTATAGTGATTTTACAGGTTCCTGAAATTCTTTTTTTTTTTTTCACTTGACTGACTTCTATCGTCACATAGAAGGCATTCACTCCACCAATTTGAACTGTAGAAATATTATAGTTTTCATATATTTATAAGCATGTAAAATTCCTCTAAATGTAAAGGATTTAAAGAAGGCAGGGAAGAAGAACTTCTGCATGATAATAGTCTTCAGCATCCGGAATAGTTGCTATAACTTCTTCATGGCCTTCTCATAAATTCATCCCACTATTATGTCAATGATTCTTAGGCCATCTGGATGTATTCTTTTTAGTTGTCTCCTTCTGCTGTTAACGCCCAAGTAATAGTGACCCTCATTTTATTCTGACAAAGTGATGTTCCCCTCTTTTCTGCATTGGTTTATCAGGAAGGGTCCTCTATTTGTATATGAAGGTCAAATGATTCTGATATCTAATAATAATTGTGAGAATGCACGGGAGAAAAACAATGATACAATGAGTCCTATATTTAATATATATTCTATTCCTATTACATATGGGACTAGGACATATTCTACTCCTTTTACATATGGGACTAGGACATATTCTACTCCTACTACATATCGGACTAGAACTATTTACACATAACTATCTGACATTAATTTATGGTTTTGACACGTTTCACTTCTGTTTTTTCAGGTCTTGTGTTATCTGGCACCGCTCTTTCCAAAGAACATTAACTTGTTTTGGCAAGATGAGGTATAAATAGATGCAATATGTTAACAAACTGACTTTATCATACTTTAGCAATTTTTTTACTGGTTTATGATTGAAATTGTTCGCTATATGAACAACCAGACAATTGAAGGTTGATGTTGAAGGTCTAATTATTTTCTAATTAGCTAAAATTGAATCACTATTAATATTTTGATAACTATTAGCTAAATTATTAAGTTGCTTAGTATTTTCAACCTAAATTATGGGTCTATAGTGTAGGGTTCATGGTTTGATCATCTTATTTATATTGGAACTTCTAAAAGTAACACTTTTTAACTTGAACTTACTGCTATTTGGCTAAGTTATCCTTTTTCTAGTTTATTTACCCTCGTAAGAGTAAACTGTTGGCGTACTTTCGAGAATTGAGACCAGATCTTTGAAGTTCCCCAATTGATGTCTTGCGACTAGGTTCATTTTGGGATTTGCCCTTTGACTTATTTTTCCAGTTAAATTAGCAGATGTTGAGAGCAGTATACGCAATTCATTCCTTATCTGCTTTCTCTGCCTTTGCCTACTCTCACTGTCGCTTCACTCTTCTTTCTAAGCCCCTATCAACCATCGCATCACACTGCCGCTTCACCTCTTGCAGCCCGCATAACCTCTTCATGGAGGTGGACGGAATAGGTTTGGGTAAAATGGGTAGTGGAGGGGTGAACGACAACAGTACATAGGCTTTCAGGGAAAGGTGCAACAAGGGTGCATGGAAGGGGGAAGGTATAGCGTAGGAGCTACGGGACGGTTAAAGTGTGAGGCAAAGGGGCAAAGAGAAGGTAAGCAAAATGACATGAACTTATATTGCGAACATTTCCTAAATTTATATTGGTTTTAGCAAAAGGTAAATAAAGGGATAAGAAAAACGATAGTTCAGGACGATGGGGGAAATTAAAATGCAGATCTGAACTCTAGAATTTGTAATATAAGGGGGCTGAAATAGGATAGAAACTCTGTGTATTCCCAATAAATATTGGATACTTTGCTTTTGTATGTAGTACGGAGATAAGTTTCGTCTCTGTCTTAATGGATTATCTTGTTTGCTAAGCTCTAGATTCCAAAGATGAAGGCATACGTGAGTGATACAGAAGACTTAAAGCAGGATCCTTCATATCAAGAGTCTTGGGATGACATGATTATCAATGTAAGCACTAGTAACTTTATCCACATGTTTGAAACATTGAAATTTGTCTCCTCTATCTTTATGTTCAAATTATTGTTCAAGACTACATAGATCGACGTGTAGGGGATTTGTTGATCCTTGATATGTTGCTTTGTATCATAAATAACATTGCCGCAGAGAATAAGCATGAAAAAACTACAAAAAGCAACGAGTAATTTTCACTACTTGGAACAATAAGCATTTCTCAATCTCTTAAAGCATGTTGCTTCTGTAAGAAACAATGACTTATCAGCTCCTGGTTATGCGAGAAATTCTGCGATTGCATCTCATATTTTAACTTTTTTTAGCTGTAAAAAGGGAAATTTCATTAATAACCCAGCACTAAGATAGTGCTTCTCATGGTTAACTTTCAGTAACTTGAAGTAAAGTTTCACCCTGCCTCAATATATATTGGACCTAAAATTGTCTATTGACAGTTTATTGCAGAATCTTTGGATGTAATTCAGGATGTTGACTGGATTATATCCCTTGGAAATGCATTTGAAAAGCAATATGAACTTTATAGTCCTGATGACGAGCACTCTGCATTGCTTCATCGGTAATGTCAGCTATCTTCAATTTGATAACATCACCTGGAACTGCAAATTCTTTTTATGCTACTCTTACTACTCTCACTTAATTAGCTTATTTGTGTTAGGTACGCCCGTTGTGCATGCCTAATAATTTAAAGTCTACAATCAAATCAATTTTTCTTAACGCCACTTGGCTAATTCAACGTATAAATTGTCATGAAAGCTGCATATCTTTACTTTATAAAAAAGCTGGATATCTTATCTTGGAAGTCTTTTAATTTATTTTATTTTCTTAAAAGAACCTGAATCTATTTTTGATGTATTAGAATCCTGATGAGAAGACCAAGGACTAGGAGTTTGTTTTGATTCTTGTAAATATGGGGGACTACACACCCTTTGTGTAGTTTGTTATTAATATACAAATATTACCTTCTCAAAAAAAGAAGATATTCTACTTGTTGAATTTTTTTGTTCGGTCTAGGATGGGTTGTCTACGTGACTAATTGCAGGCTCATCCTACCTTTCTTCCTCATGTTCTTCGGGAGGGTTTTTTGGATTCCCAAATCTCACCTTCTAGCAGCTCCTCTTCACTCTAAACTGAATAAAGGCTTTTAATTTTGAGGCCATAAAACTATTTGAGCCTCTATGAAAAATATATTTCCCAGCATTGAAGACAAAAAAGGAAAAAACGGAAGAATCTCTAGAAGAGAAAATTATCAGCTTTATGGTTGAGGTACCGCAGATTTCTCTTCTCACAGAAGCACCATTAAAATGTGCAAGTTAAACTTCCTTGCTGCTCACCGTTCAGTTATGCTTTAAGTGCAATTGTCACAATGTTTAGATAGCTTCCTGCCTCTGCAATAGTACCAAATTATGTGGTTTGATGCTTAGCCAACAATTTCCATCTTTTCTAAGAAAGATTTTCTTGAGAGCTCGTCATTTCTTTTCAGGTGTCTTGGAATTTTAATGCAGAAGGTTCATGACAGAGCCTATGTTCGCGCTAAGATTTATCTGATGTATAAACAAGCCAATATTACGATTCCAACAAATAGACTTGGCTTAGCAAAAGCCATGGGATTGGTAATTAATTTGAAATCAGACTATTGTTTTTCCTAGTTGGCAGATTTGTTAGAAATAGAATCCTAATGGACTTTGAGTCATTGGAGTTATCTTGCTTACAGTGTGCTGGTTCAATGTTGCATAGGTGGCTGCATCGCACCTAGACACAGTTCTGGATAAGTTGAAAGATATCCTCGACAATGTTGGGCAAAGTATCTTCCAAAGGTGATGTTTGAGCCATGAATTAATTGAGTTCTTTGCATCTTCTTGTCGTCTGAAGTTTCTTTAGATTTGGTAATTCAGATAAAGTAATTATTTTATTAATGTGGCAGGAAAGTTCCTGTTAACAAGTAGTACGTTAGACTTGGTAACTAAGTTCATCAACTTGAAGGGCTGGAATTTCGTAACCTTTATCATTTGAAACTTTCTAACTATGTGCACACCGGAGCCAGGATTTCAAACTTATGAGTTCGGGATTCTAATAGTTTTAAGTTACTGGGTTCTAAATTAATAATTTATACATATTCAATGGATTTTTTAAGATAAATATAGGGTTCGAACCAAAGCTACTGGGTTCGGCCGAAACCCCTCCCTGCCCCCCCACCGCCACTCTAGCTCCGCCCCTGACTATGGGAATACTCTGAAAATTGGACTAGATGTGATTGATCTTATGGGACTTAATTAAGATTTCTGTCTCAATCCAATTTTCAAAGTTATCTATGATACTAATATCTTAAGTAATAACTTCAACTAAAACCTAGTTGCATATGGTAATTGTTATGTAGTGATTCATCCTATACTATTATGCTTATTTCATTGTTTTATATATGCTTTTATCTCATCTGCGATAAAATAAAATTTTCCGTGCAAAAGTAGTATCATAAAACACTTGATTGCCCCCAATACTGATCTACCTATTTCCCTAGGAGAAACTGGTTCATGATGTTTGTCAGATGCTTCAAGTTTCACGTTGTAAGGTGTTTACCAGTGTTGTGAAGAGCGTGAAGTGAGGAAAAGCGACAAGCCTCTTTTTGCTTGAAGCGTTTCGCGAGAAGCGAAGCGTTCGCTGTTTTGAAGTGAAGCTGAATTAAAAAAAATACTAAAATAAATACTGCATAGACAACACACGTTACACATGTAACTACATACAAAAAATGTAACTGCCAATACTAAAAAATTGGCAGTGAGACTAAGGACAAAAGATGAAGAGCTGAAGAAAAAATTTGGGGGGGGGGGGGGATACCCTAGTCACTGACAAGGCATACCTGGGCTTGAAATTGAAACCCTAGTCGCTGCTTGCTCTGTTGCTCGCTGATTTAGTAAAAGATGACTGAGCTTTTTTAGTTGTCAGTGACTTAAAAGACAGAAGCAAGCACTTCCATCGCTTCTCGCTTTGCTAGGGCTTCTTGCTTTTTTGGCAAAAGCGGACATACCTGGGCTTGAAAATTGAAACCCTAGTCGCCGCTTGCTCTGTTGCTCACTGATTTTGTAAAAAATGACTGAGCTTTTTTATTTTTCAGTGACTTAAAAGATAGAAGAGACGGAAGCGCGCTAGGGCTTCTCGCTTTTTTGGCAAAAGCGGACATACCGGGGCTTGAAAATTGAAAACCTAGTCTCTGCTTTCTCTGCTTCTCGCTGATTTTGTAAAAAATGACTGAGCTCTTTTATTTGTCAGTGACTTAAAAGACAGAAGCAAGCGCTTCCGTCGCTTCTCGCTTTGCTAGGGCTTGTCACTTTTTTGGAAAAAGCGGACGCTTCAACCTACCTGTTATGCTTCAACCTACAGAAGCGACATAGTGGTCGCTTCGCTTCGCTTCACGCTTCGCTTTTCACAACACTGGGTGTTACCAACTACGGAAAACTAGGAAATCAAAATAAATGAACTGGCATGTCCATCTAAATTAAAAGAATAGAAAAAGAAAAAAAGTAGCAGCATAGCAGCCCTATAAAAAGTATATCATCCTCCTTATAATTAAGAAGTTGGAACAGCTTCTGCCGTGTCATGCAATTCTCTTACAGAGTAACAACTCATTTTGTGTCAATTTGGTAATAGATAGCAATAGTCACTTTGACAGACAAGCTTGTGGAAACTGTGTACTACCATTCTTATTTTCTCGGTATTGCATCTTGAGAATTGTAAGCATTGTGAAGATTTTATTGCTGCAGAATTCTATCATTTTTCTCGGATAGAGGTAAAATGGAAGAATCTGATGATATCCATGCTGCTTTGGCGCTAATGTATGGATATGCTGCAAAATATGCTCCCTCAACTGTTATTGAAGCCAGAATAGATGCACTAGTGGTATGTAACATTGTCGTTTTCCCAGATCTGCTATTTTCATCCTTTATCAGAATATGAATTTCTTGATCTTTTGGGTTCCATGTATTATAAGCTTATTCTTGTCAGTAGGTGCAAGTTTTTTCTTAAGTTCATTTTTTAGCGCATTGCATAATCAGCTCTGGAATATAATTTTTCGAACTATATGGCTGCTGTATTCCTTACAGGGGACCAATGTGCTGTCACGACTTCTCCATGTCCGCCATCCTACAGCTAAGCAGGCTGTCATCACAGCGATTGATTTATTAGGTTTGTATGGATTCCAATTTTGCTGCGGTAATGGAATATGTTTTCAATTCAACAACTTTTCAGTTTCTTATATATACTAGCTTGCATGTAGTGCACGTGGTTGTAAAACTTAGAACAATGAATAGATACTGGTCATCTTACCCAAAAGTTTGATAACATCAGGTATTATATTAAAATAAATTAGTTTCAAGTGTTAAGAAATAAAATATTGGAAGTATGTTTTGAGTTCTGTTCTGTTATCATAGATTTCATTTTATTCACCTTCTATTAATACATTTTATTTTACAGAACAAGTTGTAAAATAGTTTTAACAATTGAGAAAAGAAGAAGTTGTATAACCTAGTTTTATTTTTCCGAGTAAGAAATGAGGAAGGCTTAAATAATTCTATCTATGCTTACAAAATTAACTTTAAATTTATCTGCTTATTCTTGATTACATTTTTTCCTTTATTCAATGTTAGTTTTCTAAAATGAAATACAAAAGTACTTTTTCTTGCATATATCACAAATTTAAAATATATGATTAACTAATTCCTTTATTAACCAAGTCAATTAGGCAACTTCATTCTGGTAATAGAGAATCTGTCCCATCCACAAGAGTATAAGTCCACCAATATTATACGTGAGGGAATATTGGGCCATTAAGGGCCAATGCATCCACTAGATGAGTGTTGCAAAGAAGCGAATGCTAAGATGGATGTGCGGTCATACAAGATTGGGCAAGATTAAATATGACAAATAGATGTGTGGCCTATAGGTCAATGAAGTGGATTGAGAACCGTGAGGTCTCGGGTTCAAATTCCAGCGGAGTGGATCCACAAGAGTATAAGTCCACCAATATTATACGTGAGGGAATATTGGGCCATTAAGGGCCAATGCATCCACTAGATGAGTGTTGCAAAGAAGCGAATGCTAAGATGGATGTGCTGTCATACAAGATTGGGCAAGATTAAATATGACAAATAGATCTGTGGCCTATAGGTCAATGAAGTGGATTAAGAACCGTGAGGTCTCGGGTTCAAATTCCAGCGGAGTGGAGGCAAAAATACCATGTGACTTCTTCCCATTTGTCGAATCCTTGATGGACAAAGTTACCTGGTACCTGTGTTGGTGGGAGGTAGCAGGTCCCTCGTGGAATTAGTCTGGGTGTACACAAGCTGGTCCAGACACCATGGTTATCCAAAAAAAATATATTCTTCGCTTTGGAATTAAGGCGTTGCTGCTGCTGCTGCTGCTGATGATGATTATTGCAGCAGCAATCATTTCCACATATTTGATGTAAATAAAAATGAGCATGCTGTTGATTAAACTACAGGTTTTTTGAGTGTATCATTGTGCTTTAGGTCAGGTAGTGATAAATGCAGCTGAAAGTTGTGTTTATGTGTGTATCATTGTGCTTTAGGTCAGGCAGTGATAAGTGCAGCTGAAAGTGGTATATCATTCCCCCTGAAAAGAAGAGACCAGTTACTTGATTATATATTAACATTAATGGGCAGCGATGAGGGGGATGGATTTTCTGAATCCAACACTGAGCATCTGCGCACTCAGGTTTGTGTATTGCCTAAGATTTCTCTGCTCAATGCCATTTCATTTATCTTAATCAGGATAACCACTTTTATGATATCAACAGATCGTATTGATATAATAAAACCAGACACCAAGATGGTGTATGGAATGTAAATCACTCTAATTTCCACTTCTTGTTTTGGAAATTGGTTTTTGAATTGCAGTCGTTTGCTTTAAGTGCCTGCACTACTCTGGTTTCCGTAGGGCCAAAATTGACTACTGAAACAAGAAACCTTGTTATGAAGGTGATTGCGTTTAGCTTCTTCATCCGTGAGGTGGTCATGATTTATTTGTCCTCTTAACATCTTTTTTCACTTGGCAGGCCACAGTTGGATTTTTTGGCTTGCCTAATGAGCCTGCTGATGTTATCGACCCCCTTATTGGCAACCTGATTACTCTTCTATGTACAATACTCATTACAAGGTACTTCCCTCTCTGGTTAACTTGTCTTTTTAATTTTTTTTGTGTGGTTAAATTAAGCTATATTCTTAATGTGTAGCAGCTGCTTAATTACTTATGGAGATAATCTCTTCACTTAATTATCAAACCAATCAGTCTAATTCATGTTGCATATTCACTAAATGAAACTAGCTATAGTTGAATTACCCCAAGAAAGTAACTTTTCTTACGATATTGCAAAAGTTACAAAACGACCTTGAAGTCTAATTTAATCAATGCAACAACAACAACTACCCAGTATAGTCCCACAAAGTGGGGTATGAGGAGGGTAATATGTAGACGGGCCTTACCCCTATCCGAAAGGGCAGAGAGACTGTTTCCAATCGACCCTCGGCTCAATGAAGGAAAGGAAAAACAAAAACAAAAGAGCATTAGAAACTCCAGCAAAAATAGCGTAAATAATTATCTAAACATAAGAACCATAAATAAAATAGCATGCAATAATATCAGACAGTAACTACCATAAATAACTACCATACGGGAGACACAATCCAATACACAAATCATCTATGGATAGCCCTGCCAAGCCTCACCCAACCCCGGGTGAGGAGTACGAAAAACTTTAGGAGCCCCTATCCTACAACTAGACTTTCTTATCAAGGGCCATGTCCTCGGAAACCCGCATTCTAGCCATGTCATGCCTAATCACCTCTCCCTAATATCTCTTAGGCCTCCCTCTGCCTCGCCGAACGCCGACCATCGCGAGCCGCTCACAACTCCTCACCGGGGCATCAGGACTTCTCCTCCGCTCATGCCCGAACCACCTCAGCCTCGCTTCTCGCATCTTCTCATCCACTGGGGCCACCCCCACCTTCTCTCTAATAACTTCATTCTTAATCTTATCTAACCTGGTGAGCCCGCACATCCACCTGAGCATCCTATCTCCGCAACCTTCATTCTCTGAACATGAGAGTTGTTCACTGGCCAGCACTCCGCCCCATATAACGTGGCAGGTCTAACCACAGCTCTATAAAATTTCCCCTTGAGTTTCTGTGGAGCTTTCTTGTCACATAGAACTCTTGATGCAAGCCTTCGCTTTGACCACCCCGCTCCTATACGGTGAGTGACGTCCCCGTCAATCTCTCCGTCCCCCTGAATCACCGACCCTAGATATCTGACAGTGTCCCTCTTGGCGATGACCTGGGATCTAATCATCACTTCCCTGCCTACTTCGCTCGGCTCGGCGGTAAACTTGCACTCCAGGTATTCTGTCTTAGATCTGCTTATTTTGAGACCCTTAGACTCGAGAGTCTGTCTCCATACCTCTAACCTCTCAACAACACCGACCCTCGTCTCGTCTATCAAGACTATGTCATCAGCAAATAGCATACACCAAGGCACATCCCCTTGAATATGTCGGGTTAGAGCATCCATCACCAAGGCAAACAAGAGGGCTAAGCGCCGAACCTTGATGAAGCCCCATAACCACTGGAAAATGGTCTGAGTCGCCACCTACCATCCTAACCCTAGTCTTAGCTCCATCGTACATGTCCTTGATTACTTTGATGTAGGCTTCCGGCACGCTCTTCGCCTCCAAGCACCTCCCTTGGAACCTTGTCATACGCCTTCTCCAAGTCGATAAGCACCATGTGCATGTCCTTTTTCTTATCCCTGAACTGCTCCACCAGCCTCCTGACAAGGTGGATAGCTTCTGTAGTGGAGCGACCCGGTATGAAACCGAACTGGTTCACAAATATATATGTCATCTCCCTCACCCTCGCTTCGATCACCCGCTCCCAAACCTTCATGGTGTGACTTATTAATTTGATACCCATATAGTTGTTGCAGCACTGGATGTCCCCTTTGTTCTTGTACAAGGGCACCACTGTACTCCACCTCCACTCCTCCGGCATCCTTTTGGTCCTGAAGATCGCATTGAACAACCTGGAGAGCCACTCCACTCCTGACCTACCCATGCATTTTCAGAACTCCACCGGGATCTCGTCAGGCCCGGTCGCTCGACCCCTACTCATCCTACGCAAAGCTCCCATGACCTCCTCCGCCCTAATGCGCCTGCAGTACCTAAGGTCTCTATGTTGCTCTGAATGCCTCAACTCCCCTAGCTCTATGTTACAGTCCCCCTCATCGTTAAGTAAGTCTCGAAAGTACGTCTGCCACCTCTGCTTGACTTGAGACTCCCCCATCATAACTCTACCATCCTCACCCTTGATGCACCTAACTTGGTCAAGATCACGCGCCTTCCTTTCCCTTGCTTTAGCTAATCGGAATAACTTCCTGTCCCCGGCTTTCTCCCCTAATTCCTCGTACATACGACCAAGCGCCGCGTTTTTAGCTTCCGTAACCGCCAGCTTCGCTTCTTTCCTCGCCACCTTGTAGATCTCCCTGTTCGCTTTCTGTTCTTCCTCGCTTGCGCTACCTGCCAACTTAGCAAACGCCGCCTTCTTCACCTCCACTTTTCCTTCGACTACATCGTTCCACCACCAGTCACGCTGATGTCTACCTGAATAGCCCTTGGCTACCCTGAGCACATCCCGTGCTACCTCCCTAACCAAGTTCGCCGTCTCTGACCACATAGTCCGCTTCCCCGGAACTTCTCCAAGCTCCGCCGTCAGCTAACCTCCTCTCCAACTCATGTGCTTTCTCCTTAGTCAAAACACCCCATCTAATCCGCGGTTGTCCCCGAGCACCCCTCCTCTTCCTCTTCACCCAGAGACCGACATCCATCACTAATCCGCGGTTGTTAATCAATGCATTAACAAATAAAGAATACAGAGTTGTTTCTAAAGAAAAAAAAGTGAATCATGCACAACGTACATAAATCTATTTTCGTTGGCTGTGGGGAAGACATTGACATGCATATCCTCGATAATATATTTGGCAACAGTACATTATGAGATTAAAATTACAACTATTGGATGGTAAATATATTTGATACGTGTGATGACCGTTCACCAATATTTGACAAGTACAGTCTAATTGATCCAATTAATAGAATATGGTATACCAGTCTGGTACAGTTAAGATATGTTTGTATATACAGAGAGGCCATACTGAATCCAAGTTCTCGTCTCTGCCACTTTGTAGCCTATGTGTAGGTTTCTATCTGCTTAGAGGTTGCACATGCTAAATCTGTTGTATCCCGAAAGCTGAACAATTGATGGGTTTTCTCACCCTCCAGTCTTTGGGGAATGGGGAAGGTTGCCACAGCATTGTTTCTACCCGCTATCTTGACATTTTTGTCAAAGGAGTACTGCAGTTTCTTTTTAAAATAGCCAAAATTGAATCCTGCCGCTTTATTGTGAAATAAAACCAATTTTCTTGGCTATGGTGCTTTGATTAGCCATGAGATTCTGGCAATTGGCAAAAATTTGTCTGAAGCTTAGGTGAGGCAAATTCTCTTGTTCCTAGTTGAATGAAGATATTTCTTATGAGCTTGATACACATAATTGAAGAATCTACATCCTACGCTTCTTTTCATTTATGTGTAAAGTTCTTTTAAGCCCAGATCTTAAATACATCCTCTATCCCAATTTATGTATGCACTTTTCTTTTTAGTCCGTTCCAAATAGAATGATGTTTTTCTATATTTAGAAACAATTTAACTTTAAACTTTCCATTTTACGCCTAGTGAGATGATTTATAGCCACAAACTTGTCTTAGACCATAAGTTTCAAAAGTCTTTCTTTCTTGCTTAAACTCCGTTCTCAGTCAAAGTGCATCACATAAAATGAGATAGAAGGAGTACTTTTTAGGATATCAGAATCGTGAGTATATGTTCACAGAATGAAAAATGAATAGCTTGAGCATTTGGGAAAGGACAAACTTGCAGGTCGTGTCCATCAAGTTGTCTAAACTGCCCATCAACCTTTTTAATATCTACAACTTTTCAGTTTAGATTGAAAATTGTGCTCATCAAAATGCAGAAGAATGTTTGGAGAATTTTTAGAAAGCAGAGCTGCATGCTGTTATTCTGTAGACTGAGACGCGTATAAAACTGTTTGGCAATAACTTCAATAGTGGAAGATTAGATAAGAAGATCTATTCATGATTATGTCTCTGTGTGTGAAACCTTCTTGCTGTGCTTGGATGGCTTCTTGGTACAGGAGGACATGAATGTATGCATTAATTGCAGTCAAGTAGACCGCAGGCCATGCATTATGATTGGTTTTTTTTCCTCAACTGATGTTTCTGTTACTTTCTCGTAATTAGTGGAGAGGATGGAAGAAGTCGAGCAGAGCAATTATTGCACATATTGAGAAAGGTCGATCTGTATGTTTCCTCTTCTTTGGACTACCAGAGGAAAAGAGGGTGTCTTGCAGCTCATGAGCTACTTTTCAAGTTTCGGATGATCTGTATCAGTGGATACTGTGCACTAGGATGTCGAGGAACTTGCACCCACAGAGAGAAAACTGACCGTGCTTTACATCACACCTTATCTAATTTGCCTTGTAAGTGCCTTTCTTTTGCGTAGATTTCATATTAGATTTTTATACTGACCTAATACTTTTTACTTGATACCAGCTGCATTTGCTTTACCAAGCCGTGATGTTTTGCGCTTGGGAGAGCGTACAATGATGTATCTTCCACGATCTGTGGATACAAGTTCTGAAGTCCGAAAACTTTCTGTTCAGGCAAGCTTCGATATTTTCCAACGAATCTAAGTGGCCTATGTGATTGGCATGCAGATTTTTTTTCCTTCTGTTTTTCGTTTCTTTGCATCTAACAGATTTGATGTTTTTCTTCTGGCAGATCCTTCATCTATATTTCAGTATATCTCTATCACTTCCAAGGCCTGCAAATTCTGGTTTCAGCAATGACATTGAATCATCCTATAGTGCTTTGTCTTCCCTTGAGGATGTTATAGCTATTCTACGAAGTGTGAGTTTTCCGAATGCTTCCTTTTGTTTTTTTCTTTTTCTTCTTTGTAAATCTTTGCCGGCTGAAAGAATAATAAAATGACAGAACAGTGTGATACCTAAGTATTTAATGAGGGCTCACTGTAATACCTTACTTCACTTTGCGTCTTCAGTGTATAAACCTTTTTGCTTCTGAACTCATTCATATTTTCAGGATGCTTCAATTGATCCATCAGAGGTGTTTAACAGGGTTGTTTCATCTGTTTGCATTTTGCTGACAAAGGATGAGGTATCATTTAGCTTGTTATAAAGTGCTGGCCAGTTACGTGTTCTCTTTAGCCTCATGTTATTCCAATATGTGCAGCTTGCTGCAGCTTTGCATGGTTGCTCAGGTGCTATATGTGACAAGATCAAGCAATCTGCAGAAGGTGCAATCCAAGCAGTTAATGAGTTTGTTACAAAGAGAGGGAATGCGCTGAATGAGACAGATATTGCAAGGTATTCTCAGCCAAACCAATCTTAAACTAGCATTGATACTGACTGAAGTAGTTAATTCAACTTTTCTTCGAGGATTGACAAGGTTTCTGTTTAACTTTGGTTTATATTTTTATGCCAACAGAACAACACAATCATTGCTCTCAGCAGTAATTCATGTGACTGAGAAGTATTTACGTCAGGAAGCTCTTGGTGCTGTATCTTTGCGGCAATTTCTTTTTAACCACTGAATGGAATACGTTTACACATTATGGCTAGATTATCAATTTTTCCGATTCCCTTGTTAGCCAATGCGCTATGTTTTGGTTGCATTTTTGTGTTGTTATAGTGTGTTGGTTGCCATCAATCTTTTCTTTGACTGTGAGAAGATATGTTCCCTTGTGGAGAACACAAGCTCAAGAATTGTTTTCAACGAAGTTTTAGCTGCTGCAAGAAAGGACATAGCCACAAAAGATATATCTAGATTACGGGGTGGGTGGCCAATACAGGATGCCTTCCATGTGAGTATCCTAATCTGTTGTCTGGTGGCATGTTTTTCATTCTTCAGTGCTGCCTTGATGTGTAGTAGAATTAATATGCAACGCGCCATAGAAAATAGTTGAAGCATCAATGATCAAGGAATGGAACTGGGTAGCAAATAGGAGGAACTATAAGTAACGTACACAAAAAAGGGAGGAAATACTCAACAGAATGTAAGTAAATAAAACTGAATATGAAGGACTAGTTACAAGATAGCCACATAGAAGTATGAAAAATATTGTCTTCTCCTACATCAACTTCTATGTTCTTGGAAAATTAAAGCACATTGACATACTCTGCGTGATTAAGTAAACTGCAACTCGTTGAATCAGGTACTGAGGCTGGTTTTTATGTTGGTTCTCATGAATAAATGGAGGATCATTATTTCCATCCTTTTGCATATCCCTGGAACGAGTTTGGGATTAAGGCAGTTAACTGATTATATCAATTTGCGCAGGAGCTGGTAGAATTGACATTCTGATAGTCCTTGAATTGGTTCTTCTCATTGACAAATAGGTGATCAGTTTTTGTAACATTCAATGTAATAACAAGAAAATAATTCGATGTTGTGTAATTTCAAAAGGTGCTAAAGATCTTCACATGGCTTGATGAAATTACAATACTCAGTGAGGCTCCAAAATTTTACACAGCCTCTACCCAAAGAACATCCAAAAGACGAGTCATTTAGATTCAGGACCTCATATTTAATCTGGCGAGACAGTAGACAGAAGTACTTTTTTGAACTGTGTATGTGAGATAAAAAGTACAGCAACTTATGTTGCTACCTCATTTCATTTAGGAAAGCTTATGTGGCCGGACAATTATTAAAAGATTTTAGGTTATTTTAGCCAAATGTATGATCATAACCATTTTTAATGGTAGTTTTATGGCTGGATTATTATATGAGTATAATTACATAGCTGGTCCTTAGGAATTCTGACTGGTTAAGGTCGTGAACAAGGGTCGAAATGGACCACCGTCTTCAAATAAAGTATTTTCTACGGTAGCACCATGAATGGTGCATTCGAAATGAATCAATATGTTCCTATGCGTGGCCCTTTACTCTCTTTTATTTGAAGTGTTAACTGAAGTTAATTAGTTTTAGAGAGAACTCCACACCTTGGAGCTTTCACCCTTTTAGAAATGTTTTGTTTTATAGTGTTTTGAGATCTACTCTTCCTAGCTTATGTTGCTTTTGATAAGAAATAAACCTTGGGCTTTACTCAACCCCAAAAGCTAGCTCAAGAGGTGAAGTTCACCCTAGACTATATACAGAGACCTTCCCACCCCCTTTTAGACAATGCAGGACATAATATGGAGGCCCGACATCGGGTAAACCAAGAATTGGGATAGGTCGGGTTCTGATACTATGATAAAAAATGGAACTTGGACCTAACTTAATCCCAAAAGTTAGCTCATGAGGTGGGGATTGCCCAGGCCTGTCTAAAGTGACCTTCGCATCCCTCCACAGCCGATGTGGGACAAACTGATCAATTTAAAAATTCTTCTCTTCCTGCTTATATGTCATTGGGGAAATCCGAGATCCTCAATGATGTCAAACCTTTTGTTCATAACACTAATGACGAGAACCTATGCCATGAAAGAACGAAGAATGCTAGAATAGGGGACAACAAAATCATCTTGGTTTTGCCCATATAACCTAAAATCTAAATTTTATATGATCATGCTTTACAAGAAACTTTATTATATGCTCCTTATTAAAAAGAAACTTTAGTATATGCCATGTTATCCGGCTTATTTCTCTTCTTCATCGATGTTCTAGTTTCATTTATCTGAGTTGAATTGCTACTAATTGCCAATTTCTACTTGTCTTGAATAGGTTTTCTCACAACATTCAGTTCTTTCATTCACGTTTCTGGACCATGTTATGTCTGTCATCAATCAGATGCCTCTTGAAGGGGATCTGGGTCACGATGAAAGTTCTGGGCACGCAGTTGATAGTATTGTAGAAGATAATATTGCAAGAGCAGCTATTGTTGCTCTTACTGCCTTTTTTAGGTATTATTTCCAATTGCATTGTCTTTTTCTTTTTCTTTCCTGCTGAATTTGTTGCCCTATCATTTTTTTTCTTCCAATTCATCAGGGGTGGTGGTAAAGTTGGTAAAAAAGCAGTTGAGCAAAGTTATGCTTCTGTTCTTGCCACACTAACGCTTCACCTGGGCAGCTGTCATGGCTTAGCTAGTACTGGTGAACTAGAACCACTGCGGTAGTGTTCCAGAAAACTCACTTTTTATACATGGTTATCAAAAAATTTCAAAGCATGTTATTTGATGTACTTATTACAGTTACCTCACCTGTTCCCTACTATATCTAGTGCTCTACTGGCTGCATTTCAAGCATTCTGTGAATGTGTTGGTGATCTGGAAATGGGAAAGGTGAAGATTTTTCAGACTACACTTTTGGAGATCTGCTTAAATAATCGACCTTTTTAAAGATGGTTTTGATGATAAGGATTCTGTTGTATGATCAGATTCTTGCGCGAGATGGAGAGCAAAGTGAAAATGAGAAGTGGATCAACCTTATAAGAGATCTGTCTGGCTGCATTTCTATAAAAAGACCAAAAGAGGTAGGATATCTTGCACAAACACTGCTCGTGCTTCCTTCGTCCATTATTTGCTACTTCTATCTTCCTGTCTCCCTCTGCTCATAACTTTGTCAAGAATATGGATGCTATAATGATACATACGAAAAGAGAAAAAACTTGCTATGATGACAATATACCCACATTTTAATATTTGTTTACCCTTTTTTCCCCCTATTTTTCCTCTTTTGTCCCATTCCCTTTTTCCTTTCACTTTTATTTTTGTTTCTGTTTCAAGGTGCATAGTTCTAGATAATTTTTTGAACTGAGAAAATAACTTTTTTGTGGATCAAGTAATTTGTGGGTGTGGAAATAAATTGTTGAGTTTGGAAGGAAACTAACAATTTCTAATTCGTATACATCCTTGAAGAAGTTACCTGGTCTGGAGAGATTTCTTCCCTTATTTAACCCTTTCAAAGTCATGTTTAAGTTCTAGAGATCCCCTCGTCATCTTTGCTAATTCTGTCGTCATAAATTTTGGTTGAGACTGGTGCGAAGAGATGGAAATAACCTGAAACCTAGATGGAAATATACTTGTGTAGTTTTACAGTTTACGTTCCTACAACCCAGATCGGTGAGAACTTCCTTTATAGCTGTGCATCTAGAGTTTGTCATTATTATTGATCCTTTTAATAAACTGAAAACCATGTAATGCTACTAGAAACTGTTGGCTTTGTGAAAAAAGCCAAGTGAAAAGCAGATAGGAACTTGGGAACACGGAGACTAAGAGAAAAGATTTTCTCGAGAAGATGAAGAGATGGAAGGGTGAAACAAGTAATAATAACTGTAAAGATTCTAAAAAAGAAAGAATCCTAAAATATAAAGGACCTAACATCAAAATTCTAATGACTGTTTGAATGACGACCCCAAAGTAGTATTGATTCATTTCGAGAAAAGGACAGAAAGGGCCCTTATGCTTGGGGTTAGGTTTAAAATAGTTCCTTAGATCCTTATCAAAAAAATAAAATAAAAAGTAAAATAGTTCCTTAGATATACTCCTGAGCAGTTTTAGTCCTGTGCGTTTGCCAAAAGTTTTATCACTTTTGGTCTCCGTCAAATATTTAACAAACTCTGGCTGTTAGATTGAACGGGAACTATTTACAAAAAAAGGTTTAACCAAAAACACCGGAAAAGTCCCGTCAAACCCTAGAAGCTGGAACACCAAAAGCTACACTAGACACCTGAAATACACCAAAAATAGCAGAAACTGCACCTCAAGCAATGGCAACAGACGCTAGAAATAGACTTAAATTAGCCAAAACTGCAACTCCAAATGTGAGTTGTCATTAAATCTTTTTACTTCCACAGTTATATCTAATACTGGAGTTTGTTAAATATTTGATGGAGACCTAACATGCTTACTTTTGGCAAACTTAAAGGATCAAAACTGCTCAAGGAAATATGGACTACTTTAGACCTATCCCCAATGATAAGGGGCCATTTCATCATGTTTTTATTTTATTTTATTTTTTTTAACCGTGGTTTCGAGTCTTCCCGAGAGCAAGGTGAGAAGTTCTTGGAGGGAAGGATGCCGGGGGTCTATTTGGAAACAGCCTCTCTACCCAAGGGTAGGGGTAAGGTCTGCGTACACACTACCCTCCCCAGAACCAACTAAGTGGGATTATACTGGGTTGTTGTTGTTTTGGTTTCCGGGCATCGCTTTGCGAACCCGACTAGCTGTACCCACCGGGATCCGCTGTTTCAATGCGTGCACCATGGTTAGTTCCATGGGGCCCTGGAGACGCGCCGGTTTGTAGTGCCTCCAGTGGCCCTGCGGGGCCTTGAACTATTTCATCATGTTCCCGATTCATTTACTAGTATTTACACCATATAAAAAACGAAAGTGGATTAGAAAGAAAGAATCCTAAAATGTAAAGGACCTTAACATCAAAGCCAGATGATGCTCTATGACAATATCCAGATTTCTTCTTAAGCTGTTGTCCATCTAAGTCATGCCTCCATATCGGGCCCAAAAGCTCAAGGGGACTGCCAGATTCTTGTTATGTCAAGTGTACTTGTAGATATTTAGTTCCTTGATTAAATTTTTGTGAGAAATTTGAAAATCTCACTAGGATTATTTTATCAGGTCCCAGACATATGTTTGATACTGAGCAAAGCACTGGATCGATCTTTAAGATTTCAAAGAGAATCAGCTGCTGCGGCTTTGTCGGAGTTCTTACGCTATAGGTATGTGAAATTTCTGACTGCTCTATCAATTATTAGATGATGTTTGAAATTGGATTGAAATTTAACAATGTTATAAAATGTGGGGCACATCTGAGCTTATTAGTTGAGTTAGAGGCAACTTGTATATGCCCGTTCTCCCTACTCAGTTGATGAATCATAATGAACTATTGTGAAAGCACCAAGCATGTGCTGGTAAAAACAAGTAAATAGAAACCTTTTTAAGCTTACAGCCTTCAAGAGTGTTACGTGATAGTTTACACTGTGATAGTAATGTTTATATTGATGTTCTCAAATCCTACTGTTCTCCTAAGCTTCCTATGGTGTGGATGCAAATTTATGCAGTGATGGCTTTGGTCCCCTATTAGAGCAGATGGTGCAAGCACTTTGCCGGCATGTATCGGATGATTCTCCTACTGTTAGGCGCCTTTGTCTAAGAGGGCTTGTCCAGGTATTCCTGGCCATACAGTGTTCTTTTTTCTTTTTCTTTTCTCTGGGCCATGAGGAGGGATGACAAATTTTCCTGGATGATTTTTTTTCTTTTTTGATTTAATCAGTGAGGAGTCAGTCTGGTTCAGTTTGATTCATTGGTTAAATAATATTATGGCATCGCTTCGGAGATACTACTTTAGTTCATCTTTTTCTTCTCTCTGTTTTTCCCTTTGCTTTGACTACATGCATGTTTTTTTTTGATAAGGTACATGCATGTTTTAATTTCTTCTCCCAAAAGAACGTGAAAATTTTAAGATGGACTAGTAAAACACCGCCGTAATTATTGCGGGACGACTTCTTTCACTTTCGGATTGAGGATCATTTCGCATGCTGGTCTTGCAGATGCCATCTATCCATGTTCTCCAGTATACTACTCAAATTCTAGGGGTGATATTAGCTTTGCTCGATGATTCAGATGAGTCAGTTCAATTAACCGCAGTCTCATGTTTGCTGATGGTAAACATGCTCCGTCTTTGTTATCTTCTTTTGTTTTACTTTCACATGAATGTTTTTGTGCTCATATTCCACGATGTAGGTTCTTGAATCTTCATCCAGGGATGCCGTAGAACCTGTTCTCCTGAACCTTTCCATACGGCTTCGAAATCTGCAAGTAAGTTGATTGACTCTCGGAGTTTACCTCTCTTCAACTTTGGATTTCTGGTGCCATTCTAATAGATTGAAATATGTTAATTACTGTATTACTCCGATTGTGCCACATTATTATTAATAACAGGGTGCCATTGTGTTAGAAAGAATTTTATATCATGACAGTGTCTAACACAACTCTGTTTGGACATCCCAGGGTGATATGTGTTTTGTTTTGATCACAATATTTTACATTATTTGTCAGCTTTCAAGACATCTCTCATGATACAAGTTGTACTTTTTTATACTGTACCCCTTGTTAAGTGTATGTGCAAGTTTTTATGTCTCTGAGTGACACCAATATAATGTACTGTGCTGTTGTTGCCACTATTGTGGTCTAAGTTCTATAAGAGCTGAAATAATTTAGTTTTGCACGAACTCAATGGTAGGTTTTATAATTTGTCTCTGTTTACTAGTGCATATTATTGTGTTATTATCTCTTGGGAAAGAAGCACATTGTTTCATCATTATCTTCTAAACTGTGGATTACTAGAAATATTAGCAAGTGCATGTTGAGATGGTCATAATGTACAGCTCTAATTGCTTATCTCATGAAAGGCGTGCATGAATGAGAAGATCCGAGCCAATGCATATGCTGCATTTGGAGCACTGAGTACCTATGGAACTGGGCCTCAACGAGACTCATTTCTTGAGCAGGTATCTTGTTTCTCATCAACCATTTGTCACCACCTAAATTTGATTTAATATCTTTCTCTTCAGTACATAGTTTTAGATATTCTTCTAAATTTCATCAATTTTGATTGCATAAGGTCCTATATCCAACATCACAAGTCAAGAATGGTCTGAGACTTTAATGTTTTGTTTGTGTTGGCTTTATCATATTTGGATGAGTGCGTGTAAAGGAGTTTATTGTCAAAAACTGTCTGTTCTTCTTCATCAAATGATCTGAAGATTTCAAGAAGAAGAGTACAACTTCTTGTATTTCAATATATTATTCACATCAAGAGTACTGATATTTATACAATGTAGCCTATGGCTAAACTAGGAAAGGAAATCAGTGATTACACTAATTAAGCTACAGAATATAATCAGCCTATAATTAGGCTAGAGAATAAAATCTAATCTAATCAAATCTAATCAAATCTTCTTACTAATTACACTAATCAACACTCCCCCTCAAGTTGGTGCAAAGATGTCGCACATGCCCAACTTGCAAACCAAAGTGTGAAAAGTCTTTTTGCTGAGACCTTTTGTGAGCACATCTGCTAGCTGCTTTTCTGACGATACATGAAGCAAACTCAAGGTACCACCAACAATCTTTTCTTTGATGAAATGTCGATCGATTTCAACATGTTTTGTTCTATCATGTTGAACCGAATTATGAGCTATACTAATTGCAGCCTTGTTGTCGCTGTGAGAAAGCACGGGAGAAACATATATAATTGGTATTAAACATGATACAATGAGCCCTATATATATACACATAACCTATCCTACTCCTAATAAACATTGGATTGGGCTACTCCTAATACACATTGGATTAGAGTTCTACTATTACATATTCTAACACTCCCCCTCAAGGTGGTGCATGTTAATCATATGTACCGAGCTTGTTACATATGTAGTTAACATCGAACCCGGGTTTCTAGACCCGAAAGCATCGACTCCCAAAGACATCGTTGAAAACTTGCTGAAATAGATGATACTGTTTTGCCGGAAATTACTGTAGATGCCGGAAAAATCATTGTAGATGCCGGAAAAACTTCAAAGTGGTCGGAATTGAAAAGTAAAAATATTGGTAGGCTCGGAATTTGAGGGCGATCTAACTGCTTTGAATGACCTTCGTCAAAATCTCACCGGAACAGTGCTCACGCGCCGGCGCATGGGACAGACGCGCTGCCGACGGCAGAACTCCGGCGGGCGCGTGGAGGCGCGTGGGAGGTTCGTTTCCGGTGATATTTTCTGGGGTTGGTCGGAGTTGTTTTCCGAACCTCTTGGTGGTCTCAGATTTTGCACAACACCAACAAAAAGGTGGTTTAGTCACGGACAGCCGTTTAAGTCGCCGGAAAATTGCACGGCGACGAGGTCTTTCTTCCCTGAAGTAGCTGGAATGACGCACAACTATAATATACTCACTGTAGATGTGATGGTGTTGGTTTTTGCACAATACTGATAATTAGTGACTTTGACGCAATTAGTCACTTCGGTCACCGGAAAATTGCACGGTGACTGAGTTATTTCTTCCCGGATGTCGTTGGAATGACGCACAACGATAATTATCTCACCAAAGCTCTGATACCATGTGAGAAAGCACGGAGAAACATATATAATTGGTATTAAACATGATACAATGAGCCCTATATATACACACATAACCTATCCTACTCCTAATAAACATTGGATTAGGCTACTCTTAATACACATTGGATTAGGGTTCTGCTATTACATATTCTAACAAATGTAATAAGTCATCAAATCAGGTTTATCCAAACGCCGAATAGTCTCCCCCTGAATTCTTTCTTCAATTTCACATTCTCCTATCTTAGTGGCTTCAACAGTGGGAATCATCTCTTCATTCTTAGAGCTCTCCCCCGAAGAGGTGATGGTGTTTCATTGTAATAAGGCTCAGATTCTCGAAAGATAACATCCATGCTAACGAAGGATCTCCTAGAAGGAGGATGATAGCATTTATGCCCTCTCTGTGTTGGAGAATACCCAATAAACACACATTTAATAGTTCTAGGATCAAGTTTTCCCGAACTCCTAGTGTGAACAAAGCAAACACAGCCAAACACCTTTGGAGGAACAATATAATCATTCTTACTCTTCAAAGCTTCCAAAAGACTTTTAATATTGAGGTTTTTAAGGGGCATTCTATTGATAAGGTAGGCAGCTACTAGAATGACATCCCCAGCAAGGTTTTGGTAAATTCATAGTAAACATTAGAGATCTCGCTACTTCTAGCAAATGCCTATTTTTCCTTTCAGCAACCCCATTTTGTGCACTAGTATAAGGGCAGGTAGTTTGATGTATTATCCCCAAAAGACTCCAAATACGCACTAAAATCTTTACCTGTATATTCTGTGCCATTGTTGGTTCGCAAGATTTTTATTTTAACCTCAAATTGGGTACAAATCATCTTATGAAACGACTGAACAAGAGAAGACTTCATTTTTTGCCTTTAACAAGTATACCCAATTCATCCTAGTGCAACAATTAATAAAAGTAACGAACTAACGACTACCAGACAAGGAAACTGTTTTAGTGCGACCCCATACATCGGAGTGAATAGTCGAAAAATGGATAGTACTTTTATTGTCACTTAAAGGATAAGAGTTTCTAGTGTGCTTGGCATATTCACAAGCATCACAAGACAAAGAGTCAAACTCAGTTCTAGAAAACAAACTAGGATATAATTTTTTTAAAACAAAAAAATGATGGATGCCCCAACCGTCTATGCCACTGTATTATTTCTTGGTTAATGTTCTTATTTCCTCCAAAAAAGGCTTGACCAAAGGCTCGAGTTCCATCAATCCAATATAAGTCGTCATGCAATCTGCCACTGCCAATCCTCCTCCTTGTTTGAAGGTCCTGAAACACACAATAATCAGGAAAGAAATCAACACCACATTTTAGTTGTTTGGTGATGGCGTTAACAAATAAACGGGAAACTCAGGGACATGAAGAACAGATGATAACGTAATATCAGGTGTACAGGTAACAGAACTTGTTCCAGAGACAGGAGTTAGAGAGCCATTGGCTATTCTGACACAGTCCCCTTTTGGATTAGGAGAGTAGTTTTGAAAGCCTTCAGAGGAGCCTGTCATGTGTCTATTCGCACCAGAATCAATAATCCAAGAATTAAGATGGGCATTAAAAGCAATACCTGACTGCACATAATTGGAAGACCCAACATTAGAGGTGTCAAGTTTGTTCAGGAGACGGCGAAGCTCCTGAACTTCCTCCGAAGACAGAGCTTCTTCCGAAGCATTTTCTCCGAATGTTCCCACATTTTCTGCAATATGAGCTTGACCCCTTGATAGACCGACACGCTTGCCTCCACAACCTCTAGTTTGTCTACCATGCAGTTTCCAGCATGTCTCTTTTGTATGTCTTGACCTTTCACAGTAGTCACAGTGCAAGTGATCTTTATCAGAAGTGAACGCCTTTGTTTGCTCATGAGACACAGTTAACCCAGACTTCTCGGTTGGTGTGGAATAAAGCACGACTTCTCGTCGGCTTTCTTCCTCTTGAACATAAGAGTATGCATCCTCAAGAGAAGGAAAAGGAACTTTACCAAGAACTTGGACCCTGATCTGATCGTATTCTGGATTCAAGCTAGCCAAAGAATCATATATCCTTTCTTTTTCAACCAATTTTTGAAAAAGAACTGCATTGTTGGAGCACCTCGCTTGGAGATCCTGATAGTAGTCAATTTCCTGCCATAACCCAGTTAACTCGGAATATGCGCTTAGTAGAATTCCAGATCTTTTCAGCAGTATCAAGCAACAAATACTGTTTAGAAATTCGAGGGTGCATAGTATTCAAAAGCCATGTCATAACTAGAGAGTTATCTGAATCCCACTGACTATAGTTAGCATCAGTCACAACAGGTGCTTTCTTTTCTCCAGTAATATAACTAAGCAACTTTCTGGACTTAATAAAAAGCAAACAAGACCTTGAACAAGCAAGATATGTACCAGCCCCATCCAACTTAACTATGCTGACTTGTGAAACAAAATTAACCATATGTGAAAGAGAATTATATGTTGATTTGGTGTCCCCCATTGTTTCTTAATTACTAATCCGGAAATTAACCTTGAACTCCAAGAGAAAAAAGGTGACCTACTGGAAATAAGCAGCAAAAAAATAACAGAAATGTTCACTGGAAACTTACTGGAACCCTACTGTTGATAAAAAAAAAAATTTCGACTGAGGAAGCTTATAGTGGTGTTAGTTTTTCCACACTACTGGTATATAGTGGTTTTAATGCGGACAACCACCGTGAGGGAGGAAAAACTCGACCTCTTTCAAGAACTGGACCCCTATAGTACTGCTGAGGGAGGAAACTCACCTATAAATGGCAGCAGAGGCTTTGATAGCATGAATATTTCAAGAAGAAGAATAGAACTGATATTTATACAATGTATCCTATGGCTAAACTAGGAAAGGAAATCAGTGATTACACTAATTAAGCTACAGAATATAATCAGCCTATAATTAGGCTAGAGAATAAAATCTAATCTAATCAAATCTTCTTACTAATTACACTAATCAACATGATCAATGTTTATTTTATTGACAATTCAATTCATTTGTTAGAGGAAAAATAAGGGGCAATTAAACTTGGTAGTTATGTAGCTGAATCGGCCAAGTCAATCATGCTGCCATTTCTTTATAAAATGCCTCCACTTTCCACTAATAGCAGCTGTTCCTTATGTATATTTATTGAATCATGAAATTACTAGAAGTATTTCTATTTTATGCTGGATCTCTTTGATTCAATATCTTCAATCTATTGTCTTAGGCTGGGATTGCCCATTTTGTGGATATGTCTGATGTCTTGCCCAATGCGAAATCATTATAAAGAAATACTGTGACTAGCAATGCTGTGATAAACTTTTTCCCTTATAGATATTCTACCACTTTACATTTTTCCTGAGCTTGAGTTAAACTTGTTTCTCTGAGGAGCATAATCCAGGCTACTCTTTGCTGTTAATGGGTCTGTTAATTTCAGTGTTATCATCATGGCATCATTTGTTTGGATGACGTCATTTTTACTTTCCCCCTGAGGCCTCAGTCAGCAGTGAAAATATTTTGTTTTACGGTCCACATTTCTTTATCAGTTCACTGTTAATCTGAAGGATCTCATGCTTCTTTCTTCTGCTATCCATCATTAGATTTTACTTGGTTAAAAAGAGTAATGAATGTATCCTTCTATCTTCATCCTCTTGGTCACGTATTATTTATGAATGGGCTATGATTTAACTGAGCATACATTTCTGTTAGAGGTATGGTGAGTAAAAGTATGTTAATTTTCACTTACACCATTTGGATAATCAATTTCTTGTCTGTTTCCTTCCTTTTATTGAACTTTATCAAGAAATGATTTTCACGTTTTTACTTGTCAGTTTCATGCTGCTTTCCCACGGATGGTTCTACATCTTCATGAGGACGATCTTAGTGTGAGACAAGCTTGCCGAGTAAGTTTAAACTGCCAACTTGTCTTTTTTACGTTGTTCAGGATGCAAAATGAGTTAACTTTTCAACATGCCAGAGCACTTTGAAATGCGTTGCTCCATTGATGGAAATTGATGGAATAAATGCTCTTTTGAACACTCACTGGTTTAGTTCGGACCACCGGTATGTATCCATCGATTTGAGTAGTCCTTAATTTATTTATAAGAAATGGTGTTAAGTTCCCTTTATTTATAGAAGCGACTATGAAGACTTTCTCCGAGAGCTTGCAAGGCAACTAACTCAACATCTTGCTGCCCGAGTTGATACGTACATGGCTTCAATAATACAGGTCCATGCTGTTCCTTTTTTATGGTAGTTACTGTATGATATTATTGCATGCTATTTTATTTATGGTTCTTATGTTTAGATAATTATTTACGCTATTTCTACTTGAGTTAATAATGCTCTTTTGTTTTTATTTTTGTTTTTGTTTTTCCTTTCCTTCACTGAGCCGAGGGTCGATTGGAAACAGCCTCTCTGCCCTTTCGGGTAGGGGTAAGGCTCGTCTACATATTACCTTCCCCAGACCTCACTTTGTGGGACTATACTGGGTAGTTGTTGTTGCTGTTGTTGTTGTTCCTTTTTTAATCTTTCTTTAAGAGAAGAACTATTGAATATATATTTGTCTTTGTGTTGAAAATGCCATTAAGTTTAGATGTATGATGAGTCGGTACAGAAAAAAATTTTGCAATCTCCTACCGTTCAAAGGTAAATGCAGCTTCCTTTCCTAAAAAGATGGTAGGTTTCTTATATTAAATTCTACTAAGTACCTTCTTAAACTGTCTTTGTTGCATGATCCATAATTATGTCTTTACTTGTAGAGGATATATACACCGTAGTCGAATCAACCCGAAACATGTAAAATTGCCAAGACGAAGTTGTGAAATTTTGGGATGAATGTTTTCTCATTGCATGCTAAAATAGCTGTCAAATTTTGATTTCATGCTGTGTGCTTGATTCGTCCATGAAGAAACATATAATGGGAAGAAAAGATGAGGTTGTCTATGTAAAACCAAGCTAGAGAATGGCAAAATAAGAAGATTTAGCATGCATTGCAAGCCATAATGTTGTTGTCATAGAGATATACCATTTTTGGCATATCTGAGTAGCAAATAAAATTAAAGATGAATAAATTTCCTTTAATATGTCTCCTACAGATTTTACTCTAATATGCCTAGGGATTGATTGCAATTCTCCTCTAAGGGTTTGACTGGGGGAGAAAGGTGATCTAAGATAATAATTCTGAAGCTTCCTTCTGCCTATTGAATACTGGCTACTCTAAGGCTGCCCTATCTCAGAGATGAGTGAAGCTATGCATCTGTAGAGTGTGGATGCTGCAGTTGCATAATTCTAGCATGGTTAGTTATGTTGCTGATAATATGATAATATTTAATACATTTTCTGAGGAAAAAACTGGATATATTGATGTAAGAAAGTTTATGGGATTGATCTAAGGGCAGTGACAGATTTATTTTGGGGGAGCTTTTCTCTCTTTGTTGATGTACTTGCTAATAGGAGTCGACTTGAGTACCGTGTCACTAGAACAGTTGAACACTGTGACCAAGTAATTTTATAGCCTTTTCTAAACGTAAACTGGAGATGAATTGCTTTCTATAACCTCCTCTAAACTCAGAAAATAACTTGGTAAAAAATTTCTGGTGTACAGGCATTTGATGCTCCTTGGCCAGTTGTCCAGGCAAATGCTGTTTATTTATGTAGCAGCGTGCTTTCTCTCTCCGACGACAAGCACATATCAGCTCTCTTCTACAATCAGGTCATTTCATATCACCCTTTCCCTGTCTGATTTTAATAAAGGATCCTTATATGTTCTAATTTTTTTTTTTGGGATCTGCACTCTTTTAGGTTTTCGATATGTTGGTTGGCAAAATGAGTCGTTCAACGGATGCAATTGTTAGAGCAACTTGTTCTTCAGCCCTAGGCTTGTTGCTCAAATCATCAAATGCAAGCTCTTGGAAGGACGTTCGACTTGATCGAGTTGATTCATCGCATAGGGGCCATGAACCAGAATCTGCTAGGAGATTATGAATATTGTAATTGGTGTAACCTACAGCGTCTACATGGAAGCAGGAAACTATCACGTTTGATCTTCAAGTTAGAGCACTTATGGTGGTTCAAAGTGTATAGTTTTTGACAATATTTTTTTTCGTGTGTAAGCCTCTATTTTTTGTGTGTATATTAAGGTTGTATAAAAGGTTTGGCTTCCTGTTGTATCTGTGTAAAATAGTGCCCCTTGTGCTTGTACATACTTGTAATGTGATTCTCTCAACATCTTATGTAACATTTAATTCTATTTATGTGAAAGCTTGAGTCTAATTCATGGGTTAAATCATGGGTTTCTCTCAACTGTTAATTAGAAATTTTTTGATTCGTGGGTTTCTCTAAACTTCATCTGTTGTTTCTTGGGCAATTGCTTCGCCATTCTATTTGGTTGAACATTTCTTATCTTTTGATTTAGTTTATATGCATTGATAACGGGAAGAATTTTTACACCATCCATATACTAAGCATTAGGGGTGTACATAGACCGGGTTGGTTCGGATTTTACAATTATCAAACCAAACCAATTGTGTCGGGTTATTAAATTTAAAGACCAAACCAAACCAATAAATTCGGGTTTTTCAATATCGGTTTTTCTCGGATTTTTTCGGGTTTTCGGGTTTTTTTCGAATTTTTTTTCCGGTAAAATCTTCGTTGAACAAAATATATAACGTATGCTCAAAATATTTCTTTAATCATAGTTAGATACAACTATATAAAGTAGTTTTCAAGAAAATAATACAAAATATGAGATATGTCATGACTCATGACATTATCCTAAAATATTCAACAATAAAAAATAATAAAATTATGTACTATAAATATTGCTAATTAAAAAGTCATAATAAAAATAAACATAATCTAAAAGCACTAATTCATGCTAAACTAGATAGACTAATGAGGGAGTATTAATTATATGCCTAAAAGCTAAAAAAAAAAAAATAGGTTATGTATTTTTATCTAAATTATTGAAAAATAAAAAATAGACATTTAATACATTCCCGTTCGTAATATTGAATTGAATGTCTTTTGTTAGCATTAGTATTGATTGGTAGCATTATTTAATTTACTAATATTAATATCTACTTATTGGAGCATTCAAAAGTTCTAAATCAAACCTTGAAATAATACCTTAAAAGATAAAATTATGAAAATTTTTAAGAAATATTTATAAATTACATTACAATAAGTATATTTATATATTAGATATATCTAAAATTGCTATATATATAATGTCGGGTTGGTTTGGTTTCGTTTTGACTTTCTTTAGTTAAAACCAAACCAAACCAATTATGGTCGGGTTTTTTTTTCCAACACCAAACCAAGTCAAACCAAACCATAATCGGGTTTTTTTCTCGGTTTGACTCGGATTATCGGGTTGGTGCGGTTTATCGGTTTTCTTTGTACACCCCTACTAAGCATACATAAAAACCTTCGCTCATTCACCAATCAAGCATTTCTAATTGGAAAAGATAAAACACAAAATCTGCAGTAACATCTCAATCTGACGTGTTTATTTGTGTCAAGGGTCCTGGATATGTAACTGTTCAAAATATCATTCTTCTCCTCTGGGCAGTAACGAGGGATTTATTGAGATCGATTCAAATTGGATATACATATTTTCATTTTATGAGACTATGTGTAACGACTCGACATGTTGATTTACTATTTAGAACCCCGTTCCCTAAAATAAAACTTTTCACGTCTTACTTAGTTAAACTATAACTTGCGGGGGCGATTAGTTCGGAAGTTAGAAGAGTTTTGAGTGAAATTAAAACCAATTATTTCCTCAAGGTCTTCTTAAAAGGCCAAATTTGATTTTAGTCAACTTTCTTAGGAAATGGATCCAAATTCGTAATTTGACAATCCTGAAAGGTTTGTGGGAAAAATATGGACCTGGGCGTATGCTCGGAATCGAATTTCGAGGTCCCTAGCCCGAGTACGGAATTTTTATGTAAAATTGTTAAATCGAAGTTTTAAAGAATTAAAGAATCTAAGTATTCATTAAAAACCTAGGTATCGGGTTCGAATTCATGTTCCGAAACTTGGTGCAAGTTCGAAATATCAGTTAAGACCCATCCGTAAAATTTGGTGTCAATCCGAGTAGTTTAAGGACGTTTTGACCCGTTGGAAGGAAATTAAGCACTTGAAGTTCATTAAGTTGATTCAATTGATTTTGAGGTTCGATTCCTTGAATTAGCATTGTGTTGAGTGTTTCGAGGTTCGAGTAGGAACGCCTCGTGATTTCAGACTTGTCTGAATGTTCGGGCGGGGCTCGAGAGCCCCGAGCCTCAAATGGTCGAGGTTCGAGCGAAGTTGAAACTTGAAAGAAAACCAAACATGCTGCTTCTGTCATAACCGCATTTGCGGTTCTTGGCCCGCAGAAGCGGGACCACAGAAGCGGTCTAATGTGTGCAGAAGCGGAAAGGGGTCAGGTAGAGAAAAATTGCAGAAGCGGCCCTGGGGACCGCATAAGCGGTCCCGCCTTTGCGACTGGATGACTTCAGAAGCGGTCTAGCCCAGATTTCCCCAAAACGCAACAGCGGCTATTTTTCCGTAGAAGCGGAAATTCGCTCGCAGAAGCAGAAATTACTGGGCAGAATGGGTTCACTAAATACGAACTCAAACTCATTTTCTCTCATTTTTACTCTATATTTGGGCGAACTGTGAGCTTCCAAGGAAGGGCTTCTACATAAATTGGCAAGGCAAGTAATTCCTCTGCATTTTTAGCTTAAGTACTTGTATAATGGATGGATTAAGTACTAAAAATATGGTAAAATCAAAGGGTTAGAGCTAGACTAGGGTTTAAATAAAATTAAGATTTAACCACGTAAATGACTACGTAATGAACTAGAAACCATATATTTGTGATCCTGTTTATGGAGAATAACTTTCTTCGAAAATTCTCGAGGTTCGGGTGCGTGGGCCCGGGGTTAGAATTTAGGAAACTTGCGGGGAAGGTTGAAAAATTACATAAATAGTTGGGATTAAACTTTGTTAGCCCTTGTTGACTAGTTCCTACATTGCTTAATTAGTTTGCACGTTTTCGGCTTCGCTTTGAGATTTCGGGCTTGTTCTTGATATTTGGAGGTGCGCTTCGGAGCGAGGTGAGTCTTCTTTCTAACCTCGTAAGAGGTAATTGTCCCTTTAGGACTAATAAATGATAAATTTCTACTAAATGTGGGGGCTACGTACGTATTAAGTGATGAGAGTCCGTGTGTAGCTACTATGATATTAAATATTTGGGTAGTTTAGGACCCACATCATGCTTAAATTGAGATTTTCATTATTTGAGTTATCTAAATGATCTTTTATGACATGCTAGAGACTAGAGGAGAATGGAAAATGAACATGTAACTATTGTTGAACTTGGGAGGATTATTTTCTTGTACATAAATGATGCCTTTGTGTGCATTCTTGATATTTTCTTGATATTTGTGGATCGGGCCGATCGCTTCGATGAAATAGATGCATCTATGTTACGGGACGTTCGACCCTCGATAGTGCACAATTTATATTCTGTTGGAGCGGGCCGTCGACCTCGGCAGTGTTACGCATGATATATATATATATATTGAGCCTAGACTTTTCATGATTTGTTGCTAAGTATGCAAAAGAAGGAAATGATAAAAGAAGTACGATTATGACTTCCATTGTAATTGTGGTTTAACTTGAATATCTATGCTTTAAATTGTACATCATCATTATGATAATATCTTGATCGAGTGGGTATCAAGTCGACCTCTCGTTTCTACCTCTTCGAGATTAAGCAGGATACTCACTGGGTACATATTGTTTATGTACTCATGCTACGGTTTTGTACTTAAATGTACATGGTCTGAGGCCGATTCAACTGGATATCGATCGGGTGCGTGCTAGTGAGTGACTGTAGAGACTTCTAAGGTGAGCTGCTTCTCTTCCTACATCGCTCGGCAACCGGATGAAGTCTTCTTTTGTATTTTTGCTGTCTTTCCCTCATTTCAGACAGAATGGTAGAGAAGTTGTATATTTTACCAGATGCCCGTACATTGTGACACCAGGTCTTAGCACACACACGCATTAGTAGACTTGCTTTTGAGGTTGTATATTTTATTTCCTACTATGTTATCTCTTTTGTTTCTAAACCCTAGTTAAATGGATGTTTCACTTAAATTTGAGTATAATTCTATGCGAATTGTTAGTAATATTCTGCACTTGGCTTGCCCGGCAAGGTGGTTGGGCGCCATCATGACCTGTTATGGAAATAGGTCGTGACAATATGTTACCAGAGCGCTAAATTCACGTAGGTCTCACAGTGTTACGAGCAAACCTAATAGTCTTATAGATCCGTACAGAGACGTCTGTATTTATCTTCGAGAGGCTATATGGTGTTAGGAAAGACTACTCTTTATTCACTTCCTATCGTGCAATGGTTGATGTGCTAAATTTCCATTTCTATTTTTTCACAGATGGTGAGAACTCGTACTGCTGACGTTCTCGACCCGGGAGGAGCTGCTCCCCCCGCTGCTAGAGGGCAAGGACGAGGTCGGGGGAGGGAACCGGCCCGTGGTAGGGGACGAGGGAGCCCCAGAGCCATTCCAGTCATACCACCAATATACCCTCTGTGGGATCCCATTATTGAGGAGGAGGATGAGGTACCTGCAATTGAGCCTACCCTGATAGATTTCATGAGAGCGCCGGGATTTCAGGAGGTCATGGGCCGCATGCTTCAGTTCATGGACACTATGACTCATGTTGGTTTATTTCTAGTGGATCCAGCTACTTCACAGGCAGGAGGGGGAGCACAGACCCCTACTGCCCATGCCCCAGGTTATACAGCCGTAGTTTATCATACTCCGGGTGCACTACTCGCAGATGGGGTTCAGCCAATTGATGTAGTGGCACCCTAGCCCAGGCCAGCTGTGGACGGCAATCCGCAGAAGCTATTGGACAGATGGACCAGATTGCGCCCTCCAGTCTTCGGGGTGAGCGTCATGAGGATGCCCAAGATTTCATTGACAGGTGCATGAATTCACTGCACAACATGAGGATACTTGAGTCACATGGAATTGACTTCACCACTTTCCCGTTAGAGGGTAGGGCCCGTCGATGGTGGCAGTCCTATGTTCTTAGCAGGCCAGCAGGTTCTCCTCCCATCACTTGGGGTTAGTTCACCCAGTAATTTCTTGATCGGTATATTCCACCCTGTGAGAGGGAGGGCTGCATCATCAGTTTGAGCATTTACAGCAGGGTCAGATGTCAATGACCGATTATGAGGTGAGATTCTCTGAGTTGTATCGCCATGTACTAATGATACTTCCCGCAGAGGCAGAGAGGCTACGACGATTTATTGCGGTATTACATCCCACTATTGGGAACAATATGGCTCGAGAGGTTGAGATGGGAACAGATTATCAGCTTACGCTTGAGATTGCTCGCAGGATTGAGGGCTACCGTCAGAGGGGTTTTGACAGATGCAGCAGGAGAAGAGGGCCAATTTCTCCGGAGAGTTTAGAGGCACCCCAGCTAGGGGTAGAGGTCACTCCGGGAGGGGTCATCCCAGTAGGCCCCCAGTTTCAGCACCACCACCTACTCGGGATGCTCCAACACGCTTTTATTTCATGATATGCTAGAGAGTTCTTATTGCGCACCAGTCGTTCAGGGTTCTTCAAGTGGGTATTCAGGTCCTCCAGATTCTTCCTGTTCTTATCTCAGTGCCATGCCGGATATTTCATACTGCCCGCCGGCCATTTAGGCTTCTTCTAGTGGATCTTATGGTTTTCAAAGTCAGCCATCTGGGCAGCAGTTTGCCGCACCATGTTTTTTGAGTATGGAGACCCATGTCACATGAGGAGGTACTGCCCTAGGCTTCGGGGCAAGGCGACACAGCAGGGACAGCTGACCATGGTTCTAGCACCCTCGACCCAACCACCTAGAGGTGGAGGACAAACCGGTAGAGGTCGTCCCAAATGTGGAAGCTAGATAGGAGAGGTCACCTAGATGCTTCTCAGCCGGGGGCGGAGGCCAGACAGCCGGTACTCCAGCCAAATTCTATGCTCTCCCGGCCAGGCCATATGCATTGGCCTCAGATGCTGTTATCACATGTATTATTCCAGTCAGCGGTAGGGGTGCTTCAGTATTATTTGATCCAGGATATACTTATTCCTATGTGTCCTCTCTATTTGCTCGTTTTCTGGTTACTTCTTCTGAGTTCTTGGGTGTTCCTGTTCATGTGTCCACTCATGTGGGTGATTGTGTGGTTGTGGATCGGGTCTACCAGTCCTGCGTGATTACTTTATGTGGTTATGATACTAGAGTTCTGTTGTTTGATATGCTTGATTTTGAGGTCATTTTAGGCATGGATTGGTTATCCCCATATCACGCCATCCTTGATTGTCATGCTAAGACTATTTTGCTAGCTACACCTGGATTGCCGAGATTAGAGTGGAAGGGTTCTATAGCTGATACGCCAAGCAGAGTTATTTCTTTCTTGAAGGATCAGCGCATGGTTGAGAAAGGGTGTTTGGCTTATTTAGCTTATGTTCGAGACACCACTGCAGTGTCTCCGATGATTGATTCAGTGCCAGTGGTCCGAGAGTTCACCGATGTTTTCCCTTCTTGTCTTCTGGGCATGCCTCCAGATTGGGATATTGATTTCTGTATTGACTTGGCTCCAGGCACTCATCCAATATCTATCACACCGTACCATATGGCTCCTAAGAAGCTAAAGGAGCAGTTGGAGGAGTTGCTAGAAACGGGGTTTGTTAGGCCCAGTGTATCGCCTTGGGGTGCACCAGTGCTATTCGTGAAGAAGAAGGATGAGACTATGTAGATGTGCATTGATTACTGCCAGTTCAATAAAGTCACCATCAAGAATAAGTATCCATTGCCCGGTATTGATGATTTGTTTGACCAGCTACATGGTGCTAGAGTATTCTCCAAAATTGACTTGAGGCCAGGGTATCATCAGCTGAAGATTCGGGATTCAGATGTTCTGAAGACTGCATCTGGGACTAGATATTGCCACTAAGAGTTCTTGGTAATATCATTTGGTTTGACTAATGCCCCAGTGGCATTTATGGATTTGATGAACAGGATGTTCAGGACTTATATTGATTCCTTTGTTATCATCTTCATCGATGACATCTTGATTTACTCGCGTAGCTTGGGGAGCACGAGCAACATTTGAGAGTAGTGCTTCAGACCTTGCGAGAGCAGAAGCTATATGCTAAGTTCTCCAAGTGTGAGTTTTGGCTAGAGTCAGTGGCGTTCTTGGGGCATATAGTGTCAAGAGAGGGTATTAAGGTGGATCCTAAGAAGATTGAGGCAGTTCAGAGTTGTCCACGACCTACTTCAGTGACAGAGATCAAGAGTTTCCTGGGGTTAGCAGGTTACTACCGATGGTTTGTGTAGGGCTTTTTATCTATTGCATCACCTCTAACCAGATTGACCCTAAAGGGTGCCTCATTCTGTTGGTCCGATGATTGTGAGGAGAGCTTTAAGAAGCTCAAGACTGCTTTGGCTACAACACGTGTTCTTTTATTGCCTTCCCGTTCAGAGATATATACTGTATATTGCGTTGCTTCTCATGTTGGCTTGGGATGTGTATCTATGCAGGAGGGGCGAGTTATTGTGTATGTTTCACAATAGTTGAAGGCCCATGAGAAAAAATACCATGTGCACAATCTAGAGTTGGCGATGATTGTTCATGCTCTTAAGATATGGATGCATTATTTGTATGGGGTGTCATGTGAGGTTTATACAGACCATCGCAACTTGCCGCACTTATTCAAGCAGATGGATCTTAATTTGAGGCAACACAGGTGGCTCGAGTTACTGAAGGATTATGACATTACCATCCTTTATCATCCGGGTAAGGCGAATGTGGTCACAGATGCCTTGAGCAGGAATGCGGAGAGTATGGGTAGCTTGGAATTCATTCCTGCTGTGATGAGACCATTAGCTTTGGATATTCAGTCCTTAGCTAATAGACTTGTGAGATTGGACATTTCGGAGCCCGGCCGAGTTCTAGCATGTGTAGTTGCTCAGTCTTCGTTATTAGGGCATATTAAGGCCCGACAGTTCGATGACCTGCATTTGGAGGTCCTCAGAGAGACGGTACTTCAGGGAATTGACAAAGAGATTTATTTTGGTGAGGATGGTGTGTTGCAACTTCAGGGTAGTGTATGTGATCCTAATGTTGATGGCTTGAGGGAGAGGATTCTAGAGGAGGCCCACAGTTCGATTCATCCGGGTGACACAAAGATGTATCGTGACTTGAGACAGCATTATTGGTGGCGGAGGATGAAGAAGGACATTGTTGAGTATGTAGCTAAATGTTTGAATTGCCAACAGGTCAAGTATGAGCACTAGAGGCCATGTGGCCTACTTCAGAAAATGCCCATTCCGGAATGGACGTGGGAACACATCACTATGGACTTCGTAGTTGGGTTACCGCAGACCTTGCGAAAGGTTGATTCAGTTTGGGTTGTTGTGGACAGGTTGACCAAGTCCGCTTACTTCATTCCAGTGGCGACTACTTATACAGCGGAGAGGTATGCTCAGATTTATATTTGGGAGATAGTACGGTTGCATGGTCAGTTCACATCTCACTTTTGGAGAGCCTCTCAGAGTGGGTTGGGGACTCACGTGGAGCTCATCACAACATTTCATCCGCAGACCGATGGGCAGTCAAAGCGGACAGTTCGGATTTTGGAGGATATGCTAAGGGTATGCGTTATTGACTTTGGAGGTCATTGGGATAAGTTCCTGCCCTTAGAGGATTTTACATACAACAACAACTATTAGCCCAGCAAGAGATGGCCCCATACGAGACTTTATATGGTCGGCATTGTCGTTCTTCTATTGGGTGGTTCGGGCCTGGTAAGACTAAGTTACTTGGTACGGATCTGGTACAGGATGTGATGGATAAAGTGAAGTTGATTCAGGAGAAGCTTCGCACAGCTCAATCCAGACAGAAGAGTTACGCGGATCAGAAGGTGCGTGATGTATCATTCATGATGGCCAGAAGGTTCTCTTGAAATTCTCGCCGATGAAGGGTATTATGATGTTCGGGAAAAAGGGAAAGTTTACCCCAAGAGTTATTGGTGCTTCTGAGGTGTTGAAGCGAGTTGGGGAGGTTGCTTATGAGCTTGCTTTACCTCCCAGTTTATCGGGGTTTCATATGGTTTTCCATGTATCGATGCTCCGGAAGTATCATACCGACCTATTAGATGTATTAGACTTTGGCACCATTCAACTAGTTGAGAGTTTGGGCTATGAGGAAGAGCCAGTTGCCATTGTTCACAGACAGGATCGCCAGTTGAGATCCAAGAGGATTTCTGCAGTGAAGGTCCAGTGGAGGGGCCAACAGGTTGAGGAGGCGACCTGGGACTCCGAGGAGGACATGCGGAGCTGATATCCCCACTTATTCAGCAGTACATGCACTTCTTTTCTATGTCCGTTCGAGGATGAACATTTGTTTAAGATCTGGAGAATGTAACGATCCAACTGGTTATTTTACTGTTTAGAACCCCGTTCTCTAAAATAAAACTTTCCATGTCTTCCTTAGCTAAACTACGACTTGCGGGGGCGATTAGTTCGGAAGTTAGAAGAGTTTGAGTAAAAATAAAACTAATTATTTCCTTAAGGTCTTCTTAAAAGGCCAAATGTGACATCGGTCAACTTTCTTGGGAAATGGATCCAAATTCGTAATTTGACGGTCCCGAAAGGTTCGTGGGAAAATATGGGGCTTAGGCGTATGCTTGGAATCAAATTTCGAGGTGCCTAGCACGAGTACAGAATTTTTATGTAAAATTATTAAATCAAAGTTTTAAAGAATTAAATGATCTAAGTATTCATTAAAAACCTAGGTGTCGGGTTCGGATTCCTATTCCGAAACTTGGTACAAGTTCGAAAAGTTAAGACACACCCGTAAATTTGGTGTCAATCAGAGCAGTTTAAGGGCGTTTTGACCCGTTGGAAGGAAATTAAGAACTTGAAGTTCATTAAGTTGATTCAATTGTTTTTGGGGTTCGATTCCTTGAATTAGCATTGTGTTGAGTATTTCGAGGGTTTGAGTAGGTCCGCCTCGTGATTTCAGGCTTGTCGGTATGTTCGGGCGGAGCTCAGGAGTCCCGAGCTTCAAATGGTCGAGGTTCGAGCGAAGTTGAAACTTGGAAGAAAACCAAACCTGCTGCTTCTGTCATAATCGCTTCTGTGGTTCCTGGCCCGCAGAAGCGGGACCACAGAAGTGGTTTAATGTGCACAGAAGCAGAAATGGGCTAGGTAGAGGAAATTGCAGAAGTGGCCCTAGGAAGCACAGAAGCAGTCCTGCCTTTGCGACTGGATGATTGCAGAAGTGGTCTAGCCCAGTTTTCCCCAAACCGCAAGACTATTTTTCCGCAGAAGCGGAAATTCGCCCGCAGAAGCGAAAATCGCTGGGCAGAATGGGTTCATTAAATACGAACTCAAACTCAATTTCTCTCATTTTTACTCTACATTTGGGTGAATTGGGAGCTTCCAAGGAAGGGTTCTACATAAATTGGCAAGGTAAGTAATTCCTCTATATTTTTAGCTTAAGTACTTGTACAATGGGTGGATTAAATACTAAAAATATGGTAAAATCAAAGGGTTACAGCTAGACTTGGACTTTAAATAAAATTAAGATTTAACCACGTAAATGACTATGTAATGAACTAGAAATCATATATTTGTGATCCATAGGTGATAGAGAAAAACTTTCTTCGAAATATCTCGGGATCTGGGCGCGTAGGCCCGGGGTCGGAATTTAGGAAACTTGCGGGAAAGGTTGTAAAATCACTTAAGTAGTTGGGATTCAACATTGTTAGCCCTTGTTGAATAGTTCCTACATTGTTTAATTAGTTTGCGCGCTTTCGGCTTCGATTTTAGGTTTAGGGCTTGTTCTTGATATTTGGAGGTGCACTTCAGAGAAAGGCGAGTCTCCTTTCTAACCTCGTGAGAGGGAATTGTTCCTTAGGACTAATAAATTATAAATTGCTATCAAACGGGGGGGGGGGGGGGGGGGGCTACGTACGTACTAGGCGACAAGAGTCCGTGCGTAGCTACTATGATATTAAATGTTTGGGTAGTTTAGGACCCACATCATGCCTAAATTAGGATTTTTATTATTTGAATTATCTAAATGATCTTTTATAACACGCTAGAGAATAGAGGAGAATGAAAAATGAACATGTGATTATTGTTGAACTTGGAAGGATTATTTCCTTGTACATAAATGATGCCTTTGTGTGCATTCTTGATGTTTTGTTGATATTCGTGGATCGGGCCACCGATCACCTCGATGAAATAGATGCATCTATAGTATGGGACGTTCGACGCTCGATAGTACATAATTTATATTCTATTGGAGTGGGCCGTCGACCTTGGCATTGTTGCGCATGATATATATATATATACTTTTCATGATTTATTGCTAAGTATGCAAAAGAAGGAAAATGATAAAAGAAGTACGATTATGACTTCCATTGTAACTGTGGTTTAACATAAATATCTATGCTTTAAATTGTACATCATCATTATGATATTATCTTGACCTAGTAGGTATCAAGTTGACCTCTCGTCTCTACCTCTTCGAGATTAGGTGGGATACTCACTGGGTACATATCGTTTATGTAATCATGCTACGCTTCTGTACTTAAATGTACAGGGTCTGAAGCTGATTCATCTGGATATCGATCGGGTGTGAGCTAGTGAATGGCTTTAGAGACTTCTACGGTGAGATGCCTCTCTTCCTACACCGCTCGGCAGCCGGATAGAGTCTTCTTTTGTATTTGCTGTCTTTCCCTTATTTCAGAAATTAGGGTAGAGATGTATATTCTACTGGATGTCCATACATTGTGACACCAGGTATTGGCACAGACACACATTAGTAGACTTGCTTTTGGGGTTTTATATTTTATTTCCTACTATATTATCTCTTTTTGTTCTAAACCCTAGTTGAATGGATATTTCACTTCAAATTGAGTATGATTCTATACGAATTGTTAGTAATATTCTGCGTTTGGCTTGCCCGACAAGGTGGATGGGCGCCATCATGACCTGTTATAGAAATTGGTTGTGACAATATGCATGCAAGATGTATTAGGTCCGAGTAAAGGATCGTCAACTAGGGCGTTCTAGTGCGTTGTAGAGTCCGACCGAAGGATCGTCAATAAGAGCATTCTAGTGCGTTGTAGATTCTCAGGGGGATTTATACGGGAATTCCAGCATAAGTATACTTAAACTCCAGCATATTATACGGGAGTTCCAGGATAACTATGCTGGAACTCCCGCATAAAATGTTGAAGTTCCAGCATAAGTACACTAGAACTCCCGCATAATATACTGGAGTTCCACCAAGTATAAATGTCCAGTATAATATACTGGAGTTAGGAGCACAAGTGCTCCAGTCTCCCGTATATTATACGGGAGTCAGTAAAGTATACCGGTCTAGCATAATATACTGGAGTTCGTACACAGATGCACCGAACTCCCGTATATTATGCAGGACCGATCTTTATTGCAGTAAAATAATGGTTATTTTTCATTGACTTCATAAACGGTGGCTATTTTTGATTGACCAGTGCGAAAACTGGCTATACCGTGCTATTTTGAGATTTTTTGTTGTTCAATCTCATTTCAATGAAGCTTGAGGACTCTCAGATTTTTATGATTTTCTAGTATATTTATACTCCCTCTGTCTTAATTTGTTTAAAAATATTTGACTGCGTATGGAGTATAAGAAAATAAAAGAAGACTTTTGAAACTTGTGGTCTAAAACAATTTAAAAATATTTGTGTAGCTATAAAGGTGAAAAGTTAAATTATTTCCAAATTTAGGAAAGGTCCATACTTTTTGAAAATCACTAAAAAAATATGTTCATTCTTTATAAAACGGGGGAGAATATCTTTGGTCCTATTCTACAACTATTTTTTTAATCGGGCTCTTCAAATTAAGTTATGGTGTAGTCATAAAAATTTATGCCCCTTGTTTTAATTTATATTACACACTTTTTTTTGGTAATTAAAAATATTTTATTTACCAGTAATATTTACAATGCTTTGCTCAGGCCTAAACTGGACATAAGCCCCAGATTTTAGCCATTCAACTAGCTGTCCGCATTACTAACTACAATACTACTATTTAAGGCATCTAACTGAACATTAGGATAGTAGTTAAGCTCCATCAATATTCGCTGCAGTCGCAACTTAGAACCTCCTCGACCATGCAAATCCTGTGTTATTATATTACTTAGTACTGTTGCAGATCTTTGCTTTGCTTGGAAAATTCTGCCATTTCTCTCTTGCCATATGTAGTACAGACAACCTGTAAGAGTTAGTTTGTATAGTTCAGTTGTTGTGCTCCTCCCCTTGTATTGTCTTTCACCCCACTCAATCTCATTTGTCCTTGTCATCGCTTGTCTATGAATCCCTTGCAATTGTAACGTTGTTGTCCATGCTCGTGATGAATAAGAACAACTGAAAAATAAGTGATCAATGGTCTACTCCTCCGTGTCACAAAGTGAACAAGTTGTATCTTACACATAGACCCATCCCCTCAATCTATCTTTAGTTAATAGTCTTCTATGTGCAACCATATATGATGTGAAAATCCACTTAGGCAGCCCATCATAGTTGCATACCAGCTTCCTCGATGACACTTTAGAAAAGTCACCTCTAAGTTGCACGTACATAGCCTTGATGGAGAACTTTTTCATTCCCTCTACACCCTCCTCTGTATAGCCAGCTTCTCAAAGTATTGCTTGGCTTTCAACACCTTTTATTGATTTATCTGCTAAAAAGATAATGACATATTTTTACATTTAAAAATAATTTAACTCTATATTTTTTATGTTACTTCCTTTATCCTTAATGAGAAGCTATTATAGTCATGTAAATATCGTGGCCCCATAAAGTTTTTTACACTAATAGCTTTTAGGATCATAAGTTTCAAAAGCTTTTTTTTAGTTATTAAACTCCGTGGCGAATCAAAGTACTTCATATAAGTTGAAATTGAGGAGGTAGTGAAGTGGGAAGACAACATTAAATAAAACAGAGGGATCCATAAGTCAGGTCTTGTAACACCCCGTAAATTCGGCTTAGGTATGAATGAGATAAAGGAGTAGTAAGGTTATATTTTGGACATGTGAAGTCCCATTGGGATGATTATGGGTAAAATAGTTGTTTCAAAATCAAGGTGGAAAGTAAGGTGCATAAGATTTGACAAAATCGACTATGTTTGCAGAAGATATATTTTCCAGCAGGTTTTAGTAAAAATGTCTAAGGAATTTAGGAAAAATAAAAAAAATAAAAGTTGTAGGCTTTTGAAATAGCTTTCCAGTGATATATTATGGAGCTTGAATGGATCTCTATGAAAAATGTTATATGCGTTTTACAGAACAGAATGCGACATGCGCTCCCTGTAGCGCGCCTTTAGCGCGACCACACTAATTTTGAGGCAATGTTACTGTCTTTTTGCGCGGTCATAGCGTGGACATGTCTTCAGGTGCGTGGGCGCACTTGTGGGGGGGGGGGGGGGGTTGTTGGAAATCATGTATACCTTTGATATGTGCGCTTTGGTTGTATGAGCATGATTTTCAGGTATAGGTTTTGATGAATGACAAACAATGAAGTCAAGTGTATAATCAAATGGCGAGAAGCATACTGATGACGGAATTGCATGAACGAGCCAAAGAAGTTCAAGACCGAAGACCCAAGACGTAGGTCGTTTGGTAGAACCAATGTAAGGACAACGTTTAAGTTATCTTATCCTTTGGCTCAACATTAGGTCATCATAAACATGCATAAAATCACTTTATTAAATTATATATATCATAAATATTTTTAATATATACTTCAAACAAAATGATTTTAACGTTTTCATTTCAACCAAAATGGGTTTTGAAGTAAGTTTTCAATTCTGGTATACTCTGGTATACACAGTGTATATCAAGTGTATATAATCGGCCGTTGCCAAAGTTTTTGAACACTGGAACAACATAATCGATTGTATACTTCAACAATCGATTGTTGACAATCGATTGTCTACTTTAACAATCGATTATTTTGAGAGTGGGCAACCGGTTTTTAAATATCAAAACAATCGATTGTCTTTGTCACAATCGATTATGAACAATCGATTGTCCCTTCATACAATCGATTATTTATTGACCGTTCCCACAGAATCCTAAACTGATTTTTGAACGTTGAAGACAATCGATTATTCAGGTTTAACAATCGATTGTTTAGCCTAAAATCAGGAATCTTTTTTGAACGTTGGTCAGACAATCGATTGTCACCTCCAAACAATCGATTGTTTGAGCACAGAATCAGGGATTTGATTTGTCAATTAACCAACGGTCAGCACTACTTTTTCACCTATAAAAAGAGGTCTTTTGAGCTGATTTTAAACACACAACTCCTGCATATATTGATATACATATTGATCATTTTCAAGCATCATTTTAGAGCTTTTGTTGAGCCATTTGATAGACAACTTTGTGTTGTTCATAGAGCTTATTTTGTTTCTCTTTATCCACTCTATTGAGAGAGTATTTGTTGTAAAAGAGAGTTGTTTGAGAAGAACATATCTTCTCATTTGTCGGGTTTGCTAAGTACCCAAAGTCTTAGCGGTTGAAGTCTTGGGGTGAGGTATCCTCAAGCAAGTGAAGTCTTAAGGTGTGGTATCCTTGAGCAACTGTAACGGTTTGTTAAGCACCCATAAGCTTGACGAAGATAGTGGAATCTCGAGAGTCTCTCGGGGACTGGACTAGTCACGGGTTGTGGTGAACCAGGATAAAATACGGTGTGGTCTTTCTTGATTATTTCAATTATCGTATTTACTTATTCCTGCAATTTTAAATTCCGCAATATTTCAATATTCTCGTGCCTCACTATTCACCCCCCCTCTAGTGAACGACATAAATACTAGCAATTGGTATCAGAGCCTAACTCTGTGAAAGCCTTAGCCGGTTGAGAGCTATATATATTTTTGTGTATAGAATATTGCAAGCAGGAATGATGAATGAAGGACAATCCACCACTTGCGTTCCACTATTTGACGGAACAAACTATACATATTGGAAATGGCGGATGAGTATCTTCCTCAAAGCAAACAATTTTCGTTTGTGGCAAATCATCAAAAACGGTGAACCAATGCCGACAAAGAAAGTTGGAGAAATCATGGTTCCAAAGAAGGAAGATGAATATGATGCCAAGGACATGAAGATAGTTGAAAATAATGCAAGGGCCATCCATGTATTATATTGTGCGGTGAATCCGAATGACTATAGGAAAATCTCTTGCTGCACAACCGCCAAGGAGATGTGGGACAAACTCGAGATCATTTATGAAGGTACGCCTCAAGTCCGAGAATCCAAAATTGATTTTCTAACTCATAAATATGAAACTTTTAAAATGGAGAAGGAACCTATTGGTGTTATGTTTGGACGATTTTTAAGAATCGTCAACGATCTCCATGTTCTCGGGAAAGTTTACACGAACAAAGATCTTGTTCGAAAAGTCCTACGGAGTCTCACTCCCGAATGGCGTTCCAAAGCCAATGCCATCCAAGAGTCGATGGAATACACGAATATCACAATTGATGGACTAAGAGGTAACCTCGAAACTTATGATAGCACAATTCTTAATCCTTATCTTAGAAGTGATTCGAATTTTGCCTTCAAAGCCTCATCCTCTAAAAGAGAAGAGGTAAGTGATTCGGAAAGGGATGATGAAAATACTTCCAGTGATATATTTGAAAAGTTTTGTAAGTCTTTGAAGAAGGACAAGAAAAAGAGGAAACACCATAGGCGCGTATCACGGGACTCAGACAGCTCGGGCAATGAAGCCTGCGCATTATGTCTCATGGCAAACGGAGAAGAAGAGGTAAGTACATCTAACTCTCACTCATTTGAAGATTTACAAAATGCCTATGATGAATTGTATGGTGAATTTGTCAATGCTTCCAAATTGATAAAAGAATTGAAGAAAACACTTTCTTTGCAGAAATCACTTTCTTTGCAGAAATCACTTTCTTTGCAAATAGATTTTCAGAAAACACTTTCTTTACAAGAAAAATTTTTGAAAAATCCTCTTCTTTGAAAGAAATAGATTTTGAAAAATTGACTAACGAAAATGGTGTTCTTAAAAACAAAATTGAAGTTTTAGAAAAAGAAAACAAATTTTTGGAAAATGACATTGCTGTTTTTAAAAATAAAATCAAGGAATTGAATGAAGCTTCTTCTATCGATACATGTTCAAATTGTTCTTCTTGTAGTTCATTAAAACTAGAGAACACAGAACTTAGGAAAGCACTAGAAACACGTAGTGTTGATATTCCTAAAGCTGAAACAAAGAAGAAAAAGCCTAGGAATAACTATAGGCGTAAAATGAATAAGAATCATGATAGAAATGGAGTTGCGCAACCTAGAAATGATTCTAGGATTTTTGCTAATGAGTCTAGGAATAATTATTCTAGACCACCTAGAGATGACTCTAGGAATTTCAACGCGTCTAGGAATGACTTTAGATCACCTAGAACGCATTTGGCTCAACCTAGACATATGCACAATCCTAATGTTATATGTCATTATTGTAATCGGGTAGGACACATTGCACCCGTTTTGCTAAACATAGAGATTTATGTGTTGATTAAGATTATTATTATCCTAACCCCCAAGGACCCAAAAGAAGTTGGGTACCAAAAACCTATTTTTAGGTACTTTTGCAGGTGTGCTTGAAGACTACAAAATTGTAGTGGATGCACCAAGCACGAAACCTTAATGCATTAAGGGGGAACGTCGGTTAGTTATCGTATTTTGAGTAAAAACACAATGAGTTGATATGTGCATATAATCTATATCAGTTTTGGTTGATACATGCTTTAATCAGTTCTTTTTGAATAACAATTATTATCAATTTGGTTTATAATAATTGATTGATTCATGTTTTGATGAACATTCTTAGTTTAAAATAACAATTGATATTGTTGAGAAAAATGACCGTTATCATTAGTATGCCATTTACTAACATTTGATATGATCTTGTTTATAACGATTGGTATCATCAATGGTTTAAATTTTTTGGTATAGTCTTTTTGCTAATGCCAAAAGGGGGAAGAATATGGGCGATATGCATGCCTTAATTGAGGGGGAATATTCAATTAAGGGGGAATTATATTGAATTGATTTTTATGAATTGTTTGCATAAATTGTATGTTGAGATATAGCATGAATTTAGGGGGAATTCAATATGCATATCTTCCATTGTTTGTCATTATCAAAAAGGGGGAAATTGTTGGAAATCATGTATACCTTTGATATGTGCGCTTTGGTTGTATGAGCATGATTTTCAGGTATAGGTTTTGATGAAACGACAAACAATGAAGTCAAGTGTATAATCAAATGGCGAGAAGCATACTGATGACGGAATTGCATGAACGAGCCAAAGAAGTTCAAGACCGAAGACCCAAGACGTAGGTCGTTTGGTAGAACCAATGTAAGGACAACGTTTAAGTTATCTTATCCTTTGGCTCAACATTAGGTCATCATAAACATGCATAAAATCACTTTATTAAATTATATATATCAAAAATATTTTTAATATATACTTCAAACAAAATGATTTTAACGTTTTCATTTCAACCAAAATGGGTTTTGAAGTAAGTTTTCAATTCTGGTATACTCTGGTATACACAATGTATATCAAGTGTATATAATCGGCCGTTGCCAAAGTTTTGAACACTGGAACAACATAATCGATTGTATACTTCAACAATCGATTGTTGACAATCGATTGTCTACTTTAACAATCGATTATTTTGAGACAGTGCAACCGGTTTTTAAATATCAAAACAATCGATTGTCTTTGTCACAATCGATTATGTACAATCGATTGTCCCTTCATACAATCGATTATTTATTGACCGTTCCCACAATCCTAAACTGATTTTTGAACGTTGAAGACAATCGATTATTCAGGTTTAACAATCGATTGTTTAGCCTAAAATCAGGAATCTTTTTTGAACGTTGGTTAGACAATCGATTGTCACCTCCAAACAATCGATTGTTTGAGCACAGAATCAGGGATTTGATTTGTCAATTAAGCAACGGCCAACACTACTTTTTCACCTATAAAAAGAGGTCTTTTGAGCTGATTTTAAACACACAACTCCTGCATATATTGATATATACATATTGATCATTTTCAAGCATCATTTTAGAGCTTTTGTTGAGCCATTTGATAGACAACTTTGTGTTGTTCATAGAGCTTATTTTGTTTCTCTTTATCCACTCTATTGAGAGAGTATTTGTTGTAAAAGAGAGTTGTTTGAGAAGAACATATCTTCTCATTTGTCGGGTTTGCTAAGTACCCAAAGTCTTAGCGGTTGAAGTCTTGGGGTGAGGTATCCTCAAGCAAGTGAAGTCTTAAGGTGTGGTATCCTTGAGCAACTGTAACGGTTTGTTAAGCACCCGTAAGCTTGACGAAGATAGTGGAATCTCGAGAGAGTCTCTCGGGCACTAGATTAGCCACGGGTTGTGGTGAACCACGATAAAATACGGTGTGTTCTTTCTTGATTATTTCAATTATCGTATTTACTTATTCCTGCAATTTTAAATTCCGCAATATTTCAATATTCTTGTGCCTCACTATTCATCCCCCCCCCTAGTGAACGGCATAAATACTAACAGGGGTGTCTGTTTAAAGCCATATTTCATCCCGCACAGCCCCAAAACATAAAAACTTGCTCTAGAAAGGGAAGCTCTCAAGAACCTAACTCTTTAATGGTCCCTCCACCATCCAAGGTAAGTTCTAATAGTGATTCTAAGTTAATTTCAATTTTCCAAAATCTTATTAATATGGGTAAACCCTCTATATTATTAGATATTCGATTGGGACATTGTTGATGAGAGAGAACCCTAGAACTCGAATTTAAGGGGATTGAACTTAAAAAAGGTAATGTCTTCACCCTCTAATTGATTCTAACAATGGATTAATGATTATAGACTCTAGTTCATGAGATATGAGTTGATGGATTGATAGAAAAACATGAACTATTATAGGTTTGGGCTTTTTATTGTTGATTATTGGTTAAGGATGTTGTTTACCTTATGGGTGATGAAGAATAATGTTGATTATAACAATTTGAGACTTTATAATTTATCATGGAGTAAGAGAATCGGTTATTGGGTGTAAAAATACTATTAATAAGGACTATGAAGCTTTATTCTTACCAAGTGTTTGATAAAATGCCTAAGTAACCAAAGCATGAGAATTATTGCTAATATGGAATCCCTTTGACTTGTATCGATATAGATTAAAGTTGAAAGGTTTGGCGAATGTTGTATTACGCTCAAGAGCAGGAAGTTAAGGTATGTGGGGCTAACTCTCTATGTTTGGGAATGTTAATAATTCTCTGTACACTACATTTCTTTTATGACGTTTCTAATTGCCTCAGAAATATAGTTAAGCCTAGTTCCTTGAATAGTTGTAGAACTTCTATTCTCTAGCTTCATAACTCGCTCATGACTTTCATTCTGAATGTTGTGAGCTCAGTGTGTGTTCAATATGGACTTGGGTTTGATGCCCCCAAGTCTTAGTTTAGATTAGTCAGTATGCCCTATACAGTTGAAATTTCAGTATTCATAATCAGTTCAAGAATACATGTCTTAGTCCAGTCCCATTCAGTATGTCAATATTATGTAACCTAGTATGATCCAGTATTCCAGTATTATGTAACTCGATGTGATCCAGTATTTCACTATCATGGATTATAGTATAATTCTCAGTTTCTGATTTTAAGTTCCTGAATGTTGAACACCTGTATTTGGGCCTGAGGCCGTAGTTTATATGCTTTACACATACTTGGTCCCGAGGTCACAGTTTATGCTTTATGCATGTTTGACCTGCGGCCGTAGTTTATGCTTTATGTATTTTTGGGCCTAAGGCCGTAGTTATGTATATGTATACTTGGGCCTGAGGCCATAGATTGTGCACATATATATTGGGCCCGAGACCGTAGCTTATTCAGATAAAGGTTGTTCATCATTCAAAAGAGGGAGTATTCATAACCTTACTTCCTTTTTCAGTTCAACTATCAGTTATCATTTTAGTTATCAGTTATCAGTTATCATTTCAGTTATCAGTTCTCAGTTAACATTTCAGTTTCAATAGTTATCATTTCGGTTATCAATTATCAATTCTCAGTTATCTGCTCAGTATTAGTTTCAGCAGTAATAATTCTTTCTTTCAGTTGCTTTACATACCGGTGCAATTCAAATGTACTGACGTCCCTTTTGCCCGGGACATGCATTTCATGATGCAGGTAATGATTTACAGGTTTATGATTCAGAACGCTAGGATTCTCGTACCAGTTATTTGGTGATCCCCAGTTCTTTCGGGGCATTATCATTACTATAGTGTTCAGTATTTTCAGATAGTCAGTATTTTCAGTACTTCACTAGAGGCTTCATAGACTAAAGTAACAGCTAGAGAGAGTCGCATGCTTTTCATATTAGGCTATTTTGGCAACAAATACATTTCAGAATTGTATTAGTATTTTCGCACTTTAATTTATATCATTCAAACTTTCAGTATATCAGCACATGTTAGTTTATCTTTCGGATTCAATATGTTATGATATCATATGTTGATTCATCCAGCAAGTTGGTTCACTCGATCACACGTAGTCAGACACCAAGTGCCATATTACGTCCAGACCCAGATTTGGGACGTGACAGGTCTAAGACTACCCCATATGAATATTCACAAACAAAGGTATAAAAAGTCCACATATTAGTTAATTAAAGATTAAATATTGTTATTAGATATTACAAGCACTTCTTACATTGCTATTATTACCTAGCATATAATTGTTGTCTTGACTTCCGCTTTCTTCTTTTATTTTGTTGTTGTTAATATTTACTGCCTTTACTTCCTTTCATCCTTTCTCTAGCCGAAGGTTTATTAGAAATAAAGGGTAGAGGTAAGGTTGCGTACTTCTTACTTTTCTCAGACCTCACATGTAAAAATTTAATGAAATTTGTTGTTGTAGTTGTCAGAGGTGGGCCCACGTTGTGGGTTGAAGGAACACGGGAGCCTCGGCAAAAATCCTATATATATATATATATATATATATATATATATATATATATATATATATATATATATATATATATATATATATAAATTCTTTAGTAAGTTTAAAAATCCTTCCCATTTTAGTTCTTGTTTTAATACTTAGCAAATAGCTTCATTTTTCACTTTTATCTTTTTTTTCATTTATTTTTTCATTTAATTATAGTTTAGCACTGACACATAATAGTCAACTTAATTAATTTTTCTTTTTCAAATTCTCCCTTAAAATTAAAAGTCTCAAATTGCAACTTATTGCTCCACAAATAAAAAATACATATCCTTTTGCCAACCTTCTTCAATCACTTTGACCCCGCCTCGGTAATGGCAATTAAGAGTTTGAGACTCTTTTTCATTTTTTTGACTATTAACATATTTCTTTAGTAAATTTATGATAATTTAAAGTTTGAATTTTATGATCATTGACCCCCCTTTTTTAATTAAATAATTAAAAATTTTAAATTGTGAAATATGCTTAATCAAATACCTTTCGCTCCCATATCTCCCATTTTGCGATGATATCTCTCTTTGTTCGGTGTTTTTTTTGAATTTTTTTTGTTTATAATTGGATGATAAGTCATCATAATTATTAAGTTTTTAATGATTTGCGCGTCAAATTTTATTACTAGTGATTAGCATATTGTGGTGCCTCCGTCATACTCAAATCCTAGGTTCGACTCTGCTTGTTGTTGTAGATATTACAAGCACTGAAATCAGAATTACTGATGATCGAGGGAGCAGTACTTTATTTTTGGGTAAATGACCGAAAGTAAGAATATTGTTTCCTGGCGATGTCGTGACTGTATTTCCTATTTATGTCGTTTTGACGTGAATTGTTCCTGCCTTGACTGGTTTTAAGGAGTTTTCCGTCATTTCATAAATGCAACACAAACTCTGTATTCCACACTCGCATTTTAATTGCGAAGTATAAGTCGTATTTAAGAATTGCGAATGATAAGTCGCATTTGTCAATTGTGATGCCGTTATTCAAACCGGGCATTCTAGCTCACCTTTATTTATTTATTTATTTATTTGACGCAACTCGAATTAGCCATCCGAAATCACAATTCGTAAGTGGTACTTCGATAGAGAAAGATGCATATTTATATCTTAATTTCCTTGTTGTGTATTGCGAGAGCTGGATATAAATAAGTTTTACTGTGCTGGTGCTGCAGATGGATTTCGGCTAATTACAATAATTGAACTTGACCTGCTTGTTGTTCTAGTCCCCAATCGATAAGAAAGAGGTAGATTACAAACCTCTTAAAAAGAGGTAATGTTATCAAATATTTGTATACTATGCACTAAAATGCTTTAAAAATTTTGAGATATATACCTTGATCATTCACCAATCAGGCATTTTTAGTTGGAAAATATTAACCGTCATCTATCAGTAATATGGGTTAGGTTGAATTACTTAGTGTTGCGTGCCTCGTAGGGCATCGAGCTAATGTCTAATGTACTATTTTCTGTCGTGTTAAATGTCATTTGAGTTGACCAGTAGCTTGAGCATTGAAAGATTTTTTCATAATTTTCTCCTATATTTATATATATTTTTGCCCCCTTTTACAATTATTTTGATTTTCTATCGGCTCTTCAATCTAAGTTAAGGTACTGTCATAAAAAATAGTAATAAAAATATTTGATAGTTTCAAATTAGAGGGGATATTGCCTTGAAATTTTCATTTATCTGTTTTTATTTCCATTAGATGAATTTGAAAACAAATGAGAATGGTGAGAAAAGAAACATATATTGATAGATGACTTAGCTTTATTAAGTTGGAATTGTCAAAGACTCAAAAAGGGACACAAAAAAAAAGGGGGGGAAAAAAAAGAAGACAACAACTTGTAAAAAATACAAAAGGGATCCACTAGTCATATTTAAGACTATGATCTCATCTTATTCTTCTCATTATTGCATACTACCAAATTCTGCGGTTGTAAATTTAATTTATAGTTCATCATCCTTATATGACCCTGCATCACAAAATCCAACAAATACAAATTAATCAGTATACAAATTTAACTATCATCTCATAAGTGGAAAAAGTAAAAGAGGAGCGCTGGAGCAACAGTAAAATTATTTATGTAATCGTAGTATGTGATTGTTAACACTCAAATTATTTAAATACTCTTCTCTTAATGTGTTGAAACAAAAGTGAACATTATTAAATTATTTTTATATATTTTTAGGAGTTAACTTCATGTAGGGCAAAAATCACGTACTCACAACTATAATCTACATTGTATCTCTAACAAATCTCATAAATCCTTCAAGGTTCGGAGGAGATTCCGTTGGTGGTGATGGAAAAGAAGCTTGTTCATCACCACTTCCGGGCGAAGCAGCATCCTTCGCAAGTTCCGCTATCAACTTCATAAGCTTTATCTATCTCTGGTTGTGATTACGCATGTCCAAAGTTTCTTCTTTCAGAGAAGATCCAATCTCTGAATAGTACTGATTTTTCCAAGATCTCCCTCATAGACGCTCTATGATCATCTATTTGAAGTCTTGCTTGACTGAAAGCGCTTTCTGATGCAACAATTGAAGCTTGAATGTATAAAATATCCCGAGTCATCCTTGCAAGAACAAGGAAATATTTTTCCCTTGCCTTCCACCATTCCAAAAGATCAAAAGCGCCGGCTGGATTCTTCTTTTCAAGTCACTGAGACAAATAAATTTGAAGCTCATATAGATGTGAAGTTTCATCATAATTGTCACCTTGAGAACATCTGAATTCCGTCCAAGATTTTAGTGCTTTTAAGCCTGCAACTCTTTTAGACGATTGTGAACTAGATGAAACACAAATTTTAATTATCACCATATTAATTATAATTATGCAAACTAAAACACACAAAAATATATTCTTAAAACTTAAGAGTTGGAACGAGTTTATCGAATTGCCGAACCACTTCTTGAAAATTGAAAATCGTTGAAGACTTAAATACTTCGATTCACCAACATCATAATTTTTCACGAAATTTCAATAATAAAATAAGCAATTATAGAAGAGAGATTTGATGAATTGGTGAGTAAAAATGAAATAGTGAGGGGTATTTATAGTTGAGAATTGAGAAAAAGTGTAATTATATAAAGTTTGGGGGCCAAATAACTATTTTTTAAAGTAGCCAACGGATAAATTATGAAGGCCAATGGCTAAATTTTACAAGTCTGACCGTTAAAAATAGCCGTTGGAGCCCGTTGGGCCCGATTGAACCAACCCAGGCCCGCCTGCCGGTCCGGGCTTAGCGATCCCGGGCTCGTGAGATTAATGTATTAAACAGGCCCGCTATGGGCCTCCTGCACCATTACGGACCGGCCCGCCAGGACCGTTTAGCCTGTTAGGACCGCGGGCCCGGTTTCGGTCCATGTTAGGACCGAAAAAGAAGGTTTCATGCTTAAGCTAGCAAGCATACCTTGAAGGATGATAAATAATACAACAAAAGAGAAATCTACCAAAAGAAACACAAACATTTAACGTGGTTCAGTCAATTGACCTACGTCCACAAAGGAGATGAGTAATCCACTATAATAAAAGAGAGTACAAAATATCGAGAGAATAACCTCACGAAGAGGCAAATACAAGTAACACACTAACACTTATCTCGTAAAGTTCTCCCCCTAAACACGACTCTCAAGCCCCCTATGGCTACATTGTGGATGCTACTGAATGAGAATGAAGGATCTTCAATTTATAGAAGTCCAAACCTTTTCCTACAAGAAAAAGGACTAGCAAAGAATAGGAGAATTATAATTTCCTTCCACAAAAAGGAAAACCCAATTAAGGTAATTATATTGCCCTTTCCTTCAACAAATAGGAAAATCAAATATGGTAAAAAACTATGGCAAACACCAAACAATTCTCCCCCTTTGGCCTAAATTTTCTGACAAAATAAACTTAATCCACCTTCTTCACATAGCCTTCAATAGGTCATATCTCCAAATCTCCACCGCAAAGTTTGTCTCAACGTGCGTAGTACATCGGTAAAATTTCTCAGACAAAAATTACGATTATCGTCAAATATATTGAGGTTAGAACTGAACCCGCCAAAATGAACCTGTCTTTGTCCTCACTTTGATGCCACTTGTTAGGACCGAAAAAGAATGTTTCATGCGGAAGCTAGATAAGCATACCTTGAACGATGATAAATCATACGACAAAAGAGAAATCTACCAAAAAAAATACAAAGATTTAACGTGGTTCGGTCAATTGACCTATGTCCACAACGGAGGTGAGCGATCCACTATAATAAAAGACAATACAAAATATCGAGAGAATAACCTCACGAAGAGGCAAACACAAGTGATACACTAACACTAATCCCGTAAAGTCGTCCCCCTAAACACGACTCTCAATCCCCCTATGGCTACATTGTGGATGCTACTAATTGAGAAGGAGGGATCTTCAATTTATAGAAGTCTAAACCTTTTCCTACAAGAAAAAGGACTAGACAAGTATAAGAGAATTACAATTTCCTTCCACAAAAAGGAAAACCCATAAGGTAATTATATTGCCCTTTTTCTTTAACAAATATGAAAAACAACTATGGTAAGAAAATTATGCAAACGCCTAACAGTCCCAGCCCGGCCCACAATACAATATTAACTCAGAATGTCACTCAACTATATTTTTCAAATTTTGGATCGCCAAAACCTATTTTACCCTCTAAATTATTAATATTTATTTTCTTTTTATTTTTAAAAACTTTTTAATTTTATGAATTTTTCATTTTTAATTTACATTATGGAATTACCTATAAGATAAATAAATATTGTTTTAAATTAAAAAATAAAAAATTATTTAAGCATATATAATATTGAAATAATAAAATAACGAGCACAATAAAAAAATTAATTAGAATATTTGTTAGTAATAGTAATTTTAGTATTAACAATAAAAGTTTAAACATTTATTTACACAATTTAGAATGAAAGAAAATAAATGTTGTAAAGTATATATTCCATGCACGTAACATATTCTTGAAAATTATGCTAAATTATATTATTATATTTCTACCAACTTTTCGAGGACACAAAATTATGTCACTAGAAAGTAGGGGGACTTTCTGTATAGAGTAAAATATGCAATGTTAAGTCGTGCATGGAATATATGTAATATAATTGAGCATAATTTTCAAGAATATATAATATATATTATAAAAATATCTTTATTTAAATAATTATTTTTACATTACGTGCATGGAATATATATTTGACAACCTTTATTTTCTTTTATTTTGAATTGTGTAAATAAATTTTTGAATTTTTGTTGTTAATACTTAAAAGTTAAAAAATAAATAAAAAAAGATAAATGTTTATAATTTAGAGGGTAATATAGGTATTTGACAAACCAAAATTTAAAAATTTAGTTGTGTGACTTTTTAGTGCAATATGCGTAGGCAGTGACTTTGTTGTTTCAAAAAAAAGTGATTTTAGGAGATAATCTGGAATAGTTAAGTGATCATTTGAGTAATTGTACCCAAAAATAAGTTATGAGCATTTGTTTTTCAAGTATTTAAGGAACCGTTTGACCATGAATTTTAATTGCTTTATCCTGAAATACTCTTTTATTGTATTTAAATAAAAAAATCAGATGTTTGATAATACAATTTCCAAATCCAACTTGGAGTTGGATTCCAAATTTAGAGAAGTGCTCCAAACCGTTTTTCCAACTCCATATTCGTAAATTCCAAATAAATGCGCTGATCTCTCCTAAAATATAACCAATTACAGCTCAATATTCAACTCCAACTTCATAAATTCCAAATTTAAATTGAAAAATATTTGGAAGCTATGGCTAAGTGCCAACTAAATCTCCTGTATCCCCAAGGGTTTGTAACACTCTTTTAAATGTAATCACACTAGCAATATTATAAAATTATATAACTGGACACACATAATTTAATAAAAATAAATTTTGTTTTGAGAATTTATAATTTTAAATATGTCATAATATTTATTTGCCGATTTAGCCACTCAACCAGCTGTCTGTTAACTGCTTCGATGTGCACACTTTTTCAATGGTTTTGATATTTCTTCCGGTCCAAAATAAGTTATTTTTGGATCCAAAATAAATATTTTTTCTAGATTTCAAAAATAAATAAATTATTTTTTTTCTACATTGCCCTTGGAGTAAATAGTGTTGGAGTATGTGTTTATTTTTTTTCTACATTGCCTTATAAAAAGGACTAAGCTGTTGTTGCAAATATATTCGGGTTAATAAGTCCGGAATCGAATCTCACAGAGAACTAAGACTTAGCTACAACTATTGACTATCACTAAGAAGATAAGCTCAAACTATCACGACCCGGATTTTCCATCATCGGGAGTCGTGATGGCGCGTACTGTCGGAGGCAAGCCAAACATCACAATAATTTTGTTAAATTATTTAAACAATTTTAATAAACTGAAACAATAATTAAAATTAAGCGGAATACTTTTAATTAAAATAAAATCATAATGCGGAAGTTTAATAAATCCTCTACCAAAGACTGTGTCACATTACTCACGGATATCTAGAGAATACTAAATACAAGGTTCAAATGAAGCATAGAACTGTCTCCTACAGTACAATGATAACAAACTGGATGAAATAGAAAGGACTCCGGGCCTGCGGACATAAGCAAGGCTACCTATCCCTGGACTGGGCTCGCCCCCGAAATGCTACTACTACTCAAATGCTGCTCCTACACCTAGATATGTGCAAAAAGATGTACAAAGTGTAGCATCAGCACAACCGACCCCATGTGCTGGTAAGTGCCTGGCCTTACCCCGGCGAAGTAGTGACGAGGCTAGACATGACCTACCTAAAACAATCTATGCAGATATATATATATATATATATATATATATATATATATATATATATATATTCATATACAAGAGAAACGAAAATAACAATAGAAAAGATCAAGTAAAAAGGGAAGGGGCATGATCGGGGGAGATGCAATGAAAATAGATCGACAGATATAACAACGAAACTGCCTCAATACCATAACTCATATATAAGTGGTCGGCACGCCACACGATCCCATTTCTTAATTCATATGTGGACGGCGTGCCACACGTTCCCATTTTATAACATCTCGTGGTCGGCATGCCACACGATCCCAATTATAATATCTCGTGGTCGGCGTGCCACACGATCCCAAGCATAATGTCTCGTGGTCCGCGTGCCACACGATCCTAATTATAATATCTCGTGATCGGCGTGCCATACGATCCCAATCATAATATCTCATGGTCGGCGTGCCACACAATCCCATCATAATATCTCGTGGTTGGCGTGCCACACGATCCCAATCATAATAGCTCGTGGTCGGCGTGCCACACGATCCCTTATCTTTCAACAAAAAATACAAGTAATCCCAGTGAGGGAGAAAAATATATTATAATAAACTATCCCGGCAAGGGAGATCCAGCTATAACCAAACTCATTCCATTTCTACTTAACACGATAAAATCTCTACTTAGTCTCAATAATTACTGGCGCAGTATTAAAGATTTCCAACCAATTCCTTATAAACAACAATTAAGAATTCGATAAGTTAACAATTTAGGACTCACGGTCATACCCGACACCAGTGTATAGATACTCGTCACCATGCCTATACACCATACTCTACATTTAGCAGTTAGCAAATAATACCTTAGTCCTATTTCCTCAAGCCAAAGTTAGATCAAACGCTCACCTCGGTCCGAAAATAGCAATCAAGCCTCTAACACCGTCTTTCCTATAGAATCCAACTCCGAAATAATGATATCTAGGCACAATTTAGTTTAATATTATCAATAATGGCTCAAAAATAGAATTCCATAACCTAGAAATGAATTTTCTATCATTCTTCCAAAAATACCAAAATCCGACCCCGGGCCCATATGCAAACTCAAGGCTCGAACCAAAACCCAATCACCCATAACCCCATGAGTTCAAATATGTAATTTGTTTTAAGATTCGACCCTAAATTGAGGTTGAATCGCCCAAAATTCCAATAGCTCTAGTTCTACCCAGATCCCCCATTTTCTACCTTGAATTCATACTTTAGGACTAGGAAATTAAAGAAATTAAGAGGAAAAGGAGTTAAGAATACTTACCCAAGAGATTATGGAGAAGAAATGGTTGAGAATCGTCTATGGAATGTTTTATGGAAGAGCTCTATGAGAAATTTGAGAGAATCCCGAAATGGTTATGTTTTTAGGCATTTAAATTCAGTGAAGGAATTACACCTATGTGAACGGGTAATGAGGCCGCATTCGCGATGAAGAAGGTCGGACAGGCTTCGCGTTCGTGTGGTTCAGGTCATGAACGCGTAGAAGACAAATCTGGGCTCCTCAAGTGGCCTATGCGTACGCGTGGGTATTACGTGAACGCATAGAAGAAAATGGCTGGGGGTCCTGGGTAAGCATATGAGAACACACAGAAGGACCATGAATGCGAAAGAGCGGAGTAACTGAGCTGTGCAAACACGACAGGGAGATCGCTAACGCGAAGGATAAAAAAAATGGCCTGCAAAACTTCTAAATTTCTAGTCTGTTTTTAAGTCCTAAAACATGCCGAACCAACCCCGAAATCACTCCCGAGCGCTCGGAGCTTCCAACCAAACACACACACTAACTCAATAAAATTCTACGAATTTATTCAAGCGATCAAATCGCCAAAACAATATCAAAATTAAACCTCAAATTCCTCATTTTTCATTTCAACTTCAAAAACGTCTAACTTTAGATATCTAGGTCCGAAACACGTCAAACGACGTCCGATTTTGACCAAATTTCACAGAAAGCGTTTAATGCTCATTTAAGACCTGTATCGGATGTAGGAACAAAATACGAGCCCGATACCTATATTTTCTAACTCATTTTCTTTTTAAAAAATCTATATCATTTCAGGAAAATAATTTCTTTCAAAAATTCCATACTCGGGCTTGGGACCTCGGATTTGATTCTGGGAATACGCCCGAGTCCCATATTTTTCTATAGACCTCCCGGGACCGTCACATCATGGGTCCGGGTCCGTTTACCCATTATGTTGACCAAAGTCAACTATATCAATATTAATATTAAAATTCTTCAAATTTTCGACTGAATTCAGATATTTTAATATAAAAGTTATCCGGCTTCGCATCTTGACTGCGCACGCAAATTGAGGCAACTAAAAGTGAGGTTTTTATGGCCTCAGAATCACAGAGAGAGGGGGAATTATGGTGATGACCCTTTGGGTCGTCACATCCTCCACCTCTAAAACAACCGTTCGTCCTTGAACGGACAAACGAAAGAAGTACCTGAGTCGGGGAATAGATGGGGATAACGGCTCTACATATCAAACTCGGACTCCCAGGTCGATGCCTTAGGAGGATGACCTCTCCACTGAACACACATTGAGGGAAAACTCTTCGACCTCAAATGTTGAATCTCCCGGTCTAAAATAGCCACCGGCTCCTCCTCATATGACAAATCCTTGTCCAATTGGACAGTGCTGAAATCTAACACGTGGGCTGGATCGCGGTGATACCTCCAAAGCATGGATACATGAAAAACTGGATGTACAACTGACAAGCTAGGCGGTAAAGCAAGTATATAAGCCATCTCTCCAACACGGTCAAGAATCTAAAATGGGCCAATAAACCTAGGGCTAAGCTTGCCCTTCTTCCCAAATCTCATCACGCCATTCATAGGCGATACCCAGAGCAATACTCGCTCACCAACCATGAAAGCAACATCCCTGACCTTGCGATCTGCATAACTCTTCTACCTAGACCGAGCTGACCGAAGTCTATCCTGTATTATCTTAACCTTATCCAAGGCCCGCAAACTAGATCTGCACCCAATAACTGTGCCTTAACCATCCGACTGGGGACCGACACCGCCTACCCTATAATGCCTCATACGGAGCCATCTGAATGCTGGACTGGTAGTTGTTGTTGTAGGCAAACTCTGCTAAATGCAAGAACTGGTCCCACGAGCCTCCAAAATCAATAACGCAGGCTCGGAGCATATCCTCAAGAATCTGAATAGTTCTCTCGGACTGACCGTCCATCTGGGGATGAAATGCTATACTCAACTGAACCTGGGTGCCCAACTCCTGCTGTACCGCTCTCCAAAAATGCAAGGTAAACTACAGACCCCTGTCTGAAATGATAGATATAGGCACCCCATGAAGGCGAACGATCTCCCTGATATAAATCTCAGCATACTCTAGGACGAATAGGTGGTGGAAACAGGAATAAAATGCGCTGACTCGGTCAGCCTATCAACAATAACCCATATAGCATCAAACTTCTTCCTAGTCATCGGAAGGAAAGAAACGAAATCCATAGTAATCCTCTTCCACTTCCACTCGGGAAGATCAATCCTCTTAAATAAACCACCGGGCCTCTGATGCTCGTACTTAACCTACTGACAGTTCAAACAACGAGCCACATACGTAACAATGTCTTTCTTCATTCGGCGCCACCAATAATGCTGCCTCAAATCCTGATACATCTTCGCGGCACCTGGATAAATAAAATACCGAGAACTATGGGCCTCCGCTAAAATCAACTCCCGAATACCATCCACATTGGGCACACAAACTCGCCACTGCAATCTCAATACACCATCATCCCCCAAGGTCATTTTCTTAGCACCTTCATGCTGCACCGTGTCTATCAGGACACACAAATAGGGGTCATCAAACTGCCGCTCACGGATACGCTCCATCAACAACGAACGAGCAACTGTGCAATCTAACACACTGCTAGGCTAATAAATATTCAACCTCACAAGTCAATTGGCCAAGGCCCGAACATCCAAAGCAAGCGGTCTCTGGCTGACCAGAATATAGGCAAGACTACCCATGCTGGCGGACTTCCTACTCAATGCATCGGCCACCACATTGGCCTTCCCTGATGGTATCAGATAGAAATATCATAGTCTTTCAACAACTCCAACCACCTCCTCTGCCTCAAATTCAATTCCTTCTGTTTGAAGAAGTATTGAAGGCTCTTGTGACCATGTACACCTCACAGGTCCCACCATATAAATAATACATCCAGATCTTCAAGGCATGAACAATGGCTGCCAACTCTCGGTCATGAACTAGATAATTCTTCTCGTGGATCTTCAACCACCTCGAAGCATATGATATGACTCCGCCATTCTGCATCAACACCGTACCAAGCCCGATATGAGAAGCATCACAATAAATAGTATAAGACCCTGATCCCGTGGGCAAAACCAATACCAATGCCGTAGTCAGAGCTGTCTTGAGCTTCTGGAAGCTTGTCTCGCACTCACCTGAACACCTGAAATGGGCACCCTTCTGGGTCAATCTAGTCATCAGAGCTGCAATGGATGAAACCCCTCCACGAACCGTCGGTAGTAACCAGCTAACCTAAAAACACTCCGGATCTCTATAGCTGAAGCTGGTCGAGGACAGTTCTTGACTGCCTCTATCTTCCGGGTCCACCTGAATATCTCTGGTGATATGACATGACCCAGGAATGCAACTGAACTCAACCAAAACTCGAATTTTGAGAACTTGGCGTATAACTGACTATCCTTCAAAGTCTGAAGAACCACTTTGAGGTGCTGCTCATGATCCTCCTGACCGCGAGAGTATATCAAAATGTTGGCAATGAATACAATCACGAACAGATCCAAGTAGGTCCTAAACACTCGGTTCATCAACTTCATAAATGCTGCCTGGGCATTGGTTAACCCAATTGACATGACAAAAAACTCATAATGCCCATACCGAGTGCGAAATGCTGTCTTAAGGACATCAGACGCCCAAATCCTCAGCTGATGATAACCAGACCATAAATGTATCTTCGAGAACACCCTAACACCTTGAAGCTGGTCGAATAAATTGTCAATCCTCCGTAGTGGATACTTGTTCTTTATCGTCACTTTGTTCAACTGCCGGTAATAAATGCACATCCTCATCGACCCATCCTTTTTCTTCACAAACAACATTGGCGCACCCTAAGGCGATACAATGGGTCTAATGAAACCCTTATCAAGCAAGTCCTGAAGCTGCTCCTTCAACTCTTTCAATTCTGGCGGGGCCATGCGATATGGAGGAATGGAAATAGGTTGAGTGCCCGGAGCTAGATCAATACATAAATCAATATCCCTGTCGGGCGGCATACCCGGCAGGTTTTAAGGGAAAACCTCGGGGAACTCCCGAACAATAGGAACAGAGTCAATAGATGGAACCTCTGCGTTGGAGTCATGAACATACGCCAGATATGCTAGACACTCCTTGACCATACGACGAGCCTTGACATACGAAATAACACTGCGGGTGGCATGACCTGGGGTCCCTCTCCACTCAAGTCGGGACAAGTCTAGCAAGGCCAAGGTCACGGTCTTGGCGTGACAATCCAAAATAGCATGACATGGGGAAAACCAATCCATCCCCAATATAGCGTCGAAGTCTACTATATCTAAGAGCAATAAGTAGACAAGGGCCTCAAGACCCTAAAATACTACCACACACGAACGATGCACTAGGTTGACCACTATAGAATCTCCCACTGGTGTAGATACATATACAAGAATACCCAAAGCCTCACTAGACATAACCAAATAGGGTGCAAAATAGGACGACACATGTGAATACGTAGACCCCAGATCAATTAATACTAAAGCACCTCTATCACAGACCAGAATAGTACCCGAAGATTCAGCCTCTGGCCTAGATGCTGGCTGGCCCCTACCTCTGTCGTCCTGAACTCCACCTCTAAGACCTCTGCCACCGCCTCTAGCTGGCAGGGCAAGCCTAGAATCTCCGGTGTCTGAATTATAGCATGAGAACTCTGATGATGGAAGCTGCCAAAGCTCGAGGGCAAAATCTGACGATGTGCCTCGGATCACCATAAGTATGGAAAAACCTCGTCTGCTGCGGCTGAGCACCCCTCAACATCGGGCAAACCTCATGTTGTAACCATACTCACCAGTTTCATAACATCTACTCGAATGCTGGTGCTGAGGAAACTGGGGCTGACCATGTCGGCCTGAATGAACACCTGATGTACCTGTACCATAAGTGACATAAGGAGCTGACTGAAAGGTCTTGGGAGGATCGCCTCTACCATAAGTACCCCTACCTCCAAACGAGGTACCACTGAATCAGCATGCATGGCGGGGCCTATTATCCGACCTATGACCGCCTTCCTGTGGCAGAACCACCTCAACTCTGCGGCCCACATCGGGCTGAGCCACTATATCTGGCTGACATGCCACTACTAGCTGAACTCCTGGAAGCAATCCCGCTCGAATGACGCTCTCCACAAGGACAGCCAATCTGACCAAAGCGTCCTGAAGAACGGGATGGCTATGAACCCCTCTGGGACATGAGCTAGGCCCACCGGAGCTACTGGGGCTGGAAACTCCTCCTCAAATCATGACCCGGATTTCCCACCATCGGGAGTCGTGACGGCGCCTACTGTCGGAGCTAGGCAAGCCAAACATCACAATAATTATGCTAAATTATGAAAACAATTATAATAAAATGAAACATCATAAAAATTAAGTGAAAGAATTTTAATAAAAACGCAATCATAATGAGGAAGTTCAACAAATCCTCTACCCAAGACAGGTGTCACATTACTCACGGACGTCTAGAGAATACTAATTACTAAATACAAGGTTCGAATGAAGCATAGAACTGTCTGCTACGGTACAATGCTAACAAACTGGATGAAATAGAAAGGACTCCAGGCCTGCGTACGTTAGCAAGGCTACCTAGAATGTCCTTGGACTGGAAGCTCACCCCCGAAATGCTACTACTACTCAAATGCTGCTCCAACACCTAGATATGTGCAAAAAGATGCACAGAGTGTAGCATCAGCACAACTGACCCCATGTGATGGTAAGTGCCTGGCCTAACCCCGACGAAGTAGTGACAAGGCTAGACAGGACCTACCTAAAATAATCTGTGCAGATATATATACATATACAAGAGCAACGAAAATAACAACAGAAAATATCAACTAAAAGGGGAAGGGGCATGATCGGGGGAGATGCAGTGAAAATAGATCGATGGATATAACAATGAAACTCCCTCAATACCATAACTCAAATATAAGTGGTTGGCGCCACACGATCTCATTTCTTAAGTCATAAGCGGACGGTGTGCCACACGTTTCCATTTCATAACATCTAATAGTCGGCGTGCCATACGATCCCAATCATAGTATCTCGTGGTCGGCATGCCACACGATACCAATCATAGTATCTCGTGGTCGGCATGCCACACGATCCCAATCATAATATCTCGTGGTCGGCGTGCCACATGATCCCAACAATAATATCTAGTGGTCGGCGTGCCACACGATCCCAATCATAATATCTCATGGTCGGCGTGCAACACGATCCTAATCATAATATCTCGTGGTTGGCGTGCCACACGATCCCATACATAATATCTCGTGGCCAGCATGCCACACGATCCCAATCATAATATCTCCTGGTCGGCATGCCACACGATCCCAATCATAACTTCTTGTGGTCGGCGTGCCACACGATCCCAATCATAATATCTCGTGGTCGACGTGCCTCACGATCCCTTATCTTTCAACACAAAATACAAGTAATCCCAGTGAGAGAGAAAAATATATTATAATAAACAATCCCAGCAAGGGAGATCCAGCTATAACCAAACTCATTTGATTTCTAATTAACACGATAAAATCCCTACTTAGTCTGAACAATTACTGGCGCATTATTAAAGATTTCCAACCAATTCCTCCTAAAAAATAATTAATAATCCGATAAGTTAACAATTTAGGACTCACGGTCATACTCGACACCAGTGTATAGATACTCGTCACCATGCCTATACACTATACTCAATATTTAGCAATTAGCAAATAATACCTTAATCCTGTTCAGTCAAGCAAAAGTTAGATCAAACACTTACCTCGACTTGAAAATAGCAATCAATCCTCTAACACTGCCCTTCCTCTAGAATCCAGCTCCGAAACAACGATATCTTGGCACAATTTAGTTCAATATTATCAATAATGGCTCAAAAATACAATTCCATAGCCTAGAAATGAATTTCCTATCATTATTCTAAAAATACAAAAATTCGACCCCAGGCCCACTTGGTCCAAACTCGAGGCTCGGACCAAAACCCAATAACCCACAACCCCCCCGAGTTCAAATATGTAATTTATTTTAAGATTTGACCCCAAGTTGAGGTTGAATCGCCCAAAATTCCAAAAGCCCTAGTTCTACCTAAATCTCTCATTTTCTACATTGAATTCATAATTTAGGGCTAGGAAATTAAATATTAATGGAAGAAATTAAGAGGAAAAGGAGTTAAGAATACTTACTCGAGAGATTATGGAGAAGAAATGGTTGAGAATTTTCTATGGAGAGTTTTATGGAAGAGCTTGTGTGAGAAATTTGAGAGAATCCCGAAATGGTTCTATTTTTAGGCTTTTAAATTCACTGAAGGAATTAAACCTATGCGAAAGCGTGATGAGGCCACGTTCGCGATGAATAAGGTTGGACAGGCTTCGCGTTTGCATGGTTCAGGTCGTGAACGCGTAGAAGAAAACTCTAGGCTCCTCAAGTGGCCTATGCGAACGTGTGGGTATTACGCGAACACATAAAAGAAAATGGTTGGTGTTCCTGGGTAAGACTATGCGAACGTGGAGAGGGACTGCGAACGCAAAAGTGTAGAGTGACAGGGGGATCGCGAACGCGACAGGGGGATCGCGAACGCGAAGGGTAAAAAAATGGTCTGCAACACTTCAAAATTTCTGGTGTGTTTTTAAGTTCTAAAACCTCCCGAACCAACCCCGAAATCACTCCCGAGCCCTCGGGGCTCCCAACCAAACAAACACACTAACTCAATAACATCCTACGAACTTAGTCGAGCGATCAAATTGCCATAACAACATCAAATTCAAAGAATTAAACCTCAAATTCCTCATTTTCATTTCAACTTAAAAAACTTCTAACTTTAGATATCTAGGTCCGTAACACATTAAACGATGTCCGATTTCGACCAAAATTTCACAGAAAGTTCTTAACACTCATTTAGACCTATATTGGGTGTCGGAACAAAAATACAAGCATGATGCCTATATTTTCTAACTCATTTTCTTTTCTAAATTCCGTATCATTTTCAGGAAAATAATTTCTTTCAAAAATTCCATACTCGGGCTTGGGACCTTGGATTTTGATTTTGTGAATACGCCCGAGTCCCTTATTTTTCTACGGACCTCCCGTGACCGTCACATTACGGGTCCGAGTTCGTTTACCCAAAATGTTGACCAAAGTCAACTATATCAATATTAATATTAAAATTCATCAAATTTTTCACAGAATTCACATATTTTATCATTAAAGTTTTCCAGCTTCGCGCCCGGATTGTGCACACAAATTGAGAAAACTAAAAGCGAGGTTTTTAAGGCCTCGAAAGCACGGAGAGAGGGGGAATCGCAGTGATGACCCTTTGGGTCATCACAAAATTTTATATTTAAATAATTAACTAAAAATTAAACTAGTAAATTAACAACTAAAGATAGTAAGGGTTAGAGACAAGATTAAGGAGGTCTAGAGTTAAGATTTTCCCTATTATTGGAATCCTTCCTGCTACGTTTTCTATAAATTCGCCTAAGTGTTCTCTATCGATCATGAGCGCTCTGACCGTCGTAACTCTCTCCCAAGTAATTACCACAATTTACTAGATATATTCTCTCTAATTACGCTAGCTGGCATTAAGTACTGCTCACTCGGATCATATCCAATGTTTTGTTATCCCTAATCCCACCTTTAATCCCTTCTTATTCATCACTCATATATGTTAGGAGTGATGTTGTTCAAAAACTACCTAAATATGAACTCTCTTCCGAGTAATACACATTAAATAGACATATTTAATTGAGAACATTTCAACCAACTACAATATAAACATAATTGAACAAATAGAGAAAAAGCTACAGCAAATCTATATTAACGTAACATGAAAATCATCCACTACAAGAAAGTATATAATTTGCAACAACTTTTTAGAAACAACAATTATATTGTTGCTAAATATCAATAAATGGCAACAACTCTATTTAGTTGTTGCTAGAAACTTTACCCATTAAAAATTTCTTGGTGGCTAACGTTTTATTTTATTGCCATAACTTTTTGGGTAATATAACAGTTTTAAAATATAAATAAATTAACAGCAATAAATGGTCAATGTTGCCATAATTATTTTCTTGTTGGTAAAATACTGAACAATTTGTTTGACTTGTGGCCAATAGAATATTTAATTCTTTCTTTTTCAATTTTCAGCAATAACAAAGCGGGAAACTTCCCTCACTTCACCCCGCCTGTCACGACCCATCCCGATCGTGATGGTGCCCAACACATTGCTAGGTAAGCCCGACAATTCATTCTCACATTTTGAGCTATAAGCTCACATTCTTAATTCACAAATCATTAATAACGAAGATAAAATCCAAAGTTTAAGTAGTTAGATATAGAAACATTCGAATAACCAGTACATAGCAACCTCCCACAGATATGGGGATCATAAGGCAAGAGTCTCTACCAGAATAGCATAATAATACTAAAACATAACATAGTATGAGTACGCAGAAACATATAAAATATACAGAAGTAATGGAGGAGTCAGGTCCTGCAGACGCCGACAGCTACCTCGTCAAGCTCCGTGAGGATAGTTTGTAAATAAATGAAAGATCAACTCTGCCCTGAGGTACCTGGATCTGCACACGGGGTGCAAGGAGTACGGTGAGTACTTCCAACTCAGTGGTAATAGACATGTATAATGATATTGAAGGTAAGAAATCCCAATATACTATAAAGTAAAGCTATAATAGTGTTTTCTACTCTTTTTAACAGTGTAAATCCCAATAAGCAGTAACATGTAAGGCAGATAAATGTAAATGCATGAATGCATTGCGCAATGCACATAAACGCTACGGCGCGTAGCTCGATCCATTTGGGTACCCGCGCTCACTGTGGGGGTTCAGACTCCGGAGAGGCTACTACAGCCCAAGCGAAATATCATAGTAACATATGCTGCGGCGCGCAGCCCGATTCACTATCAGTCCAGCTACATGCATGCAAGCCTCACAGGCTTAATTAATTTACCGTTTTTAGTTCTCTTTATCAGTAATTATAAAATTAGGTGTTCAAAACCTCAGAATTTCCTATCATATTTAAACAGTGTTCTAGGTCAGGACTGATATCATGATAACATGCTATAATTCATAAAGACAGTGATAATGATCCTCACGGGATCTAAATAACTGGCACGCAACCCAAATATATCCATAACCATCAAGTAAGAGGTTTACCGGCTCATTTATAGCCAACAACACAGTACAATGCCAATCGGTCGGACTAAGCCATAGTCCCCAATCACAATCGACCCCTCACTCACCGTAGAGTACGTGTCTCGCCTCAATACAGCGTCACACTATGATATACCAGGGTTTCAAACCCTCAGGTCATCATCCACATCTATTACTCACCTCGAACCGGCTCCGAGACAAGTCTGCTACGCCTTCCCCTCTAGAATCAATCTCCGCGGGTGCCAAATATGATCAAAACCAATAGGAATACATTAAAATAGGCTAGTGGAGCATAACCCAATCGAAATAACTCGTAATACACCCAAAAACATGAAATTGGCAAAACCCGAGCCCTGGACCCACTTCTCAGAAAGTTACGAAATTCACATTTTCGGAATCCTCGTCTCGCCCTAGTACATACACATGAAGTTTATCAAAATCGGATTCCAATAGCCTCTTCAAATTCCAAATTTTCAGTACCAAAAACCAATCCCTAATTTCTCTAATTTCCACCCAATTTTAAGAGATTTAGATGATGATTCTTCAATAAAATCACGTAATTAACTCATAAAACTTCCCTCCAGTCGAAACCTAGGTGAAATCCTCTTACTCCCTCGTCCAATAGCTCCAAAATGTGCTCAACAATGGTGGAAAATGATATTTCTCACGGATGATATGTTATAAAACCCTTCTATCCGCCCAGGCATTTCTTCTATGCGATCACATCACCTCACCTACGACCGCATTGAACAACAATTCCAGACCTCCAAAATGTCATATGCGATCGCAACACCTACTACTTGATCGCATTGATTCTGAGTCCAACACTACGCGATCAAATTGATTTTGTGTCCAACACTACGCGATCGCATACCTTGCCTTGCGATCGCACTGCACAAAAACCCCCCAGGAAAACCCAAGTCCATTACTCTACGCGATCGCATAAGACCTCCTGCAATCGCAGATAACAACTTTCCCAACCTATGCGATCGCATACCCCTTAACGCGATCACATTGAAAAAATTTCATAGCCTCCCCAAACCTTCTATGCGATCGCAACAGCACTCTGTGATCGCATTGAACAAAAGTCTGCAACATTTATGACAACAAAATATGATCTCCTAGCCAACCAAAAACGATCCGTTTGAACCTCCGAAACAACCCCGAGGCCCCTGGGCCCCCAACCAATAATACCAACCTACTCCAAAACATCATGCAAACGCGTTCCAATAATAAAAAACCGACCCTAAACACAAAAATCATCAAATCATGACAGATTCAAGACTAAGTATCAAGTATAACTTCCGAAACTAACATTCGATCAAAAACCTGACCAAATGAAGTCCGATTGACTTGAAGATTTGCACACATATCAAAAATCACCTAAATAAGCTACATCAACTCTCGAAATTCCATTCCGACCCCCAGGTCAAAATCTCACATATCAACCGAAATACGCCGAAATTCAAACTTAGCCAATTCAAGACTACTTCTACACCGGGCCTCCAAATTCAGTTTCGTTTTCACTCCCCAGCCAATTATCACAACCCTAAACTAGTCGAATTATCGGAAATCCATTCCGATCCCTATAACTCATAAGTCAACATCCGTTGACTTTTCCAAACTAGCCTTCTCTTAAAGAGACTAATTGTCTCAATTTCAACCAAACTCTGATCGAATCACTTCAAACTCTACAAACACATAAAATGAACATATATGAGCATAAGATGGGGAAAAAGGGGCGGTAACTCACGTGACGATGGACCGGGTCGTCACATCCTCCCCAACTTAAACAAATGCTCGTCCTCGAGCGGGTCAAGAAACATACCTGGAGCCTCAAACAAACAAGGATATCTGCTCCGCATATCCTACTCGATCTCCAAAGTGGCCTCCTCCACGGGCCGACCTCTCCACTGCAGCTTAACCGAAGCTATGTCCTTTGATCTCAACTTTCGAACCTGACGACCCAAAAGAGCCACTGGCTCCACATCATAGGTCAAGTCCTCATCCAACTGGATCGTGCTGAAGTCTAATACATGAGACGGGTCCCCAACATACTTCCTGAGCATAGAAACATGGAATACCGGGTGAATCCTCGACATGCTGGGTGGCAAAGCAAGCATATAGGCTACCTCCCCAATCCTCCTGAGTATCTCAAAAGGTCCAATGAACTGCGGACTTAGCTTCCCTTTCTTTCCAAACCTCATCACGCCTTTCATAGGCTAAACCTTCGACAAAAACTTCTCGCCCACCATATAAGATACATCCCGAACCTTCCAGTCCGCATAACTCTTCTGATGCGACTGCGGCGTACGAAGTCTCTCCTGAATAACTTTTACTTTCTCTAAGGCATCCTGAACTAACTCTGTCCCCAATAGTCTAGCCTCGCCGGGCTCAAACCAGCCAACTGGAGATTTACACTGTCTCCCATATAAAGCCTCACACGGCACCATCTGAATGCTAGAATGATAACTATTGTTATAAGCAAACTCCTCAAGTGGCAAGAACTCAGCCCAAGAACCTCCAAAATTAAAAACACAAGCACACAACATGTCCTCCAATATCTGAATAGTGCGCTCGGACTATTCGTCCGTCTTAGGATGAAAAGGCGTGTTCATCTGAATCTGAGTGCCTAACTCCCGATCAAAGATCCTCCAGAATTGGGAAGAAAACTGAGTATGCCTGTCCGAGACAATAGAAACTGGAACCCCATGCAACTGCACGATCTCACGGATGAAAATCTCTGCCAACCTCTCCGAAGAATAGCTGGTACACACCGGAATGAAATGCGGAGACTTTGTCAGCCTATCTACAATCACCCAAATAGAATCAAAGTTCCTCGAGGTACGAGGGCGACCACTCACTAAGTCCATAGTAATCATTTCCCATTTCCACTCCGGAATATCCATCTGCTGAAGTACACTACCGGGTCTTTGATGTTCATACTTGACCTGCTGATAATTGACACACCTAGCCACATAACTCACAATATCCTTTTTCATTCTCCTCCACCAATAATGCTGCCTCAAGTCCTGGTACATCTTCTCGGCATCCGGATGAATAAAATATCGCGAGCTATGGGCCTCCTCTAATATCAACTCTCGGAGCCCATCCACATTGGGCACGCAAATTTGGCCCTGCATTCGCAACACACCATCACTACCAATAGTCACATCTATGGCATCATCATGCTGGACCCTGTCCTTCAGGACAAACAAATGCGGGTCATTATATTGGCAATCCTTGATGTGATCATACAAAGAAGACCAGGAAATCACACAAGCCAACACCCAACTGGGCTCAAAAATATCAAACCTCACCATCCGATTAGCTAAAGCTTGAACACTAACTGCAAGGGGCCTCTCCCCAACTGGAATGTATGCCAAGCTACCCATACTCACCTCCTTTCGGCTCAAAGCATCGGCCACTACATTTGCCTTCCCCGGTTGGTACAATATGGTAATATCATAATCCTTGAGTAACTCAAGCCACCTCCACTGTCTCAAATTGAGGTCCTTCTGCTTAAACAAGTGTTGAAGACTATGATGATCCGTGAACATCTCACAGGACACGCCATATAGGTAGTGCCTCCAAATCTTCAAAGCATGAACTATAGCAGCCAACTCCAAGTCATGAACATGGTAGTTCTTCTCATGTGGCTTAAGCTGTCTCGACGCATACGCAATAACTCTACCCTCTTGCATTAATACACATCCGATCCCAACTCTCGAAACATCACAATATACCGACTAAGAGCCTGACCAATCACTCTCACGTTCTGAGCTATAAGTCACATTCTTAATTCACAAATCATTAATTACATAGAGAGAATCTGAAGTTTTAGCAGTTAGATATAGAAACATCCCAATAACCAGTACATAGCAACCTCCCACAGATATGAGATCATGAGTCAAGAACCTCTACTAGAATAGCATAATAATACTAAAATATAACATAGTCTGAGTACGCAGAAACATAAAAAATTACAGAAGTAATGGAGGAGTCGGGTCCAGCGGACGCCGGCAGCTACCTCGACAAGCTCCGGAGGGTAGTCTGTAAATAGTTGAAGATAAACTCTACCCTGAGGTACCTTGATCTGCACACGGGGTGCAGGGAGTAAGGTGAGTACTTCCAACTCAGTGGTAATAGACATGTATAATGATATTGAAGGTAAGAAATCCCAATATACTACACGATAAAGCTATAACATTGTTTTCTACTCTTTTTATTAGTGTAAATCCCAATGCGCTGTAACAGGTAAGGCAAATAAATGTAAATGCATGAATGAAATGCAAAATGCATATGAACGCTATGACGTGTAGCCCGATCTATTTGGGTACCCGCGCTCACTGTGGGGGTTCCGACTCCGGAGGGGCTCCTACAGCCCAAGCGCAATATCATAGTAACATACGCTGCGGCGCATAGCCTAATCCACTATCAGTCCAGCTACATGCATGCAAGCCTCACAGGCATAATTAATTTACCATTTTTAGTTTCGTTTATCAGTAATTATAAAATTAGGTGTTCAAAACCTCAGAATTTCCCATCATATTTAAATAGTGTTCTAGCTCAATCCAAGTAGGAGGTTTACCAGCTCATTTACCGGCTCAATATAGCGTCACACTATGATATACCGGGGTTTCAAACCCTCATGTCATCATCCACATCTATTACTCACCTCGAACCGGCTTCGAGACTAGTCCACTATGCCTTTCCCTCTAGAATCAACCTCCACGGGTTCCAAATCTGATCAAACCAATAGGAATACATCAAAATAGGCTAATGGAATATAACCCAATCGAAATAACTCGAAATACACCGAAAAACACGAAGTTGGCAAAACCTGAGCCCCGGGCCTACTTCTCAAAAAATTATGAAATTCACATTTTGGAATTCTCGTCTCGTCACGAGTCCATACATATGAAGTTTCTCAAAATCGGAGTCCAATTGCCCCTTCAAATTCTAAATTTTCAATACCAAAAACCAAGCCCTAATTTCTCCAATTTTCACCCAATTTTCAGAGATTTAAATGATGATTCTTCAATAAAATCACGTAATTAGCTCATAAAACTTACTTGCAGTCGAAACCTAGGTGAAATCCTCTTACTCCCTCGTTAAAAAGCTCCAAAGTATACTTAACAATGGTGGAAATGATATTTGCTCGCGGATGATATGTTATAAAACCCTTCTGTCCGCCCAGGAATTTCTTCTATGCGATCGCATCACCTCACATGCGGTCGCATTGAACAACTATTCCAGACCTCCAAAATGGCCTATGCGATCGCAACACCTACTACTGCTTCTGAGTCCAACACTATGCAATCGCATGCCTTGCCTTGCGATCGCACTGCACAAAAGCCCTCTTAGGAAACTCAAGTCTATTACTCTACGCGATCGCATAAGACCTCCTGCCACCGTAGAGAACAACTTCTCCAACCTATGCGATTGCATACCCCTTAACGCAATCGCATGTCACAAATTTCAAATCCTCTCCAAACCTTCTATGCGATCGCAATAGCACACCTGCGATCGCATTGAATAAAAGTCTGCAATATTTATGACAGCAAAATCTAATCTCCTAGTCAACCAAATATGATCTGTTTGAACCTTCGAAACCACCCCGAGGCCCCCGCGACCCAAGCCAAAAATACCAACCTACTTCAAAACATCATACGAACTCGTTCCAATCATAAAAACACGACCCTAAACACAAAAATCATCAAATCATGACATATTCAAGCCTAAGTATCAACTGTAACTTCTGAAACTAACATTCGATCAAAAACCCGACCAAACGATGTCTGATTGACCTAAAAATTTGCAGACATATCCAAAATCACCTAACAAAGCTACAACAACTCTCGGAATTCCATTCCGACCCCTCCGAATTAAAATTTCACCTATCAACCGGTATACACAGAAATTCAAACTTATCCAATTCAAGCCTAATTCTACACCAGACCTCCAAATTGAGTTCCGTTTTCACTCCCCTATCATAAATCACCACCCCAAACTAGTCGAATCACTGAAAATCTATTCTGAGCCCTATAACTCATAAGTCAATATTCGGTTGACTTTTCCAAACCAGTCTTCTCTTATAGAGACTAATTGTCTCAATTTCAACCAAACTCTAACCGAATCACTTCAAACTCTACAAACACATAAAATATACATATAGAAGCATAAGACAGGAAAAATGGGGTGGTAACTCACGTGACGACGGGCCGGGTCGTCACACCGCCCCTGCCGAATCCTTGCCTTTTTTTATTGTTATTTTGTGTTTCACCTTCCCCAAATCTTTCAACCCTTGTACTCGCGCTTTGAGTTAAGATGTTAAATTGAATGACAACCTTATCTTCCAGTGTTGCTGCTATGGCTTGAAATTGTAAGCTCATTCATCTGTAGTTTTAGATGTTTCTAGTTTAGGGTTTCAATTCCTTAAATACTTCGATTTAGATTTTTAGTTAGGAGGTCCTAACCAGAGTCAACAACTTTCTCAAAGCAAAATCTAGGGCATCAAATTAGCTATTTTCTTACATGTTTAAAATAAAGATAGTGTGGTTCATCCACATCAATACTTATAGCTCGATTGCAGTTCTAATCAATAGTCTCATTTGTTATTTGGTTGGTATTTCTACTTTACCTTCTTTTTTTGTTTTTAAAAACATTACGTTTATTTTTATTGATTGTAGATTCACAAGCAGATCGTGACTATAATTTATTTATTTATTGCTATAGTTGTTCCTTTTGAAATTGGAATAGATGTTTTTGGCATCTGATTTGGCTATATTTCTTGGGTTGTGATGCTCCTAAGGAATAGGCTACTTCTGGCTTTGCAGAGCTCTCTTTGGTTAAATGTTCTCATAATCCTCACTTGCATGACTTTTTACCAACAAAATATAATTTAAGGCAACAATACTTTTTGTTGCGTTAAGTTAGCTTTTGCAACACTATTATTGGTTGTTGCAAATACTTTTTCCATCGGTGTTTATTGCCACGGCGTGCAACAATTTTTTTTATTGCCAAAACTACTTTTAGCAACAACATTTGATTTATGACAACATAAATTAGTGTTGGAAAATGCCTTCTTTCTTGTAGTGATCCTACAATAGGTTCCATTAAAACCGTAGATAATAAATTAGTTATCCATAATAGTATGCACAACTACAATACTAGAATTCATAACCAATAATGAAAATAGGAAGAAGGAAGACAAAAACTCGAAGAAGAATTCTCCGCCTTGCTCCTAGTCTCCTTAGGTCGAATCTCCTATCTCTACGGGGGCTCCGTGCTCTCCTTAGGTCTAAAATGCGTCGAAGTTCTCAAAATAATGTTTTTACATGTATTTGTACCAAATAGGGTCAAGCCCTGACGAAACACCTTTTCCTGCGCGAAATAGGACTCCGGCTCAGCAAAATTTACACAGTCACGCCGCATGGGGCGACGCACCATGCGATGTGCTTGTGGTTCTGGCAGGTTGCAGGAATTTCCACAGGCACGGTGCGCCCCACACCACTTCATGCACTGTGATATTGGGAACTCAGCGAAACGTAAAGCATAAAAGTTGTAGCTCTTTTAAATAGCTTTCCAACGATATATTGTGGAACCCAAACGACGCTCTGAACAAAACGTTATGTATATTTTACTAGACAACGCGCTATATGCCCGCTCGATTCTTCATTTCTTTCTTAACTATCATCCATTGATCCCTGAACACGATTCCAGCTTAATTCTTTGGGCTTTTACTTAGACTTCAAAGCTCCAAATCACTTGAATTCGTTCCATAATATCTACATAGCTCGGAATCGCTCCTACAAGGCATACAATATATAATTAATGTAAAACACTAGCGATTAAAGCTCAAACTCAATTAAAGTTCAGTAAATTAGAGTGCGTTAAGCGACTAAAACATTATAACCTATCATCAGTTAATATAGTCAATTTCATTGCTAATTAATATTAAAAGAAGGATTTCTTAATCTGTATAAAAACAGCTAAAAATCGCTTATTTTGGACCAGAGGGAGTAGTAAATTATGTGAAAATAGCACGGTATAGCCAATTTTTGGAATGGTCATTCAAAAATAGCCACCGTTTACAAAGTCAATGAAAAATAGCCACTATTTTGCTATAACAAAAACCGGTCCCGCATAATATATGGAAGTTCGATGCATCTGTGTATGAACTCCAGCATATTATGCTGGACCATTATAATTTGCTGACTCCTGTATAATATACGAGAGTGGAGCATAGGTGCTCCAAAATCCAGTATATTATACTGGACATTTATACTTGCTGGAACTCTAGTATATTATGGTGGAGTTCTAGTGTACTTATGCTGGAACTCCAACATATTATGCTGGAGTTCCAACATAGTTATCCTTGAACTCCCGTATAATATGCTGGAGTTCAAGCATACTTATGCTGGAAATCCAGTATAAAATACTGGCGTATTTTCCGGATTTTGAATAGTATTTTCGCTCGCATTTATCTTTACATGAAAAGTGGCTAAATTGAGACTATTTTTAAAACTGGGCTATTTTTGAATGACCAATTGTAAATCTGACTAATTTTAAATTTCTTCCGTAAATTATAGAACCTTTGACCAACTTACCAAGTACCAATGTTCCCCAGTCCTTAGTCTTCTATGTGCTAAATTATAATGTTTGTTATAAATATATTATATTATGGATGTTCATTTAGTACTCCGTTGTAAGCTTTCTGAAGAAGCTTATCTATATGGGACTCCTCCGTAAATATGTTTATCTATTTAGTACTCTACTGAAAATAAGCTTCCTGGAGAAGCTTATCACTTCAGTACCCGGTTATGGATATACATTACCCCCGGTAGAAGATTATCCGTACCAGGTATAATAAGCTTATTCTTTCAGTACCCGATTATGGATAAACATTACCCCCGGTAGAAGATTATCCATTCCGGGTATAATATTAGTTTACACAGCAGCTTGCGTAACAGCTTACACAGCAGCTTCCTGAAGAAGCTTATCACTTTAGTACCCATTTATGGATAAATATTATCTCCGGTAGAAGATTATCCATACCGGGTATAATAGCAGCTTACACTGCAGCTTGCAATAGCAGCTTACACAACAACTTGTAGTAGCAGCTTACAGTGCAGCTTGCAGTAGCAGCTTATACAACAGCTTCCTTCTTCTATAAATAGAAGAGACTTAGTTCATTATGTACATTAGTTTGAATTCGAAGAGACTTAGTTCATTATGTACATTAGTTTGAATTCGAAGAGACTTTGTTCATTATGTACATTAGTTTGAATTCGAATAATATATCAGTTTCTCTCTATACTTATCTTTACTTTACAGTCTTTATTTTATAACACGTTATCAGCATGAGACTCTTCCATCTCGAGCAAATACTTTAAAGCCATCTAAGGTACGAACTTTCTTTTTCTATATAATGTCAAATCTTTCTAAACTTGAATTTGTAGCCCTGGATATATCGGGAAAAAGCTACATGTCTTGGGTGCTTGATGCTGAAATTCATCTTGATGCGATGGGTCTGGCAGACACCATCAAAGACAAAAATCAAGCATCAAACCAAGACCGTACCAAAGCAATGATATTCCTACGCCATCACCTTGATGAGGGCCTGAAATGAACCCTAAACCCTAAACCCTAAACTATTAAAGATCCAGTTATACTGTGGAATAATTTGAAAGATAGATATGACCACCTGAAGATGGTCGTTCATCCACAGGCACGATATGATTGGACCTATATAAGGCTACAAGATTTTAAATCTATCAGTGAGTATAATTCTGCTATGTTTAGAATCATTTCTCAGTTGAAATTATGTGGTGATAATATTACTGATCATGATATTTTGGAGAAAACTTTCACCAATTTCCATGCCTCGAATATGCTCCTGCAGCAGCAATATCGAGAGATGGGATTAAAAAAGTATTCTGAACTTATCTCACATCTTCTTATAGCCGAGCAACATAATGAGCTATTAATGAAAAACCAAGAAAGCCGGTCTACCGGTTCTTGTCCATTCCCTGAAGAGAATGAGATGCACTTCCACCAAGCTAAACGTGGAAGAGGTCGTGGCCCCAGTCGTGGTCATGGCCGTGGTCGGGGAAGAAATCCCAATCATAGCAATAATAATGCACCAAAGAATCCTCCTCGCCATCAGCAGTGGAAAAGGAAGGAACTAAAGAATGAAGCGGTGCAAGAACCAAATACAGAAAGTCCATGCTATAGGTGTGGAGGAAAAGGGCACTGGCCACGTACCTGTCGCACGCCAAAGCACCTGGTTGAGCTTTATCAAGTCTCCCTAAAGAAGACAAAGAAAAATGCTGAAGCAAATTTTATTTATGAAAATAATTTTGACTTCATGCATTTGGATGTAGCTGATTACCTGCACTCCCAGAAGGAGAAACAAGTCATGTAATTGGTGATGAATATATAGAAGTGTAAATATTTTTATTGTTTGTAATAGATAGTATGATTATGTAATTTTTGTACATAAATAAAAGTTATATTTTGATAATGATGTTTATTATAATATATTTTATTTTGAAGAATTTTGATAACATCATTAGATCAACTTAAACTCTAGCAGAGTTGCCAGAAATATACAACCACCAGAAGTAATTATATTTTGTATATCTCATTATAACTATATTTTGTTAACCACCAGAAGTGGCATATGCCTATGATCACCAAAAGTGATAATTTAGGTTTCTATGGTTATAATTGAAGATAATCTATAAATATTCTCTATATTAAATGCACACCTCGATTTGTTCCTGAAGAAGTAACACAGTTAAAATTGCCTCATGAAGTAGGAAAATATTATGAAGAGGAGTTTTCGTGTGCTTAAACAATTTTTTTACATTGTTTATTTGATTGTGATTTTCTCTTATGATACCAGAAACATCTGAGAAATATTTGATATTACAAAATGTATCAACTCCCGAAGAGCTAACTAAAGGATACATGACACCAGTAGTGTCCGATAAATATTAGATTGTGGATAACAAACGAAGGCTCTCGAAGAGCTTATATACAAATATGTCATTTATATTATATGATTGTGGCCAAAAATATATGTTGTAGTAAACCTGAAATTTACTACTACAAATGGTTATCATATTGAGACTGCGAACGATTGGAAGATTGATAATCTTCATGTTTCCACAATCATAGGGGGTAAAATAATATGTATGTGAGAAGTTACTCGCCTTTCATTAATTTGTACTAAATTATATATCACATTAAACCAGAAGTTTACTAAAAGATAACACATGCCATGCTAAACTTGAAGTTTTTATTTGCCATTTTTGAATGAGCTATTTGATAATTCAGATAAGCAAGCATATACTGAAGAACTAGAAGATTCTTCAAGAATTCTCCTATGTTGCTTGTTCTCATAATAAATTTATTCTACCAACTAAAGTTGGGATTAAGACCCATAATTCTGAAATATATAAAAGGTGAATATGGGCTCATTCCTGTCATGTGAACCACTTATAGATGCATATATAAGATGGTTACATGTATGTTTATTTTCAACCTGCAGTTTGACATTTGAGATTGTTTTTCTCAATTAAGAGCATAACTTTCGTATTATGAAATCAAGACAGTTCATCTTGATAATGCTGGTTTATATCCAAGCTGGTTTAGCAATGAATTCCTCCAACGAATAGCTAAACTATTGCTTGTGAGAAGAAAACTCCATATGTTGGTTTAAGATATTCCAAATTGCATACAGCAGCATTTGTATGCATCAGACCAACAATATATGATAAGTCCTCCCCTCACAATTGGATTAGGATCAGAAACCAAATATTTTTACTATCTTTTGATGTGTGGTTTATGATTAATTTCTCTACCACAATGCACAAAGATATGTTTCCAAAGAAGATTGAGAATATATGTTAGTTTTCTAGCATTTAAAGGATGGAATAAACAACTGAAAAATATAATATATGAATCGAATTATCATCAATATGATCCTAACTCAGAAGATAATTCAAGTAAAATGCCAGAAGCATTTGCTGATCCAAAATTAAATATTATATTTCAGCTGCAAATGATCCTATAAAAATTAAAGTCCCTGAAGGATAAAGTTTACTACACGCATGAAGCGTAGTAAATCGATCGGTTCCAAAGTTAACAATCCTTGAAATACGATAGGAGAAAATGATCAAAATGATCATAATGAGGAGGAAATGAGCTCTAGAAGAGCCCACGACATAACATTTCATGAAACTCCAGAAGAAGTTCAGGTACCTGGAAATAATAAAAGTGATGAGATCTCAACAAGTTATGTCGCTTAGGAACTGACACAAAAATGATCGTCGATGATATGTTTGATACAATATAGTGCACAATATTGTGAAAGATTGTGTGGATAAGACTTGCAGTCCAGACACCTGAAGATGTCATGTCATTAGTAACCTATATGGATTATTTGATTAAATCTATATGAATATCCCTGAAGGATTTAAAATGCCTGAAGCATATAGTTCAGTGTCTCGAGAAATGTACTCGATCAGATTACAAAGGTCATTGTACCGTTTAACGTAATTTGGGCACATATGGTATTATCGCCTCAGTGAATATTTGCTGAAAGAAAGTTACTTAAATTATGTTATTTGTCCATGTATTTTTACATAGAAAATATTATCACAATTTGTTACACTTGTTGTTTATATTGGTGACATAAATCCTGTTGGAACTCTAGAAGAGCTCCAAGTCTTAAAAATGCTTTTACATGGACAAAGTATACCCATTAAGTACACCAATGGATATTCAATCACTTGAAGTGAATAAGGATCCGTTCCAACCTCTAGAAGAGGATGAGGAACTCATTGGTCCTGAAATACTCTATCCGGTATAGATGGTGCACTTATTTATCTTGCTAATTCTAACAAAAGTGGTGCATATCGTATTGGTAATGTAGATGCATGTTATTTATCCGATCCCCATAAAGTTTGATCTCAAACCGGCAAGAAAGAAGTGTATATGATTCAGATTAGTGATTCATTCGAGAAGCATGTGAGTTGGAATGTGATAAAAGATCCACAATGTTATACGGAGACAATGTTTCATGCATAGCCCAATTAAAGGGAGGATTTATAAAAGGAGATAGAACGAAGCACATTTCACCAAAATTATTTTTTACACTCGACCTTTAGAAAAATGGTGACTTTGATGTGCAACAAATCCGTTCAAGTGATAATCCAGCAGATTTATTCACTAAATCTTTGCCAAATTCAACTTTTGAGAAGATGATATACAAGATTAGAATGCGGAGACTCATATACTTGAAACAAGGTTTTCATCAGGGGGAGTAAAATATGCGATGCACTCTTTTTCCCTTACTAAGATTTTTTCCCATGGGGTTTTCCTTATAAGGTTTTTAATGAGGCACCAAGCAATGCGTATTACTAAATATTTGTACTCTTTTTCCTTCACTAGGATTTTTTCCTACGTGGTTTTTCCTAGTAAGGTTTTAATGAGGCACATTATCTTTTAATGAACATCCAAGGGGGAGTGTTATAAATATATTATATTATGGATGTTCATTTAGTACTCCGTTGTAAATAAGCTTCATGAAAAAGCTTATCCATATGGGACTCCACCGTAAATATGTTTATCTATTTAGTACTCTATTGGAAATAAGCTTCCTTGAGAAGCTTATCACTTCGGTACCCGGCTATGGATATACAAGAAGATTATCCGTACCGGGTACAATAAGCTTATCCTTTCAGTATCCGATTATGGATAAATATTACCCCCGGTAGAAGATTATTCATACCGGGTATAATAGCAGCTTGCGTAACAGCTTATACAGCAGCTTTCTGAAGAAGTTTATCACTTCAGTACCCGGTTATGAATAAACGATGGAAGATTATTCATAGTGGGTATAATAGCAGCTTATACAGCAACTTGCAGTAGCAGCTTACACAACAACTTATACAACAACTTCATTTCATCTACAACATTACATTCTTTATAAAATTATCTATCTATAATAACCTTACTCAAATATTCATATATGTGTTATTTTTATACTAACAAAAAAAGGTCTTCTAATTATAATCTCTTAGAGACATAACCTTGATAAATTTATTAAGTTCCAGTAAAGAATATGTACCATCAAGAACTCTTGTGGACTTCGAACATGAAATATAAAAAGATTAAGTTGTGGACCTTTTGTATTATGTCATTTTGCACACACACTCCAACTTATTGATATAGTTTTTTCCAAAAATTTAATTAATGAAATATGAATATTGTCGTGAGCATGCGCTCTATAATGACTGCATTCAGGCCTAGTTAATATGTACTTTTTCCGGTCCAAAATAAGTAATTTTTTGGATGCTTTCACACTGATTAAAAAATCTACCTTTTAGCATTAATTAACAATAGAATTGACCATAACCTTTACTATCTCACATAAACACTCGTAACACATATTCCAACACTATTTTGCTCCAAGGACAATGTGGAAAAAAAATAATTAATTCACTCTTGAAATTTAAAAAAATCACTTATTTTGGACCACAAGAAAAATGCTAAAAAATTATTTATTTTGGATCAGAGGGAGTATACAATTAGTATACATTTATGATATACTGATTTTTTTGCCTTTCAAAAGTAGAGATACAAATGGCCCCTTTCACTATTAGATGGAGTAAGTGGCAATTGCCCAGCTTTAGAATTTGATGTGATAAATTAAAGCTAATTTTTATGTTACTTAATTAATTGTAATTAAAATGTTAGTGAGTGGTTAGGACTGAAAGTGCCACTTGGTCTTTGAAAGTGCTGCACGTCTTTATTTTACATTATTAATAATTTTTCCATTACTTCTTTGTTTAATAGAATGAGTGCATAAACTAATTCTTTCCACCATTTCAAATTAAGGTGAATTATTGCCTTAATTTTCATCTATCTAATTTTTTTCCATAATTTAATAAAAATGAGAATTGTGACAAGAGGGGTTGCTCTGATGGTAAGCAACCCTCACTTTCAATCGAGAGATTGTGAGTTCGAGTCTCCCCAAGAGCAAGGTGAGAAGTTCTTGGAGGAAAGGATGTCGTGGATTTATTTGGAAACAGCCTCTCTACCCAAGGGTAGGGGTAAAGTCTGCATACATACTACCATTCCCAGACCCCACTAAATGGGATTATACTGAGCTGTTGTTACTGTTGTTGTTGAGAATTGTGAGGGAAAAAAACATGTGAGAAAAAAGAAGAGAAGAAATATAAATGGGAGATATGCATTAATTAAAAATGATTGATGTTTCTATCAAGATGGAATATATAGTAATACAACCGCTTATTTATTACACAACACTGAACTAGAGACTCAAAAGGGTCACACACACACAGGAAAAAGGAAAACAAGAGGGACGAAAACACAATTGGATCAATAAGTAATTAAGATCAAAGAAGACAATCCCATCTCTTATTCTTCTTTTCCTCCTCATTATTGCATACTACCAAATTCTGCGGTTGTAAACTTAGATCTTACTTCATCCTTTTACACGACCCTGTATCACAAAATCGAACAAGTGCAAATCAATATACAAACTATAAATTGATCCAAAAAAAAAAACTATACAATTGATGCTGTTTAACTAAGTATATGTTATTTACTGTAAAATCTTCAATTTGTATGATTGTAGTATAAGATATGCAGGAACTACTAAAAATTAATCATCCATCTCATAGTTCGTCTCATTTCACCATTTAATGTTGAGATTTGTTAATCATATCTTATAATTTGGTCCCCACGTAATTGTTAGCTAAATTAGCTCATACTTTTTAATAGGGGTTGTTTGATAAAAAGGAAAAGGGTCAAAACTACCCCTAGACAATTGGAATTGGTACAATATTACCCTTCGTCCACCTATTTTGAAAAAATTTCCTTCACCGTTATCTTTTTGGCTCAAGAATGCCCTTACGACTAACGACCATGTTAGATAAAAAAAATTAATTAATTTCCATGTGCCATAACGAAAAAAGATCAAAACTGCTCCTAGACTAATGGAGTTGGTACAATAATACCCCCATCTCCAAAAATCTTCCCCCTCCCCCAGCGTGTGGGTTAATATTCCTCTTGTTTTTCTCATCCTTTTTTGACCTTGCACTCTATTTGAATAATCACTACAAATATCATTAAAGTTTTATTTTCAGAAAACCAAAATTTTTTGTCACCAATACTTTACGTCATACAACTTTCAAAAACCCTGTTAAGCAAAAAAAAAAAAACGTAATTAATTTCCATGTATCATCGTCCCATTGATTGGTTGTCTGAAAATAAAACTTTAATGATATTTGTAGTGATTATTCAAATATAGCATCCTCGTAAATTAAGCTATTGTACGAGGATGCTCTTCAGGTTATATCAATACCGCCAATTTTTTTATTTAAAAAAAGATAATTAAATCAAGAGAAATATTTGAGATTATATGCCTGAGAATATGAGAGAATACGACTTATTGGTGAATGTGACTGTAATAAACACTTGATTGAGCGTATTGTATGAAGCAGTAAAGTGTAGTAAGAAAAATTGATGATGAATGGTATTTCTGTGAAAAAAATAGGAATATCGATGTGTACATTTACAAAGAAATTGGAAGAGGAAGGTGATTAACTATAAGAGAGAGTTTTGTTTGCTTAAAAAAAGAAATAGGTGTACGAGAGTCCTAGTTGGTGGAATAATTTTTAAAAGAAAGAGGAGAAAGCAACGGAGGAAAACGGTTTTAGAATGTGGGTGAGTTTATATTAATTAGGTGAGTCTTAAGTTACGCCAATGGGACGATGCTACATAGAAATTAATTACGTTTTTTTTGCTTAAAGGGTTTTTGAAAGTTGTATGAAGTAAAGTATTGGTGACAAAAAATTTTGGTAGTCTGACAATAAAACTTTAATGATATTTTTAGTGATTATTCAAATAGAGTGCAAGGTCAAAAAAAGGATGAGAAAAACAAGAGGAATATGAACCCACACGCTAGGGGGGGGGGGGGGGGGGCAGGGAGAGATTTTTTTAGATGTGGGTGTTATTGTACCAACTCCAATAGTCTAGGGGCAGTTTTGACCTTTTTCGTTATGGCACATGGAAATTATTTAATTTTTTTAATCTAACATGGCCGTTAGTCGTAAGGGCATTCTTGAGCCAAAAAGATAACGGTGAGGGCAACTATTTCTAAATAGGTGGACGGAGGGCATTATTTTACCAACTCCAATTGTCTAGGGGTAGTTTTGACCCTTTTCCGTTTAAAAAATGGTGGGATATCCCTTGAGGTGGTATATCCCATGAGATTAGCCACCTTCTATATGGGATAGCTAATCCTGCCATTTTAGTGTAGAAGTTATCCCGATATTAGCTAATATTTCAAACCAAACATGGATATTTCATGTAACAATCGACCCCTAAATGTGCTTAAACAAATTAACAAAAGAGCATATCGGTGCACTAAGCATCCTAAATTAATGCTAGATCCAGGGAAGGACTGCACCTTAATTGGTGTGATGTAAGCAGCCTACACTTTAATGCAAGTATTAATGGCCGACTTCATGGCTCGAACTCGTGACCTATAAGTCACTCGGAGATAGCTTTACAATTACTATACTCCCCCTCCAATAAGAAAATTAATTACTAGAATAGAAGCACTATTAATGTGCTTATTTAACAATAACTCAGATAATATAATTACGTGGAGCAGTGCATGTCGAGGCTGATCGTGAATGGAAGTTCGATTCCACATGTGTTTGGGAGATTAGCAGCTTTGGTCAAATCAAGTAACAACATAGTTTTAGCAGCAGCTTGCAGGCAAGTACATGCAGTTTGGCGATCAACCGTGGTGGTAGCAACGGCATTTAAGTCCGTAACGCCGTCGCAACAGGTTCCCAAAGGTCCAGTATTTGTAAGGAAAGGTACGCATTCTTTGAGGTTCGCGTCAACCTCGGTGCAGGTTAGGGCATCTGCGCAGTGCACAGCTGCCACTATGCACAAAGCTACAAAGCATGCAATCTTTCCAGCCATTTCTATTGTTCGGAGAGGAAGTGATGAAATAATAAAGAGAATAAGAGATAATAATACAGTGAGTGTTGGGTACAAAATCCTCTAGCACCTTAGGGTTTTATAGGGAAGAGGATTGAGTTTAAGTGGGAGAACTAGTTGGTGTTGGGTTATTTATTTTTGTTCTTTTATGATTTATATTTTAGAGCCGACGTGCATAGAACTACGATGAACCATGCATGTTAGGGTTTTGGGGTTTGGGCACTATAAAAGTGAAACCCATGCATAGAGATCTTCTTTTTGTTATTTGTTCAAGAATTCTTTTTGAATTAAATTCCGGTACCTACTTTCGTAGCCAAAATCAAGTACGAAGAAATAAAATACCCCAAAGAACAATTTAGGAAACAAAGGCTTATAATCAAACAAGAGAAAGAATATAGTATGAGGCTTTTTTTTACTCATAAACTCTTGAATAACTCCCTATTATGGGTGGATATAGTGTTCATCTACCGGATTTATTTGAACCTAGCTTTAACACGGAGTATAAATTTATGTGTAAAAATTCACTAAAATATTAACACCTTTAATTTAAAGATATAATGCAGTCAAGGTTAAATACTTTAAAGGTTAATTGAACCTATACCAAATTTAAATTCTAAATCCATCTATGTTCTACATCATAACTACCTCTTTAACCTAAGAAAATCTATAGTAATACTTGCGTTTATAATGCTACAAAACTAAATTTGACTAGAAACTAGAAACATATTCCTACATAACCTTGACTACAAAACCTAATTAGACATCAATAAAATAAAATAGCAATACCAGATCCTCATCCTATACAATTTATGATCCGTAGCTAATCTTGGTTAAATGTTCAACAAAGTCTTAGTCGAGTATTCTAGAAACTTCTGATTTGCGCGGTTTAATGGGTATTAGTTATTTATATGTTATTTTATCTCATTATTTTACATCAGTCAATTAAATTAAAGATGCCTTATTTTTTGGAGATAAGAAAAAGACCATGTGTATAACGATTTATGTTGTGGAAAAATCCTCCTTTTATGGAGATTACAGTACCTGGAAAATATATATAAGTCCCTTCAACAACAACAACAACAACCAAGTATAATCATATTTAGTGGGGTCTAGGAAGGATAGTATGTACGCAGACCTTACCCCTATCATTGGGTATAGAGACTGTTTCCAAATAGACCCCAATATCCTTTCCTCCAAGAACTTCCTACCTTGATCTTGAGAGACTCGAACTCACAACCTCTCAATTGGAAGTTAAGTAAAACGAAAGAAACATATGCAATAGAGAGAACTGGAAGACTATCATTCTCAATTATTTCACTTGGTGAAAAACACTATGAATCGTCCTAATCAGAAATGAAACAAAACTCAAATAAATTAATAACTACAGTTTTTTTCATTCATTCAATTTCGTCGGTGAGCAAAGTTGCTTCCTTTTTGGGATTGACAATCCCTTGCTCAGCGGCATATTCTCCAACACATTGGCTTTGGTGTATTTTGTATAATAGAATTTCAGTATTTATTATAAAAAGTATTCTTTTGAAAAATATTTTTCCGGGACTTACTTTGTGATGAGAAAATAGCTTTAAGAAATTATTTTTCAAGAAATATTGATGATAATATTAGCAAATTGGATACTGTTTTGATGAAATTTCTAACTATTCAAAACTAATTATAATGATCATATGTTATTTGGAATGTAACAATGATATGAAGTTAAAAGTTACAATACTTATGAAGAAAAATGACTTCCGGTTATAGGCTAGGCCTGGAAGTGGGCTGGTTCAACCCGGAACCAGCCCAGGACCGCGGTCCACATGGGCTCTGGGCCTAAACGCTCCAGGACCATATAAGACTGGGACTGGGGAGGTGGGCTGGGAAGTGAGTCGGTTTTGTGCATGAGGCATGCGAGACCAGGACCAGCTGGGAAATGGGTCGGTTCAAGCGGTCCTAACCAATCCTAAACGGGCCCAACGACTCCAAATTTTAAAACAAAAATCTGCACGTTAAGGCATTTAAAAAGTAGCCGTTTGGGATGCCAAAATAGCCGTTGGCTATTTACAAAATAGTCATTTAACACCCTCCCCCAACTTTGTTTAACCCCAAATTTTGTATAATTATATTTTTTTTCAACTATAGATACCCCCTCACTCTTATTTTTCTCACCAATTCATCAGTCTCTCTCTAATTTTCTTTTATAGTTGCTTAGTTTATTGTTGCAATTTGAGAAAAATTGTGAAGTTGGTGAATTGAAGTCTTCAATGATAATTAATTTTGAACAAGTTGTTCGTCAATTTAGTAAACTAGTTCTAACTCTTAAGTTTTAATATAATAGTTTTATATATTTTGTATTCTTTGATTAATTAACATGGATATTTAGTTTAAAAAAATGTTTAGGAAAAATAAGGGTAAATCTAAGAGCGGTGAATCTAATGGCCAACCTATTCCTCTTCCACTTTCCTGGGCTCCCCGACCCAATCCCCATACTCGTCGTACACCTGCTCCTATTCTTGATAGTGATACTATTTTATTACAATTAACTAAGACTCAATATTTGAATAATATTGGAGCTGGTGAACAATTAAACCATGAATATATAATTAAATGCTCTTTATGGTAATCCAACTATTGCAAAAATGCTGAGGAAGAAATAGATTTTGATGAAATGCAACCGGATGACGATACATCTGTTGAAACACGTTCTCAAGGCACTAAACTAAACGTGTGTTCATATTTGTAGGTTTTGATAAATGACAAACGACGCGCAATTGACATATGACGAGGTCCAAGCACAAGCGCAATTGACACATAACGAGGTTCAAGCACAAGACGAACAAAGATCATGATCAAGCAAAGAAATAAAGTTATGCATGAGTCGTTCTTTAATTGTGATCTTGATCCGACAACTAACTCAAGACTTGGCTTCTCTCGTAAAACCATTTTTATCAAATCATGCATATTTAATTTAAAGCAAAATGATTTTCAAAACATTTTATTTTAGCAAAAATGATTTTTAAACATGCCTCTCAAATCTGGACAAAGATAATCGATTATGTACTTTATGATAATCGATTATGTTAAGACAATGTACACAAGATTTACAAAGCTGAACAATAATCGATTATGTACCTTATGATAATCGATTATGTTAAGGCAGTGTACATTAGATTTTTCAAAGCTACAAGATAATCGATTATGTACCTTATGATAATTGATTATGTTGAGGCAGTGTCCATTAGATTTTTCAAAACTATAAAATAATCGATTATGCACATTATGATAATCGATTATGTTGAGGCAGTGTCTATCAAATTTTACAAGACTGTAAAATAATCGATTATGTACTTTATGATAATCGATTATGTTAAGACAGTGTAGTCTGAAGTTTTCAAAATATAAAAGATAATCGATTATCCTTATAGCATAATCGATTATGCAAATGACCGTTGCCAAAGTATTTTTAAACTCTGAAAGATAATCGATTATACACAATCTGATAATCGATTATGCTAAGTAAAATCTGCATATGATTTTTTGAACGTTGTCAGGTAATCGATTAGACACAATCTGATAATCGATTATGTTAAGTAAAATCTGAATATGATTTTTTGAACGTTGTCCGGTAATCGATTATACGATTTGGATAATCGATTATGCTGCTTAAAATCTGGGAATGATTTTTGAACGATTGGAAAATAATCGATTATGCAAATCAGATAATCGATTATCTTAGCACAAAATCAGCAATTCTTGATTGGCAATTAGGCAACGGTTGTGGGGGTTTTGAACACTATAAATACAACTCAAAATCAGTCTTCTAAGTACAACAACTGATTATATTCTTGCTAATGCTTGCATACTCTCATATTCATCATTTTCTATTCATTTAATAAGTTTTTGAGAGCCAAACTCTTGACGAAAGTTGTTGTGTTCTTGAGCGTATTTATTTTACTCATATCTACTCTTAAAGAGAGTCTTGTCTTGAGTGCTAAGTGTTAGTATACACTTGAAGGGAAGTGTTAATCCCTTGTGGTTGTAAGAAGGAACGTTTTCATTCCTTCGGTTGAAGTCTTGAAGTGTGGTATCTTCGAGCAAAGGTTGTTGAGGCTTGTGTGACTCAAGTTCTCAATTAGTAACGGTTTGTTAAGCACCCGTAAGCTTAACAAAGTTAGTGGAATCTCGAGAGAGTCTCTCGGGGACTGGACTAGCAGAGGTTGTGGTGAACCAGGATAATTTCGGTGCGCTCGTCCCTTATTATTTACTTACCGCACTTATTTCAATCCTGCAATTTTTAATTCCGCAAGTTTATATTGTTTTTTATTATAACGCTATTCACCCCCCCTCTAGCGTTAAGCGTATATTCTAACAATTGGTATCAGAACCCAACTCTCTGAAAGACTTAACCGTTTAAGAGAAACAATCCATGGCTTCTACTCGTGACTTTAATGCAGGAATAGGTGAAGGACAATGCTCCACCAGACCACCACTGTTCGACGGCACAAACTATACGTACTGGAAGGAAAGGATGAGAATATTCATCCAATCGAATAATTTTCATCTATGGAAGGTTATAACGAAGGGAGAACAAATTCCAACCAAAAAGGTTGAAAATGAATGGGTTCCAGAATCCGAAGATGAATACGATGCGGATGATATCCGAAAAGTGCAGAACAACGCTAGAGCCATCAACTTATTATATTGTGCTCTAAATGCTGATGATTACAGAAAAATATCATGTTGCACAATGGCTAAGCAAATGTGGGATAAGCTGGAAATCATGTACGAAGGTACGGACCAGGTAAGAGAAGCTAAAATTGATTTTCTAACCCATGCATATGAACTGTTTCACATGAAGGAAGGCGAGAGGATCGATGACATGTTCGAACGATTTTCAAAAATCGTCAATGACCTACATGCTATTAAGAAGACCTTCATGGATAAGGAAATTGTCTGAAAAATTCTCCGAAGTCTCACTCCGGAATGGAGCTCCAAGGCCGACGCGATTCAAGAGTCTATCGGCGTTTCAAATGTCACCATCGACGGACTAAGAGGTAATCGTAAAACCTATGAATCTACTATACTTAACCCTTCGTTTAATGATCAAAGGAAACAAAGAATCGCCCTCAAGGCAAGCACGACTCAACCTCAAAATGATGAGGACTCAAACAACGGAGATAACGAGTTCGGACTCGTTATTAAGAGGTTTCAAAAGTTCATGCGAAAAGAGTATGAACTAAAAGGCAAACAACAAGGAGATCAAGTAAAGTGCTATGGATGCGGAGAAATCGGGCACATTAAATCAAATTGCCCAAACGTTAAAAAGGAGAAGAAACCCTTCAAGAAACGAGCATACATATCTTGGGGAGGTGACTCTGGAGACGAATGAAGCGACGATGAAGAAGACGAAGCCGCAAATCTATGTCTCATGGCACACGAAGACAATCAAGAAGAGGTATGTCAAATTTCTTCAAAAAAATTCTTTTCTCTTGAGGAAATGCAAAATGCTTTTGATGAATTGTATAGTGAATTCATTAGAGCTTCCAAAACTGTTAGAGACGTAAAGAAAAACTCTTCTTTGAAAGAAAAAGATTTTGAAAAACAACTCTCTTTGAAAGAAAAAGATTTGGAAAAATTGATTTTGGAAAATGAGAAGTTGAAAGAAGAAAACAAATTTTTCGGCAAAAGAAGCGCCGACAAACCTGAGAGTTCTAGTAAAAATTGTATTTCTTGCATGCATCTAAAAGATGAAGTAGAAAGACTTACGGGCACCCTAGATAAGTTCGATTCTTCTCATATAAATTTGAATGATGTTCTTGTCAATTTGAAATCAACCAAACATGGCATAGGTTTCAAAAACGAGCCTAAAGAAAAAGTTGAAGCCATCCCCCAACAACCCAAGGCTCAACCTAGGATAAATAAAATAAACATTCATCCTAGAAATAACCATCCTAGAATCAACATGCATCCTAGACCAAACACTAGAAGAAACTTTGAACATTTTAGAACGCCTAGAAATGGCTTTCAACAATCGCAACCTAGACATACTCGACCTAGAAACAATTATTCTAGAAACGCTGCATATCCTAGAACAAACAGTAGGAGAAATGATTTTCAAGGATTGCGCAATAGCCATATTGTCAAAAATAGAGCAAACGATTTTCGTACCTCCAACTACTACCAACCTAGAAGAATGCATAATCCTAATGTCATTTGTCACTATTGTAGTCGAATAGGACATATTGCTCCTGCTTGTTTTACTAGACACAGACACTTAACTGCATGTCAAGCACAACAGCATTTTACACCTAACTCTCAAGGACCCAAAACAGCTTGGTACCAAAAACTCATTGATTTGTCTTGTAGGTATGTTTGAAGGGATCAAGTGTACTTTGGTACCTTGATAGTGGATGCTCCAAACACATGACCGGAGACGCATCCAAGTTCCTTCAACTAGAACACAAGGAAGGAGGAAACATTATTTTTGGAGATAACAACAAGGGAAAAATTATCGGCATTGACTCGGTCGGTAAGAATGAATCATCTTCCATCAAGTATATATTGCTAGTTAAAGGTCTAAAACATAATCTCTTGAGCATAAGTCAATTATGTGACAAGGGAAATCTTGTTTTGTTTGATTCGGAAGAATGCTTAGTTTTTCGTCGTAGTGATTTTAAAATTATTCTTCGTGGTTTTAGAATTGATAACATCTATATGGTTGATCTTGAAAACTCTTCATCAGAGTATGTGAATTGTCTTATGAGTAAAGAAGATGATATGTGGTTATGGCATCGTAGAGTAGCTCATATCAACATGCATCTTTTAAACAAATTGGTTTCACAAAATTTAGTTATTGGTCTTCCAAATTTGAAATTTGAAAATGACACTATTTGTGATTCTTGTCAAAAAGGGAAGCAAACAAAAGCATCTTTTAATTCTAAGAATATTGTTTCAACTACAAGACCTTTGCAACTTCTTCACATGGATCTCTTTGGACCATCTCGCATTGAAAGTCTTGGTAGAAATCGTTATGCTTTTGTTATTGTTGATGATTATTCTAGATTTACACTATTTCTTGCTCACAAAAGTGAGGCTTTTCAAAATTTTAAATGTTTTCTTAAACGTGTTCAAAATGAAAAGAACACAACCGTCACTTCCATAAGAAGTGATCATGGGGGAGAGTTCGATCACAATCTCTTCACTGACTTTTGTGACGAACTCGGTATTGAGCACACCTTCTCTGCTCCATGTACACCACAACAAAATGGAGTGGTGGAACGGAAAAATAGGTGTCTCGAAGAGATGGCTAGAACCATGCTCGATGAGGTTAAGATTCCCAAACAATTTTGGGCGGATGCCATGAGTACCGCATGCTACGTTTTAAACAGAGTAGTCATAAGGCCAATACTCATGAAAACTCCCTATGAACTCTATAAGGGAAGGAAACCTAATCTCTCCCATCTTAGAGTATTCGGTTGTAAATGCTTTATTCATAACAACGGAAAAGATAATTTGGGAAAATTTGATGCCAAATCGGATGAAGGAATTTTTCTTGGTTATTCATCACGTAGCAAAGCATACAGAGTATTCAATAATAGAACCGAAACTGTTGAGGAATCCCCTCATATTGTGTTTTCCGAAAATAATGCTCGCTTGGCGAGAAAGGATTCTGGTTTTGATCTTGCAGGTATTTTAAACACAATAAGTCCTCAAGACAAAGTACAAGAGGAAAATCCAAAGGAAATTCAAGATGAAATCTTGGAACAATCATCGGAGGAAGCGCCACCACTGGAGAAAGAAACGAAACTGCCCAACGCGTGGAGGACAATCAAAGACCATCCTCTCGACAAGGTAATTGGCGACATTGAACAAAAGGTAAGTACTTGAAACGCTCTTAAGAACACCTTAGGACACACTTCTTAAGAGATCACGTTGTCAATTGGTCAACATCTTCACAAAGCTCTTAGAGAAAGAATTCTTAATTCTTGACTCCACATTGATCCAAGTCATGCATTGCATTATTCTTTTAAAAATTTACTAACTTGAGCGTCGGAGGCGCCTAATTCTCTTTTGCAGGTATCACTAAAAGCAGGGGAATTATAAGACGATGGTGTAGAATAATCGATTTCTCTAAAGTCGATAATCTATTATCACTTCTTTTTGTCTTATGCTGACTATGCCGGAAAATCGATTAGCAAGTATCACTAATCGATTATTTACGTTTTATGTTTATTATGCCGGAAAATTAACATAATCGATTATGCAACACTACAATCGATTATCTAACAGTTTTTGCTTTGCATGTTTTTGGATGGTAAATATAAAAATCGATTATCAATTTTTACAATCGATTTTGTTGACATTATTTTTCAGATGTTAATTGTGACAATAATTCTGTTTTGCAGGCATCGCCCCAAAGACAGGGGGAATTATAAAGCACTGGTGCAGAAAAATTGATCTCGTTTAAGAATAATCGATTTCTCTTAAGTACATAATCGATTATCAAGTATCAATAATCGATTATGTTGACATTATATTGTCCCTTTTATAATTGCGATTTTTGGTTAATCAATAAACAAGTTATTTACAAATGTTTTTTTTGCTAATGTCAGAAGGGGGAAGAATAAGGGCTATGCACTTAATATTTATTTGGCATAAATTGAGGGGGAATTCATATGTTGAGGGGGAACTAATTGCATATCTATATACTTGTCTTGGATCGTCATTATGAATTATCTAATATGCATATCCCGATATTGGTTTGCCATTATCAAAAAGGGGGAAATTGTTGAAACACGTTCTCAAGGCACTAAACTAAACGTGTGTTCATATTTGTAGGTTTTGATAAATGACAAACGACGCGCAATTGACATATGACGAGGTCCAAGCACAAGCGCGCAATTGACACATAACGAGGTTCAAGCACAAGACAAACAAAGATCATGATCAAGCAAAGAAATAAAGTTATACATGAGTCGTTCTTTAATTGTGATCTTGATCCGACAACTAACTCAAGACTTGGCTTCTCTCGTAAAACAATTTTTATCAAATCGTGCATATTTAATTTAAAGCAAAATGATTTTCAAAACATTTTATTTTAGCCAAAATGATTTTTAAACATGCCTCTCAAATCTGGACAAAGATAATCGATTATGTACTTTATGATAATCGATTATGTTAAGACAATGTACACCAGATTTACAAAGCTGAACAATAATCGATTATGTACCTTATGATAATCAATTATGTTAAGGCAGTGTACATTAGATTTTTCAAAGCTACAAGATAATTGATTATGTACCTTATGATAATCGATTATGTTGAGGCAGTGTCCATCAGATTTTTCAAAGCTATAAAATAATCGATTATGCACATTATGATAATCGATTATGTTGAGGCAGTGTCTATCAAATTTTACAAGACTGTAAAATAATCGATTATGTACTTTATGATAATCGATTATGTTAAGACAGTGTAGTCCGAAGTTTTCAAAATATAAAAGATAATCGATTATCCTTATAGCATAATCGATTATGCAAATGACCGTTGCCAAAGTATTTTTGAACTCTGAAAGATAATCGATTATACACAATCTGATAATCGATTATGCTAAGTAAAATCTGCATATGATTTTTTGAACGTTGTCAGGTAATCGATTATACACAATCTGATAATCGATTATGTTAAGTAAAATCTGAATATGATTTTTTGAACGTTGTCAGGTAATCGATTATACGATTTGGATAATCGATTATGCTGCTTAAAATCTGGAAATGATTTTTGAACGATTGGAAAATAATCGATTATGCAAATCAGATAATCGATTATCTTAGCACAAAATCAGCAATTCTTGATTGGCAATTAGGCAACGGTTGTGGGGGGTTTTGAACACTATAAATACAACTCAAAATTAGTTTTCTAAGTACAACAACTGATTATATTCTTGCTAAAGCTTGCATACTCTCATATTCATCATTTCTATTCATTTAATAAGTTTTTGAGAGCCAAACTCTTGATGAAAGTTGTTGTGTTCTTGAGCGTATTTATTTTACTCATATCTACTCTTAAAGAGAGTCTTGTCTTGAGTGCTAAGTGTTTGTATACACTTGAAGGGAAGTGTTAATCCCTTGTGGTTGTAAGAAGGAACGTTTTCATTCCTTCGGTTGAAGTCTTGAAGTGTGGTATCTTCGAGCAAAGGTTGTTGAGGCTTGTGTGACTCAAGTTCTCTGTTTGTAACGGTTTGTTAAGCACCCGTAAGCTTAACGAAATTAGTGGAATCTCGAGAGAGTCTCTCGGGGACTGGACTAGCCACAGGTTGTGGTGAACCAAGATAATTTCGGTGTGTTCGTTCCTTATTATTTACTTACCGCACTTATTTCAATCCTGCATTTTTTAATTCCGCAAGTTTATATTGTTTTTTATTATAACGCTATTCACCCCCCCTTCTAGCGTTAAGCGTATATTCTAACAACACCGACTAGTCCTGCTCCTGAAGTTAACCCAACTAATGATAATCTAAATGAAGCCCCATCTGACCCTCCCTTTACTACCCCTACTTTTTCTAGAGAACGTCCCAAACAGACAAAAAAAATCTATTTTTTGCCTTCTTTTACCCAACTAATTCCACAAAATAAAGCTAAGTGTAAAACTTGTGCAAGGAGTTATGTTTTAAGTAAATATTTCGACAGTCGGGGGGAGGGGGCTTTAAAAAGACACATATTGATAACCCTCAAGATAAAGCCGAATATCTTCGTATGAAAATCTTTGCCGAGGTGTCAAGTTTACCTACTCCTAGTCAGGTTTACCCTAGTACATGGGCTAATCAATTTCAACCAAAAATTGACACTGTTCCCGGTGGTATTTTATATTATGATCCAAAAAATATTAGGAAGAATTGGCAAAATTGTTACTGTTATGTGCTTACCCTGTAGTTTTCCTTCTAACCCTCACTTTGTGCTTTATACTAGAAAAATTTGGAATCCTACTTAAAAAGTTTTTCCTTGCGCAAATGTAAAGATCGATATTTATAAATATAAAAATAAATATGAATAATATCTGCGCTGTTTATTTACTCATATAAATTTTCATGTTGCTATTTCAACTGATATCGGTAGAAGTAGTAATAACTGTGATTACCTTACTGTTACCAGTCATTAGATTGATGAGGAGTGGATAATGCAAAAGCGCATTATTGCATATAGAATAATTAATTCACATTACACAGGGCAGTTTATTGCTGGAACAACTACAAATATTTATAGATATTTTTGCATTATTGATAAAATCATGTCCGTTTCAATGGATAATGCTACTAGTAATATAAATGATGTAGCTTTGCTTACCACTACACTAAGTCCTGCATTTAGCAATATTTTTCATGTTAGATGTATTTGTCTTAATTGGATTTTTTATTCAATCAATTGAAGTAAACTTAGAGAATATTTTAATAGATGCGACGAATTTGGCCTAAGAGAAAGAAAGGTTCCAAATCCTTGTCCGACTAGATGGAATTACATGTATGAAAGCTTAGTTGTTGCATATGAATGATGGGAAAGTTGTTGCATAGGAACCCCGTAAACTCAACGTTTAATGCTCATGTAAGTGATGATGATGAGCACCTTACAAATGCGGATTGGGCTAATGTTAAAATACTTGTAGATTTTTTGAAAACTTTATATTTCTACAAATGAATTTTCTGGGCAATATTGTCATACTATTTTTAGCTTTTTAGTTTATATTGCAGAACTTGAAAATTTATTTGCTTATTTTATAGAGGGTGGGAATATTTATGAACAAGCTATTGATTCTATAAGAAAAAAGTTTACAATTTCTTTTCTTCCCTATTTCCCGTATGCATGGTGTTGCTGCCTTGTTAATCCTACTATGAAATTAGTAGGTCCTCAATTTTGGTATGAAACTGTTTATAATAGTTTAGCACTTAAAAGAATAGGGGTTGTCTAAACTTCCGGAAGCAATAGCCTCACTTAAAATAAATGCTCAAACTATTTATAATACTTATCAAGTTGCATTAGATCAGGCTAGATCAAATGTTCCAACTCCTTCTTCTTCTGATTCTCAATCATCTAAAAGAACTATGGGAGTAAAAGCACTTAGTGCTTGGGCTGGGTTATGGGGTTCTCAAGGTTCTATTACTAGTAATATTTCACAACTAAATGAGCTTGAAATTTATTTGTCACAGGAAATTGAGGAAGTGAGTCCTGACGGCTCCTTTAATATTTTTGATTGGTGGAAGGACAAAAAAAATACTTTTCGATTCTTTCAAGGATGGCCCGAGACATTTTAGCTACTCAAGATTTAACAGTGGCATCAGAGAGCACTTTCAATCAAGAAAGACTTCAACTCACTGATTATAGAGCATCTGTGAGAGGGAGCTTGAAAAAATTAGTACTTTTCAGAGATTGGATCTGTTCGGAAAGAAAAAATTTTGGATTTCTGAATCAAAACCAGAGGTAGACGAAACTTACGAAGAAATACTAACTGAACTTGCGAAGGATTCTGCTTCGCCCGGAAGCGGTGATGAACAAGCTTCTTTTACGCTACCACCAACGGAAATTCCTACGGACCTTAATGGATTATGAAGTTTGTAAGCGATATCATATAAATTAATATATAACTTATAATTTGGCACATCTTGATTAGTTTTTTTTCTTCTCAATAGAGGTATTAGCACCTTATTGTGTTCATTCCATAGGAGGGAGGAAGACTAAGAAAGATATTTTCATATTTTATTAATGCTATAATAAAAATTATAACGCATTGCCTAACATATTTTTATCACCATATTTTTTTTCTAACTTCTATTAAATTTTGTAAAAAAGAGAAAATCTCACTTTATACCCATTAATTCCAAAATATTTACCCTTTAATGCCCAGTCCCAAACTATTTACTACTCCTACCATACTACCCAAACTATTTACCTGATAGTTTCACTTCATATATATCTGCCCGAACACTCCATTCGTGTTGGAATTAATAGTTTGGAACTTTTTATTCTGTTTAGAGATGTTTAATCATAATTTTCTGGCTTAGATCGTAATGAATTGTATAAACTTGACTCTTTTACCAAACACCTGATTATTGTGAAAAAGTCTTTTTTGAGATATGTTTTAACAATCCGGTCGGTCAGTTTGAGAGTTATAATCATGTTCCCCCATTAACTGCTCATTTTTTATTCCACAGCCGTTATATAACTTACTAGGTTAGTTGGTTCGGGTCTGGAGAGATTCCAGAGTGAATTGAGACACTTAGTCTCTTTATTGAAAGCTTAAGTTGGAAAAATTGGCTGGATGTTGATTATGTGTAAACGAACTCGTATTTGAATTTTGATGTTTCCGTTAGCTCCGTTAGGTAATTTTGGACTTAGAAGCGTGCCCGGATTGTGATTTAGAGGTCCCTAGTAGAATTAGACTTGAAATGGCGAAAGTTAAAATTTTAGAAAGTTTGACCGGGGTAGACTTTTTAATATCAGGGTCGGATTGGATTTCTAAAGTTGGAGTAGGTTCGTAGGGTCATTTGTGACTGGTGTGCGAAATTTGAGGTCAATCGGATGTGAATTGATAGGTTTCGACGTGGTTTGTAGAATTTGAAAATTTCAAAGTTCATTAGGCTTAAATCCGTGTTATTTATGTTGTTTGAGGTGATTTGAGGATTCGACTAAGTTTGCATTAGGTTATAAGACTTGTTGGTATGTTTGGTTGAGGTTCCGGGGGCCTCGGGTTGATTACGGGTGATTAACGGACTAAGTTTTGAAGTTTGAAGATTGTTGAAGACTATTCTCTTCTGGTGTAATCGAACCTGCGGAGTAGGAACTGCAGGCGCGAGCCCAAAGAAGCGGGAAGGAGCTCACATGTGATGACACGGCCCGTCGTCTCATGAGTTACCATCCCGTTTCCCCAATTCTATGCTTGTTCAAGTTTCATTAGCGGTATATGGTGGGTTTGAGTTAATTCAGATTGGTTTGGTAGGAAATGAGACTCTTAGTCTCTTTACGGAAGGTTGGTTTGGAAAAGTCAACCGGATATTGACTTATGAGTTAGAAGGCTCGGATGTGATTTTCAGGTGATTCGGTTAGCTTCGGGGGATAATTTGTGACTTAGGAGTGTGATCGGAAGTGATTTTGGAGGTCCGGTGTAGAATTAGGCTTGAATTGGAGAAGTTAGTATTTTGGCGATTTCCGGTTGATAGGTGAGATTTTTATTCGAGGGTCGCAATGGAACTCCGAGAGCTTCAATAGCTTCGTTAGGTAATTTGGGATGTGTGTGCAAAAGTTCAGGTGATTCGGAGGTAATTTTGGTTGGGTTTTTGATCGAATGCCTGTTTCAGAAGTTTTAGAAAAACTTAGGCTTGAATCCGATGAGAATTGATACTTTTAGCGTTGTTTGATGTATTTGATGATTGGAACAAGTTTGTATGTTGTTTTGGGAGATGTTGGTGCTTTTGGTTGAGGTCCCGGGGGCCTCGGGGTGATTTCGGATGGCTAATCGGGAAAATTTGGACTTAGAAATGCAGCAGAAAATTGTAGCAGCAGTGCAAGGTATTTTGTTCTTCGCGATCGTGGAGGGCTCTCGCGATCGCATAGAAGGATTTGGGTGTATTTGATTTTTGCTCTTCTCATTCGCGGCCATGGGGACGCGTTCGCGTAGGTTTGATTTGGATTGCTTCGCGTTCGCATGAGTGCATACACGTTCGCATAAGAGAAATTTGAGTCCCAGGGCAGTTTCCCTTCGCGTTCGCGAAGGGTGGGACTCTTCGTGTAGTTAAATTTTCTGAAGATTCACATTCGTGGGTTGGGCAACGCGTTCGCGAAGGGTTAGTTTTGGTCTATGGAATTCTGTTCATCGCGAACGTGGGGTGTTGACCGCATTCGCATAGAGTTAACTTTTTGGGCAGAAGGGTTTTATTATATTATTTCCTTCGCTAGTTAAGTCTCATTTCCACTATTTTTGAGCAACCTTGAGAACTTTTTGACGAGGATTAAAGAGAATTTTGACTGGGATTGATTGGAGGTGAATCTTATGACCTAAAAACATCATTTAATTGAAGAATCAACGCTTAAATTCATGAAAATTTGATTAAAAGGGGAAGAATTAGGGCTTGGCTTTTTTAATTAAAAATTGGGATTTGACGGAGTATTTAGCTCGGATTTTTGAATTTTTGATATATGTATACTCATGACGAGATAAGAAGTCCATTGATGTAAAAATTTCTGAGTTTGTAGAAGAGGGCCCGGTGTTCGGGTTTTACCAATTTCGGTTTCCTTGATATTTCCGACCATTTTCGATTGGGGATTATTCCTTTAGCATATTGTGAAGTATTCGTTGTTGTTTTGGTCAGATTCGACGCGCGAGGAGGTTGATTCGAGAGGCAAAGGCATAGAGAGCTAAATTTTTGGCCGGCTTGAGATGAATAATGAATGTAAATGATGTCTTGAGGGTTTGAAACCCCTGAATTTCACATCGTAGCGCTATATTGAGGTGAGATACATGCTCTACGATGAGTGCAGGGTTGTTTACTATTGGGGATTATGACTTCGTCCACCCCGAGTGATGCTTATGCCGCATTTTCTATTAGAAATTATTTGAGAATTATCCTACTTGGATTAAATTGTTGCATTTGGGCTTCGTGCCAATTATTTGATTCCATCAAGGATATCACTATTTTCACATTGTTTGGCATATTATTTAATCTCAGTCCCAAGTTTTAATACTGTTTTGCAAACTCAGCCATCTTTCTAAGATTTGAAAACTTAAACAATATTTTATTGACTTTTTGAGGTGAGAACTGTTATGTTAAGAATGCCCGAGAGGCTTATGTGAAATTTCTAGACTGAGCATGGGCTGCATGCCGCAACGGTATTATACCGATATTGAGGCTGAGAGCATGGTTGATGCCACGAGATGGCTTGATATTGCGCTTGGGCTGTAGGAGCCCCTCCAGAGTTTGTACACACGCCCAGTGAGCGCCGTCGACTATAAATAAAAGGATCGGGCTGCACGCCGCATCGGGTACTAGAGTGTACCGTTCTATATGTTGCATTTCATTCATGCATTATGTTCTTTATCTAATTTACCGGTCATAGTATTTTTGTACTCTTTTTTTATTGACTCGTTACTTTATTATTAAATTCTCTAAAATTACCAATTATAGTTTACTTTGCTTTTTCCATAATATTTTATTCTCATCCTTTATTTATGTTTATTACTTACTGGGTCGGAGTACTCACATTACTCCATGTACCTTGCTGCAGATCCAGGTGCATCATAAGCTGAGTGAGGATTATAGTTGAGTAGCGCAACATTTGGGAGCATTGAGGTAGCTGCATGGCGTTTGCAGCCTTGATCTCTCCCCTCTATCTCTATCTTTTATTTCGCATTTCCTGGACAGTCTTGTAGTAGGTTGAGATTCTGTATTAGAGGCTCAGATTTGTGGCACCAGATTCCATTTGGGGCTATGTTGCAGTATTATGTTAAACTTTCGCATATTTTATTATTATTCCTAGACTTTTAACATAATGGATTAGTAAATTCCATGTATTCTTTATCTATATCTATGTAAGAATTTAGGGAATGTCGTTGAATGGTCGGCCTTGACTAGCAGTGTGTTGGGCGCCATCATAATCGGGGTTGGGGTCGTGACATCGCAAAGGCGAAAAGGAAGGAGTTGGGCAGTGGTCGCATGTGCGAGGTTCTTTCCGCACCTGCGAGACCGCATATGTGGGTCTATGGTGCAGAAGTGCTTCCACAGAAGCGAAAAGGTGTGCTCATGTGCGATAGCTGGAGGAGTTAGTGGTTTTTAGAGAAGTAGACTTTCCACCGCAAAAGCGGGATTTTGGCCGCAAGTGTGGAAGGCCTAGGTAGAACATATAAATACGAGACTCCGAGATTTTTTACCATTTTCATCATTTTGAGGTCGGACTTTGGAAGTTTTTAAGAGGGGTTTTGAATATATTACTGAGGTATGCTCCTTGTGTTTATTTTTCTTCAATAATGATATTTCCCTACTGATTTTCCATCTAGTTGATGTGTTTTTTAGGTGAATTTTTGGGGTTTAAGGCCAGGGATTTGGAGAATGAATTTTGAGGATTTGAGTGACTATTTGGTATCGAATTTTGGTAATGTTTTTACGGTTGACTCGTGAGTGAATGGACTTTTGATTTTTATGACTTTTGTTGGATTTTGATATGTGAGCCCGGAGGTCGGGATTGAGTCGATTTCGGATTTGAGCTATAATTTTGTATTTTTCTTGTGAAATTAATTTTTTAAGTCCGTATTGATTATATTGCTCTGTCTGTGATTAGATTCGGGACATTTGGAGGCCAACTCGCGAGGTAAAGGCATTTTGAAGTAGAATTTTGCTCGAATTGAGGTAAGTAACAGTTCTAAATCTTATTCTGCTGGTATGAAACCCCGGATTTTGTGTTACGTGATTATAAGGTGAAGCACATGCTAGGTGAGGCGTGTGGGCGTGCTCCGTGGGAATTATAACTTGGTCCGTTCCGGGAAACTGTAAAGTTGAATAATCTACTTTTAGCTATATGCTCTCTATGTGTCATGGAGATTTGACCGTAATTTATATTAGAAATAATGTTTATGCCATGTATTGATATTGCTGGGACCCATAGAGACCATGTTACCTGTTGAATTACCTGCTAAATACTGTTTGTACTCAGTCTCAATTTTTACTAGCATATCATATCTCAGTATCTGTTATTCTTATTGATACATCATGCTATAAGAGTTTAGGCTGCTTTTTCCCATTTTCTGAGAGCCCGAGAGACTGAAGAGATTGATGACTGAGTGAGGCTGATGGCCTCTATATTGAGGATATTTATGGGATCGGGCTGTACGCCGCAACATGTTTTATTGATTTATGCCATGATTGGCTTGATATAGCACTTGGGCTGTAGCAGCCTCTCCAGAGTCATTACACACACCAGTGGGCACATGCACCTATTAAGTGCGAGTGCTGAGTGATCGTGAGGAATGAGTAACTGTGAGGAATTAGTGAATGTGACATTGGAGCGAATGGGAGAACTGAGTGATTGTTGCCCTGAGAGGCTGTGATGACTTCATTATTGCTGCACGTAGTTGCCCTATATCATTGTTTTGAAAAAAAAAATTGAAAGATGTCTTTATCCGATTTTACTTGAACTTGGCATAAACGTACTGATTTGACTTAATTTACCAGATTTGGGAAGCATGTCTATTTCCTTGTTAAGACTACTAATAATAAATTTTAACTGCATAGCTCGTCATTATCTTTCAGTTCCTTACTAATTATTATTACTTACTGAATTGGTTGTACTCACCCTACACCCTGCACTTCATGTGCAGATCAAGGAGTTTCTGGATGCAGTGGGTATTGATAGTTATCGTAGATGACCGTTGAAGATAGCGAAGTAGTTGCATGACATTCACAGACCTTGTTTTCTTCTTCCTTATTTTTTTGTCTTTCGTTGTATTTGGATTCAGACTATGATAGTAGTTTTATTTCCAGACTGGTTATGTTTAGATACTCATAACTTAGTGACATCCAGATATTGGGGCTATTTTTCGCACTTGTGCTTTTGGTTTAACCCTAGTTTACGAAAACTCTATATATATTTTTTTGAAAACTTTTGATTTACTTTTCCGTGAGTTATTGGAAATATTTTGAAAGTATCGGCTTGTCTAGTATCATTGATAGGCACTATCACGACAGGTTAAGATTTGGATCGTGACATATGCTCTTTAACGTTTGTCTACAAGCAATAGTAGCCACAAATCTCGTCAAGTTCAAATTTTGAATAAATCAACAATCCTTTTCCGATAGATGAGTGCATTGAAATATTTAAATCAAACTATGTCACATTTAGGGTGTTTAAAATATACTAATATTTACCAATATAAAATAGTATTTCATCTATAAGGCAGTATAATTTTTCAGCAAAAAAGTATTTGGTTGACCACCTTTGGAATAGTATGGCTACGCTACTGCCTATTAAGTTGTCTCTTCTTATGGGCAAATTGGAGTAGTAATTATTGCCACACCTAATATAGTTACATTATACCAATTGCAATGCATCCGTACATTGTGGAACGAGAAAAAATAATTTTCTGCCATTTTTTGCTCTGTCCTACATCAACGATTTAACATTGATTTTGCAGATTTAGCCACTCAAGCACGTCTGTGTTAAGCAATCCGATATGCATAAGATCGATAACAGAGAATTGTATAAAATTGACTCTTTGAGATCTGCTCTTCAACGGGTTGTCCACTGGCTGTCTCTTCCTCAATGCAAATTGGAGTTATATATAATTATTACCACGTTCCTCTGCACTGATTTGAATACAAAAACGTGAGTTATATAGCGAATATTCAATAAATAATAGAATACTTAAATTTTTATTTTGAGAAGGATAATTAACTCAGAGGAGGCAAAAAATTTACCAAAATAATTTTTAAAATAAAAAATAAATATATGCTCTAATTTTCCATCTAAGGGAATTCAAATGAGCACTTTCTTCCTCCGCTCCACCTATGACCATACCTAAAGCCGTCAATATGGGCTTGACTTGCTGGGCCGACCTAATCCACCCGTTATTTAATAGTCTTGGATTAAGATTTTGAAGTCCATTTTAAAAAAGTCTTTTTAAGTCCGGTCCAAGTAAGTTTGTGGCCCCATAAGGCTTGACCGAGGCTGAATTGGGTTAGCCCGTGAGCTTAATAACGTATTTAATTAAGAATAAAAAAATACAGGGGAACTAGAAATAACAAGAAGAGTAATGTAATCTCAAACTGGTCATATTCTTTATGCGATATAAATATTTTTTGTTAAAATTTTAGTTATTTCTTAATGTTTAATAAATTAACATTGCATATAATTATATGTTTAGATAAAAATAAAGATTTTAAGATATCTTTGTTTCACAAGAGGATTCAAATGTACTTGATGAAAATAATTTATTGGTGTTGGATATGCCATGAGTACCTTGAAATTAATATTTTTGATTAGTTTATTTTGAGTAATGACTTTTAGTGAATGAAATATTGTCTTTCTTTTTTGTGTTTTTATTGTAATCTATTGCAATAAAATTAAAATTATTTAGTGTTATAGAAGTTATAGAAACTTTTTATCCGACAAATATGTTTTTTGACTTGTTAATATATATATATATATATATATATATATATATATATATATATATATATATATATATATATATATATATATATATATATATATATATATATATATATATATATATATATATATATATATATATATATATATATATATATATATATATATTGGACATGCCCATGGGGCCGTAATCCACATCGAGTTGGGTTGGGATGACCATTTTAAGTTCCATCGAAATATTGGGCCGATCCAGCCCAATTTGTCAAATGCCTAAGCCCGTGTGGGCATGGTCAGTCCGTATTGAAAGTTCTAGGCACACCCTAATAATTACTCCATCCGTTTTAATTTATGTAAACTTGTTTGACTGGGCACTGAATTTAAGAAAAAATGAAACTTTTGGAATTTGTGGTTCTAAATAAGTTAAAAGGGGGCCATAGTATTTGTGTGGATTTAAAAACTTCTTATTAAGGGTAGAATTGTAAGTTCAAGCTAAATTGTTTCTAAATTTAGAAATGATTCATTCTTTTTGAAACAGACCAAAAAGAAAATAGGTTCACGTAAACTGGAATGGAGGAAGTACGTGTTACTAATACCAATGTGTCGGTAGAATGGGAAAATTATCTTTTATGTCTACGTTAACTTTATTTTTTATTATACCATTGACGACGTATTTTACTCTTCAACTAGATTAATCAAGGAAATAACATTTTTTAATCGACCTCTTTCTAAATATTGTTGCTTTGGATCTCACATCCTTGTAATTGTACCAATAGCAATGTTTCTTACATAGTGGAATGAAAAAAAAAATAATTTAATTTTCTTAAATGTCGTGGCCGGTACGTCAAGTTTATGAATTTGATATGGATAACGATACAAGAGGATATAAAAGGGTATAAATATTAAAAATTTTACTTTTGTAAAGAAATGAATTATTCTTTTCACTCCTTGTTTATAAATAAAGTTAATTTTGATACAAAGCATGGTCAACATAATCAGAAATTTTTGGTTCTTCACATAATATGATCATTTTATGAGGTTGATTTGGAATATAAAGATTATAACGATAAAAATAAAATGAAATGGGAGGTGGATTAATTTTTAACGACAGTAAGGGGTTCCACTTTTTGAGTAACGTTACACAATTAATTCGTACCTTATAGAAGAGGAATTTAGTAAAGCAGAAATTGATTTTGGATAGACTACCCGGAAACAACCAAAGCTTTCTTCAATAACGCCATAACCTCTATTTTGTCGACTTATACCGTACTTTTTCCGTTTAACTTATATGATATTGTTTGACTAGACACAAAATTTAAAAATAAAAAAAATATTAAGTTCTATATCAGAACTCTGTAAATGAAAAATTATCAACCTATCCTATCAACCTGATGAACTGTTTTAAGCCAGTTAGTAAAGGGTGGGCATATGTTAATCTTGTTAATAGTTACCCCTAAGGGAGCCCAAAAATAAATAACATTTGGACGATATAAGACTTGAAGCAAATCCAGAATTTAATAATTATGAGTGCCATCATATTTGAGCTTGCCGCTAGTGCAGTGACTGAATTCGGGTGTATATTTGGTTGACTGATGCTATTTTGAATTAATTTGGTTCGGCTCGGGACGGTCTATCTTGAATTAATCTGATTTGTTTTATAAGATATTTGAGGCATAAATAAATATGTGATAAATAAACTGAAAATGTTTGGTCCTTTATTTGAAATCAAGAAAAATATAACATTAGACGGATAAGAAAATAATTAAAATGACATTATAATAAAATTTTGAGATCTAGAAGAAAGAAAACAGAAGCAAATGTTATTTTGTAATTTCATAAACAATAAATAGGGTTGTACAAAGTGAGAAAATACATAATATAGAAAAAAAAAAGAAATTAAGAAAAAGAGAAGCAAAGAAAAGGAAATAGAAAAAGAAAACGCCAAGAGGAAAAGTAAAAGTGGTCTGCTAATATCGATCCTAGGTATTAAATGTGAAAAGGTGGCATTCAAGCATGGGACATACAGCCAGTTTGTGTCTTGGGGTGTCACTCTTTTAGTATAACTCTAACAATCAGACTGTCGTTTTGAGCATTTCCATCCCGTTTAGTTATTTGAAGTCTTGAGTAGCATTGTTTTATGTATTATATTTTGTGTGAATTGTTGTGTTTCCAGGTTTATTGGAATTAATTTGGAAAAGTGATTCTTAACTAGAAAGCTTTAAATTAGAGAGTTGACCAAATTTGTCTTCTTAGTATTGGACCTTGGATTGGAGTTTTAATAGTTCCATTAGATTCGTTGGGCATTTTGGACTGGAGCATATTTGGATTGCGATTTCGAGATCCGTATTTGAATTTGGCTTGAAATGACAAAAGTTGGATTTTTCGGAAAGTTTGACCGGGAGTGGACTTTTTTAATATCAGATTTGGATTGTGGTTTCGAGAATTTGAGTAGCTTCATTGTCACGACCCGAAATCCACTAAGGGTCGTAGTGGCGCCAGACACCGCTGTCAAGCCAGCTAACTCAAATGCTAAATTAGATCTCGTTTTATTACTTTTGAAATACAGGATTTTTCTTTCATTTAAAAATTAAATTTAAAGTTTAAGCAATTAACACAATACTCTAATCCATCCCAGAACCCGATGTCACCAGTGCATGAGCATCTACTGATAAGAGAAATAAAATACAACATTCGCCCAGAATACAAGGGATGGAAAGTAAATACAATACAAAGGAAGAGACTACTCTAACTGCGGCCGTTTCGAATGATGCAACTCACCTAATCCTAGAATTATCCACGCTGCTATGCCTAGCAGACCATTGGAGTCACATATACCTATACAACAAAATGCACAGCAAGTGTAGTATGAGTACAAAAATAACATGAATACAATGAGTGTCCCGCCTAATCCTGAATGGGTATAGACGAGATGGTCAACTTTGACACTCTCTAATGGTCCAATAATTATCAATCTTTAATAAATATATTAAATTGTGAATTTATTTTGTAAACATGATTCTAATCCAGATAGAGCAAAACAAGTAAACACATAATTCTTTCATAAGAATTTTTCATGAGTCCTCTTTATTATTAACAAATAAGTCTCGATCTGTACGAACCGACCGATCGTTTTGAGATTTGCAATTAGATATCCAGTTCTCGGGCATAACTTGCCCTGTGTTATGCATTATAACTGATATGGATCGTTGGTTTCGAGTTTCAGGAAAATTGGGATGAATTTGAAAGAATAGTTGCAGTTGAAAACTTTGAATTTGAAAGATTTGACCAAGAGTTGACTGATGTGTATATGAGCTTGAATCAAAATTTTCATGATTTGGCTAGCTCCATTAGGTGATTTATGACTTAGGAGCGCGATCGGAGTTAGTTTTGGAGGTAGGAATTTGGCTTGAATTGTCGAAACTAGTATTTTGGCGATTTCCAGTTGGTAGGTGAAATTTTGATCCGAGGGCCGGAATGAAATTTTCAGAGTTGCTGTAACTCTGCTATGCGATTTGGAATGTGTGCACAAAATTTCAGGTCATTCGGACGTGGTTTGGTTGGGTTTGTTTTATCAAAAATGGAATTTGGAAGTTCTTGAGATACATAGGCTTGAATCTGATGATGATTGATGTTTTGATGCTATATTGGGTGTTACGAATGCTGGAAAAGTTTGAATGATATTGTGGGACATATTGACATAATTGGTTAAGGTCCCGAGTGCCTCGGTGGATTTCGGTAGGTTGACGGAATGGAATTCAGACCCCAAAAAAATAAAAACCTCATGCAATTTTCTACAGAAGCTATCTTTGGACAACAAATGTGCAGTCGTGGAACACACTTCAGAGCTCTATATCTTTTGATCTAAAAGGAATTTTGAGAGGAGTCAAAAACAAAAATTGTAGCCCTTTGTGTCTAGTTTACAAAAAGATAAGGAAATAGTAATTTAGGCATCCATAGAGAAAGTTATGATCAATTAAAGATGACTGGTAGAGCAGTTTCTCAAGAATTTTATGATTTTATGGCGTCGATTCTAGATGCTCATATTTCGGGATATATAAAGATTTATATGGTTTTAAACCTATTAAATTAAGATCATTGAATCTAGTTTCTAAATCTTCAAACCGTTTGTCATTTGGATATTTGTACAAGACGTTATGAGTGTTTAAACAGAAGGTGTCCGACAAGGATTTTTTTTAATAGGATGTACATGAGCACACGTGCAATGTACAACTCGACGAAGCACGGGTAGATTCTTTAAACACGGATTTGGCTTATTTCTTTTATTTATATCATTTGGCTTGGATGATTTTGGAGAGAATTTCGAGGGAGATTTTTTCACGCATCAAATGTGAGTTGTTTCTACTTATTTTCAATTTAAATACAAGATTATATATGAATTAGAACATGAAAATCAATAGAAAAGTGGAGTTTTAGGGTTTGTGATTTTGAGATCTTCTAGGATCGATTTGAAGGGTCAAACGAGCTCCGATTTTTGTGTACTTTATATGTACAGACTAGTGAGAGGACGAAGAACATTTTGGAATAAAAATTTTTAGTTTTGAGACGTGGGCCCGGGGCTCGGGTTTTGTCAAATTCGTGAATTTTGATATTTTTCTATTGCTTTCGATTGGGTATTGTCTCTTTAGCATAATGCGACATATTCATTGTGATTTTTGGGGGATTCGTCGCACAAGGAGGCTAAATCAAGAGGCAAGGGCATAGAGAGCTAGATTTTTGGCCGTCTTGAGGTGAGTAATGCTTGTAAATGATATCCCGAGGGTTTGAAACTACGGATTGCACATCGTGGTGCTATATTGAGGCAAGGCACACACTTTATAATGGGCGCGGGGTTGTTTGTTATTGAGGATTGTGACTTGGTCCATCCCGAGTGATATTTCTTCTATATTTGGTGATTGAGACACATACTATTTTGATCTTAATTGGGCTTGTTGCCATGTTTGGGCCTTGTGCCGACCTGTAGAATCCTTAGCGGATTTTGGTTAGTTTTCCTCACTTCTTTGCATAAAATATACTCTTAGTCATGGCTTCAGATTGTATCCTTCAAAGATTGACATTACTGTTTTAGCATATTTTGCATATCATTTGGTCTCAGTCCAATGTTTTTAAATATTGTTTTGCAAACTCAGCCATACTAATAAGTTTTGAAAACTTAAACGATATTTTAAATGATATTTCTAGATGACAACTACTATTTTATAAACGCCCAAGGGGCTTATGATGATTTTTGGACTGAGCATGGATCGGGCAACGCGTCGCAACAGTGTTACATTGATATTGAGGCTGAGAGCCTGGTTGATTATATTGATACTGAGGTCTAGAGCCTTGTTGATTACATTGATATTGAGGCCGAGATCGTGGTTAATTATACTGATATTGATATGAGGCTGAGGGCCTAGATTTGATGCCACGAGATGGCTTGGTATTACGCTTGAGCTGTAGGAGCCCCTCCGGAGTCTGTACACACCCCCAAGTGAGTGCCGTTGACGATAAATAAATATGGATGGCCCGGGCTGCACGCCGCAGTGGGTACTAGAATGTACCATCATATGCATTGCATTGTATCTAAGATATTTATTCTTTATTTGTTGTTTGTGCTATTTATTAATATATTTATCTGCTGTTCTGGTATTATCTGATCACTCTTGAAGAGGATAAATTTTAGATAGTGGTAATAATGACACTGTATGATGCGTTTGGTCAGGTAACAATGGCTGACCAGGAACAAGAATATTGCCCGAGGGGCGGGTTTCTATGCATAGTGTCACTAATTGTTTGAAATTATTTTCGCAACTGTTGAAAAGATCATTCTCAAAAGAGTTTTAAAACTGATCCAAGATATTTCTAAAGAATTCACAGTTTTGACTAATTTTCTCAATTGAAGGGCTTTTCTCTGCTTCTATACATCGTGATGATCTGCTATACGTGATTTCTTACTGCTCAGTTATTATTTACTTTTATTATTCACTGAGCTGGAGTACTCATTTTACTCCCTTCACCTCGTGTGCAGATAATGGCATTTGTTAATCCAATAGCGGGTTCTAAGCTGATTAGAGGTTTTTTTCTATCGTAGCTGAGCAAGGTGACTGCCAGAGTTCGTGACACCTTAATTCTTCCTTTGATTCTAAATTTCATTCTGTACATTACTGGACTTGTAGTAGTATTTAGATTCTTCTAGACGCTCGTGACTTGTGACACGCTGATTTCGGGCTGAGTTGGGATGGTTCCCTGGTTTATCATTTTCTCCGCATTTATGATAATTTTATCTATGATTTTGACTTATTCATGCTAATTTACTGTTAAAAGAAGTATTGTTAGTCTGTTGGATGGCCTTGTCTTCACAAGATGCTCCATCATACTGGGTTTGGGAAATGGGTCGTGATACGAGCCAAGGAAAGGTAGTGAAAACTTTAATAAGTTCATCAACAACACAAACATGTGCAAATCATGCCGAGGTCGACGGTCTGCTCCAACTGAAATGTAAATTGTGATATGCCGAGGGTCGAGCGGCCAGTACCATAGATGCATCTATTTAATTTGCCGAGGCGTCGGCCTGTTCCAGAAATAAATATATACCCTGATCGCGAATCATGCATGCGACACAAACACACATAAGAATAGATGCTCTATCAATCAAATAAGAGCTTATCGGGGAATATTTATTCAAGTAAGCTAAATTCTCCTTTAACAATTTTTAAGAAATGAAGATTAACCCCTTTGAAAATTATTTAATAATTTTAATGTGATTTAGGCAATTCAAGCCATCAATAGGTTCACAATAATCTAAGTATAATATGCTTTTGGGTCCTAGACTACCCGAACAATAGCATAATAGTACCTAAGCACGGACTCTCGTCACCTCGTGCGTACGTAGACCTAACAAATAAGAGTATATATCAATTTAGCTCACCTATGGGTCCCCCTCACAAGATTAGAAAGGAATCTCATCTTGCTCTGAAGATCCACGACCGGCCCTCTACATCCTTCCGAAAGCTAGAACCAACGCACAAAGCTCCAAAATTAGCCAAATAACGGAAAACTACTGAGAATATATCCAAATACTTGCTAACAATTTATATTATACAATTTCCTAACTTTGCTTCATGAAACAACCAAAATTCCCTCGGGCCCGCATTCCCGGAATCTGAAATTTCTCGAAGATAAAGCTTACCCATAGCTTAAGGATCAAGAATATATGATTTCTATTCCATTCCCAAACAATTTTCGTGGTTAAATCTTTTTACCAATTTTTAGGTTTTTTATCCAAAACCCTTGATTTCCTTAATTTCACATGTTAAATCTACCCAAAATCTATGTATTTAACTTATGATAGGTAGGATTAACTTATTCCCAAGTTTCTAGGTGGAAGCCTCTCTCAACAAGCTCCAAAAACACCCCAATGCCATCAAAATGAGAGAAATGGACTCAACCCACGATTTGAAACAACCTTCTGCCTTCAGGCATTTTCGCTTCTGCGATGTATTTTCCGTTTCCGCGGTCCCGCTTCTGTAAACCGCTTGCCGGTTTTGCGGCTCCAAACAACCCCAGGCTTTCCGCTTCTGTGGTCAGCCATACCGCTTCTGCAATTCTGCATCAGCGGATCAAGGGTCGCTTCTGCGGTCAGCCCTACCACTTATGCAGTTCCGCATCAGCGGATCAAGGGTCGCTTCTGCGGTCCTGGCTGCCCTCCTGCTCAACCGCTTCTGCGGCTTCCTCCTCGCTTCTGCGGTCCCATTTCCGCAGAAACAGAAATACCAGATACCAGCAAACTCAGCTCTTCCAAAATCCAAATTTTGATTCGTTAACCACTCAGAATCCACTCGAGGCCCCCAGGATCCCAACCAATCATACTAACCAGTCCCAAAACACATTACGGACTTGCTCGAGGCCTCAAATCATAAAAAACAACACTAAAACGGTGAATTACACACCCTATTCAAGCTTTATGAACTTTCCAACTTCTACTTCCGATGTTTAAACCTATAAAATCATGTCCGATTGACCTCGAATTTTGCAGACAAGTCATATTTGACATTACGGACCTACTCCAACTTTCAAAATCAGATTATGACCCCAATATCAAAAATTTCACTTCCGATCAAACTTCTCAAAACCTTCAAATTTCTATCTTTAGTCAAATGACTTCAAAATGACATACGGACTAACGAATGTACTTCCAATCGCACTTCCAACTCCTGAATCACCATACGGAGCTACTATCAGTCTCGGAATCCCAAACGAACATCAATAACACTGAAATGCACTTCAAGCCGAACTTATTCTTTCAAAATGCTAACTTCCACAATAGGCGCCAAAACGCTCTCGGTTTATCCAAAACCCACACAAGGCATACGCCCAAGTCCGAAGTCATTATACGAATCTGATGAAATCCTTAGATCCCGATTCCGAGGTCATTTACTCAAAAATCCAATCCTAGTTCATTCTTTCAATTTAAGGCTTCTGAAATGGGAATTGTTTTCATTTAAATTTAACTCCGATCTTCCTGAATTTTAATTCCGACCACGCGTACAATTCATAACACCTGAAATGAAGCTGTATGGCTTCAGGCTCTTGACGGAGTGCTAGGGCTCAAAACGACCTCAGGTCGTTACATTCATAATATCATTTGGGACTCATGTGCAAAATTTTGGTTCATTCCGGATTGATTTGCTATGTTTCGGCACAACATATGGAAGTTGAAAAGTTCAAAGTTCATCAACTTTGAATTATTGTGTGATTCGTCGTTTCGATATTGTTGTGTGTTTTTTGAGGCCTCGATTAGGTCCGTGTTATGTTATGTAACTTGTTGGTGTACATGGACGCGGTCCCGCGAGGCTTGGACGCGTTTCAGATCAATTTTTCTTCATGTTTATATTACTGGTTGCTGCTGGTTCATGTGTGACCGCACCTATAGCTGGTTAACACAGGTGCGATGGTCGCATAAGTGACAAAGGAGTCGAAAGCGGAAGTACTGTTGGGAGAAGTAGTCTGTAGAAACAGAGATTTTCTTGCATGAGTTTGGTGCAAAAGCGATTGGTAGCGCAGTTTAGACTCGCACTTGCATGTGCACAAATGCCGATATATTACTCTAGGCGCAAAGGTAGACCTTCGATGTTTTACCACAGAAGCAGAATTTTAGTCGCTTATGCGAAAAAGCAGATGCTTTTTATGTGGCCGCAAAAACAGAAGTGCTGGGCAGAATGATAAATATAAGGGTTCGCAATTTTGGCATCATTTTAATATTTTCAAGCTCGAATTGAGGCGATTATTGAAGCAATTTTCATCACAAGGATAGGGGTAAATATTCTACACTTGGTTTTTTGACGACCCAAAGGGTGACCACCTTAATTCTATCTTTATTTGTGCTTCTGAGGCTTTGAAAATCTCTTATATGGTTGCCTCGATTTGCTTGCGCAGTCCGGCGCGAAGGTGGAAAATTTTTATGTAGAAATATTTGAATTCCGTGTTAAAAATAATAAATTTTGATAATAATATTGCTATAGTTGACTTTGGTCAACATTTTGGGTACACGAACCGGACTCGTGATGTGATGGTCCTGGAGGGTCCATAAGGAAATTTGGGACCCGGGTGTATTCCTGGAATCAAAATCCGAGATCCCGGGCCTGAGTACCGAATTTTCCGTGAAATTGTTTTTTGAAATTGCTTAAGGAAAAATGAAAATGAAATTTGATCAAAAGTAATGGTATTGGGCTCGTATTTTGGTTCCGACACACGTTGCAAGTCTTAATAAGTATTAAGCGCTATCTATAAAGTTTGGTTGAAAACAGACGTCGTTAGACGTGTTTTTGACTAAAAATGGAAAATTTGAAAATTTTGAACTTTGAAATGAAAATCATGAGTTTTAGAGATGGATTCTTTGATTTTGATATTATTTTATCGATTTGATCGCTCGAGCAAGTTCTTAGGATGATTTTGAGTTAGTGTGAGTGGTTGGTTGGGAGCCCCGAGGGTTCGGGGATGTTTTTGGTTCTTTGGACTTAGCAGATTTTCTGCAATTTTTGCAAAGATCCCTTCTTCTATGCGATCGCATAGGGTCCTCTTCGATCGCATAGAGTTCCTTGTCAGCCCTCCCATTTTCTTCTATTCGATCATATAGTCTGACCCGCGAACGAATAGCTTGGCCAGTCATTTTAGTGCGATCGCATACCCTTTTTCGTGATCGCATAGTATTTAGAACCCAACCCAGGTCAGACCCCGTCTTTCTCCTACGCAAACGCGTCTTCCCCCCTGCGATCTCATTAGTCAGCTTTCCCTTTCTCTATCCGATCGCAATCCTGTTCCTGCGATCGCATAGGCCAATTTCCTTCAGCGATTTAATTTAGTCCAGAACAGTCTTTTTCCAGATTTCTTCAAAATTTCTCTCACGAGCTCTCCTCCTACACTCTCCATTGACGAACTCCAAGCCTTTACTTCACCATAACTCTTTAGGTAAGTGATTCCAACTTCATTCTTACCTTATTTCTTCATTTAATCATCAATTTTCTAGCCCTAAATCATAGAATCATGGTAGAAATTAGCGCTTTTGGGTAGAGTTAGATTTTTGAGAATTTTGGGCGATATAACCTCAATTTGGGGTCGAATATTAAAACAAATCATATATTTGAACTCGTGGGGCTATGTGTGATTGGTTTTGGTCCGAACCTCGATTTTGGACCATGTGGGCCCGATGTCAGATTTTGGTATTTTTGGAAGAAAGTTAGGAAATGCATTTCTATGCTAGGGCATTGTATCCTAGTGCTATTATTGATAATATTGAATCGATTTATGTTAGATATCGTTGGTTCGGGGTCTAATTCTAGAGGAAAGGCGATTGTTGATCTTTGAGTTGCTATTTTCGGATTCAAGGTAAGTGCTTGATCTAACTTTGGCTTGCGGGAATAGGATTAGGATAATATTTGCTATGTGCTATGTAGAGTCGGTGTATATGTATGGTGATGGTTACCTATGCGCCCGAGTCTAGCATGACCGTGAGTCATAATTACTACTAAAATGTCGAAAGAAGTGAACAATTGTGATAATTACTTGTTAAATGAACTATGGAATGATAGTTGAGAAGCAAATGAGCTAAAGAAGGAATTGTGGTAGTTTTCCCTTGCCGGGACTTGCTGTTGAGTTGTTTTCCCTTGCTGGGACTTATTATTGGGTTGTTCTTCCCTTGCCGGGATATTTTGGGCTGTTAGCTATACCCTTGCCGGGTTTGATTGTTATATTGACGAGCTTCCTTAACGGGACCTCCTTTCGAGAGATTGTTAGAGTTATTCACTTATATTATGGGATCGTGTGGCACGCCGTCCACTCATATATTATAATTATGGGATTGTGTGGCACACTGTCCATTTATATATCAAATTATTGGATCATGTGGCACGCCTCCCACTTATTGTTATTGGCCTGAGATGCCGGTACATTGTGCATGGAGAATACAGGAGCATGTGGCGTGCTGTCCACTTATACATTACATTGTGGGAGCGTGTGGTACGCCGTCCACTTATATATTATACTATGGGATCGTGTGGCGCACCGTCCACTTATATACTGTATTACGGGATAGTGCGGCGCGCCGTCCACTTATATACTACCTTATGGGATTGTTGGTTTACAGTCCACTCAGATTATACATTATGGGATCGTGTGGCGCGCCGTCCACTGTAGATGTATGTATCACAAAACTTGGAATATATCTACTGTTGTTTCTGATGTTCCATCTATATCTAGTACTCCCCGATAGCATGTCCCCTCCCAGCTTTATTTGTATTATGTTGTTATTGTTTCATTCCCGTACTTGTATATCATATTTGCATAGGTTAATTGTAGTAGGTCCTGTCTAGCCTCGTCACTACTTCGCCGGGATTAGGCCACACAAATAACAACACATGGGCTCGTTTGTGCTGATGCTACACTTCTATGCCCCTTTTGTGCACAGGTCAGGAGACATCTTATGGACCGTAGTAGTAGTTTGGGAGCGTGCCTTTAGTCCAGAGATTTCTAGGTAGTCCGCTGGTGTCCGCGGGCCCGAAGTCTCTTCTATTTAAATTCTGTTTGCTTTTCATTGTATTGAAAACTAACTCGTTATGTATTTTCTTTCAAACTCTTATGTGTAGTAATTCATAATAGTCCTTGAATATTGTGACACATCAAAACTTGGGTAAAGGATGATGTTAATTTTTCCGCATTTTTCTTTCATTAAATATTAAATTTAGACTTCCGCTTGAAATTATTGTTTTATTATTACTAGCTGGGGAAAATTAATTGAAAAGGTATGTTTAAGTTGGCTTGCCTAGCTCCGTCAGTAGGCACCATCATGAACTCCGATGGCGGAAATCCGGGTCGTGACAGTTTTGATCTTATTCATGAATTTATCTTCATTTTTGCAATTGGTTGATGGATTTTAAAGAGAAATTGGGGGTTTTAGCCTAAAGTTCCATAATATTAATTTTTGAGTTTTGAACACTGAATTGGAGTCGGATTTGAGTGAAATTAGTATAGTTGGACTCGTAATTTAATGAATTATCGAATTTTGTGAGTTTTATCAGGTTCCGAGGCATGGGCATGGGTTGGACTTTTTGGTCGATTTTTGCTTTGATTAAAGATTTGACTTTATCGATTGAGTTATTTTCTTTGATATTATTTGATGTATTTAAATTTTTTTTGGCTAGTTTTGAGCCGTTCGTATGTCCGTACGCGTGAGATGGCATTTTTGCAGCATCGCATGGCTTATCCATCATCTGGTTGTAACATATGAAGGAAGTTACAGGGATTCATCTACCGTTTTCCATTGTTTAGGCAAACCTACTCTTTGGGAAATTGTGGGACTATCTGCATACCAGTAAAACTAGGGCTAACACACATTTCGATTCCTGGTGGGTCAAACAAAGCATGGACGAGATTACATGGGACCGAAATCGAAGCTGGAAACTTCTTGTACCAAGGCCTGAACAGAGTGCTCGCCACCGCGCCAGAAGACAACACTTCCCCGACCTAGAATGAGCTCCGAGAAATCGAAAAGCATGACAATGGTTGCTCACGACTAATGGAGGGCCGTGATAATCCCTATCCCACCAAATATCACGGTGCGGATCTCACACGATATCGATAGCGGATTAGTAATTAACGAGAAAGGAGGATTTTTACCTTTTTTAAGAATTGTACTAGGCAATAAAAATTTATTTTTCTGCTCTCTAGTTGAAAAGCTCTAATTTTACTGTTGTTCTTTACACGCAATTGGCTTCGAATTGAGGGTTCGGTCGAGGGAAGAATTGCTACCCGGTCTTAACATCACAATTGGTTTGATTATTCCTTTGTCTTTAACTCGTTTATCTAACTTTCTAGATTGTTTGTGTTGAATTTATCCATATATTCTTAAAATCGAGTATAAATTTACTTGTTATTTATTTTAAGGGTAAACAATTGTAATACTCTAATTTTCATTTATCTATTTTATTTCCTTTAATTGATAATAAGAATTGTGAGAAAAAAACACTTGAGAAAAATAAGAAAGAAGAAATATAAATGGGTGACATTCAGCTAATAAAAATGAAATAGTAATACAACCGCTTATTTATTACACAATACTGGACTAGAGACTCAAAAAGGGACACAAAAACAAAACAACAGGGACGAAAATATGAAACACAAATTGACCTATAATAATTAAGATCAAAGAAGATAATCCCATCTCTTATTATTCTTCTCCTCATTTTTGCATACTACCAAATTCTGCGGTTGTAAAATTAGATGCTTCATCATCCTTACTCGATCCTGCATCACAAAATCGAACAAATGCAATCAATATACAAAATTAACTACGACACTTATACAAACAACTTAATTTTAGAAAAAAGTATTTCCGCAAAAAAAGATAAAGTATTTTTGGCCAAAAGGAAACTTGGCCGAATACGCTATTAAAACCCAAGATAAAGAAACCCTTCGTTCACATGTATGTATTAACTACTATAAAATTGATGCAGTGCATATATTTCTTGTAAGATTTTTCTATTTATATTAGTAAAAAATATGCGGTAATAATCACTAGAGGCATCTGTAGCCTGTCTGGCCGTGCTTCTTTTTAGCCAAACCTGATTTTTTTTCAAAATTAAGATGTTTGGTCTAGATTTTACAAGAAATAAAAGTGCGTTTGAGTATAAGTACAAGCATTTTTTAAGAAGCAATTTTGAAAAGCCTTTTTAAAAAAATATACTTAAAACACTTATTAAAAATTTGGAAATGATATTCAAAAGTATTTTTTAAATTGATTAGCCAAGCACACATCAAATATGCTGATTTCCAACATGCTACTATTAGAAGCAATATTTGATGTGTCTACAGAGAGAGAGGAAAAAGGTGAATTTACTTGGAACAGTCAATGTCAGCACTGATAGCGTATGGAAGATTGACACCACAGGCACTTGGAAGATCCCCAACTCTACTCCAATCAAGTCCAATGATAGTTTCACCAGCAGCTTTCAAGCAAGTACATGCAGTTTGACGGTCAGTTGTGGTAGTGGCAACGGCGTCTAATTTCTTGACGCCGACGCAACACGTTCCAAGAAGCCCAGTTTTTGTACGTGTCTACCTCAGTGCAAGTTAGGGCATTTGCGCAGCTGCCAATATGCACAAAACCACAAAGCATGCAATCTTTCCAGCCATTTCTGTTGAGTACGAAAAACTCTTGGCACCTTAGGGTTTTTATAGGGAGAAGGATTGAGTTTAAGTGGGAGAACTAGTTGGTGTTGAATTAATTATTTTTATTTATATATGTATTGATTTATATTTTAGTACCTTACGTGCATGGAACTTCCATGGACCATGCATGTTAGGGTGTTGGGGTTCGCGAAATAAAAAAATGAAACCCATGCATAGAGATTTTCTTTTTGTTATTTGTTCAAGAATTCTTTTTGAAGCAAATTTCATTACCTACTTTTGTATCAAAACCAAGTCGAGTATACCAGAAACTTTTCATTTAGTATTCCCTCGTTTCAATTTATTCTATTTGCCTTAGGTTGATCACTCGACACAAAATCTAATAAAGAGCTGAAAGATTTTTGAAACGTATGATCTTAAACAATTCTAGCTATAAAAGCTTTCTTTTAAGAAAATACTAAAATATGGTAATCGTTTTGAAACAGATTAATAAGAAAAGAATGTCAATTTTTAAAACATTAATTATGCGGAAAAGAATTCAAAATGTCCCTAAACTATTAAAAAGGGTTTACAAATATCCATCCACCTATTGGGCTAAAAATATCTCTCCATCCACTTTTTAATTTTTTAAAAATAAAGTTCCCCAGATAGAGTCTGGGTGTTGTATTGCAAAAAGTGAACAATGAGGGGGGTTGTACCTTACCTCAGATACAAATACAACATGGTGATCCTATCACCCAAAAGAACAATAACTTATATATGACTCTACTTCTCAACCTATATATACAACATATTTAACTAACAAAAAAATTATTCTTCTCATATTTTGTTCTAATAATAGGCATTTGCCACTTATCCATAATGAATGCGCCTCTAGCTTCTTTTGGTAAATGTCGAAGGCTTGGAAGATCAGATTTGAGCCAGAGATGGATGCTATTTTGGCTAATGCATCAGCAACCTTGTTGCCCTCTCTATAACAATGTTGAACTGTTGCATTTGCATGTTGGAGCAGACTTTTAGTTTTCTCCACCAACATTTGAGCTTCATGTTCTTGCTTCCTTCTTGATTGACCATGGTTATAATGATATTTGAGCCAAGTTCGAGAACAAAATTAGTGAGACCTAACTGTTTATAACATTTTCCTCCGAACTCAGCAGTCCGAGCCTCAGCCATATTATGACTGTCAAAGTCTATTGACATTGCGAATGCCATGATAAAATTTTGTTCCTCGTCTCTTATGATTCCTCCTATACCAGCTTTCCCGCTTTCCTTGATGTAACTTCCATCTGTGTTGATTTTGACCTTACCATGGGGCGGAGGATGGCACTGAACTTGCTTCCATGGTTGGACAGGTTTCAATTTTTCAATCATGTGGCAAAGTGAAGGCCAGTGATGTGGGTGTCTCCATTAGACATGAACATGACTACAATGGATTTGAGATTCCATATCACCTGATGGTACATGATGTTGTGATGAAATTTCCTTTGAGTGCCATATCTACATGAGTTACTTTGTTTCCAAATTTTCCAGCAAATCAGAGTTGGAGCCTCCTGTAGAACCAAGCCATGAATTTTATTCTTTGTTTTTGCATCCCATCAATTCTTGAAGAATGCCGCAATAGGAGTAGTTGGATGAATAATCCCCAACGGGTTGCCAATATTATTCCAAATGTGCTTTGCCGCTTCACTTTGCATGAATACATGTTGCATGGACTCTACCTATGGGATACTACAACAAGAACATCTCGAGGCAATATTAGTACCAAACTTACTAATCATGTCGTCAAAAGAAAGTTTTCTTTTCATAATTCTCCAAGTTAAAAAGGATATTTTAAAATGTATTTCCTGATGCCAAACATTCTTTAAAAAATTATTTTTCAATTTTTTTGTCTAATTAATTTCCACGCTGACTTATTAGAGAAATTCCATCCTCCGACAAGATCCAACTGAGGAAATCACCTTCAACATCATTACCAATATCAGTTTTACAAATAAAATTAGAGATGTGAGAAGGAAGAACCTGGTTTAACCTGTTGATGTCCCATTGGCCATTGTTATGAAATCCGTTACCTGCGTTTTGGTCGATTTCCTGATACCTTGGACCTGGTGAGCCAGTGGACCTTCACCCATCCAATTATCCCACCAGAAGTTTGAGGAACCATTTTGAAATTTCCACTTGATGTGCCATTCCACCTTTTTCCTGGTCTTCAACAAGTTTTTCCAACTATGAAAGTCAGCCGAAATCATGGATTTATTTACTGGATGAGATGTTGGGCAGTATTTGGCCCTGAGAAAAGTGGACTATAGAGATTTTTGTGTTCTAAACTTCCACCATCTTTTAATACTAAAAGTATCAATAATATCTTGCATCTTCCCGATTCCAATGCCACCTTCGTCTTTGGGAAGACACATATTATGCCAAGAACTCCAATGGTACTTGTTTGATCCATATGTAGATCCCCAAAGAAGTTACCGAAATATTTTTCCATGAGATTAATCGTACTTTTGGGGGGACTCATGGCTGACAGTGTGTACTTGGGGAAAGATTGAAGTATATGCTTCATGAGTGTGATTTCCCCCCCAGTAGATAGAATTTTGCTTTGCCATCCATTAATCCTTTTAACAATCTTTGCTAGCATTTCATCAAATAAGACAATATTTTTCCTTCCATTATAGATTGGGCATCTCGGATAATTGAAAGGAATTTTTTTATCCATGAACCCTGAAGCTTGCCTAATTCTATTGATCCTGGAGGCCGAGGTGTTTGGTGAAGTGATGAAATAACTCTTGTCGTTATTGACTTTTTGCCCTGAAGCCTATTTGTACCTCCTAATTTTTTTCTTGATAAGCTTGATGGATTTCCTGTTAAGTATATCATCTGTATACGCAAGGTGATTGATCTTTGGCCCTTTGTTATTCATGATAAAAGGAGTAAAATTATCACAACTGATGAGATTATTCAAGGACCTGGTTAGCACTTCAGCACTGATAATGAAGAAGGAGGGAGACATAGGATCTCTTTGTTTCAAGCCTTAAGAAGAGGCAAAGAAGCCTCTTCTATTGCCATTAATAATAATAAAGTACCAGACTTCATTAACCAGACCCCAAATGATGTCAATACATTCCTCAGAAAAGCCAAATTTTGCAAAACAGACATGATAAAGCTCCATGACATTCTATCATATGCTTTCTCCATGTCTAATTTGATAATAACATTTCCCCCGCAATTTTTATTCTTGATGTTATGAGTGATCTCCTGAGCTAGCAAAATATTTTCTGTGATAGATCTTCCTTTGACAAACCCACTTTGGTTTTCAGAAATGATTCTATGAATCATAGGATTTTGCCTTCTAGAAACAATTTTGGATATGATCTTGGCAGTGAAATTGCTTAGGCTGATGGGCCTAAGTTCTGAGAAGTTGTTAGGAGATTTTACTTTGGGGAGTAGAACCAGGCATGTGTGTGAAAAGAACTTGGTTAGTCTATTTCCATTGAAAATTTCTTCCACAAAATTCGTGATACCTTTTTTGATTATATTCCAGCATTTCTGAAAGAAGGTGCCATTAAAACAATCTGGACCAGCTACACTATTAGCTCCCATGTCGAAAACAACATCCTTGATTTCCTTAGTATTAGGAATTGGAGTCAGTACAATGTTGTCTTCTTCAGTAATGATCCTAGGAATGCAATCCAGTATATCATTATTGTTGAATTGGTGCTTGATGTTGAATCTCTTGTGGAAGTGTCTAATTGCAGCCTTTGCAATATTCTCATCACCTTCCACCCATCTTTGTCTATTATCTTTGATCTTGTGAAGTTGCAACCTCCTTCTTCTTTCTCTGATTAGGCTATGGAAATATTTAGTATTTGAATCACCTTCCTCAAACAAATTGATATTTGCTTTCTGTTTGAGAATAGAGTCTTGCATGAACATCCATTTGATGTATTTGGCTTGCCTTCGATTAAGCTCTTACCTAGATAGGTCTGTATCATATTGAAGATCAGGTTCTTCAAGGGCATTCATTTTGGCTTCTCAGTGATGAACATGCTCATATACATTACCAATCTCCTTCTTCGACCATTGTGTAAGCCTTTCGCTAAGCTTTTTAAGCTTTTGTTGAAGTATCCACAAGGCATTTCCACTAATAATGGAGTTCCACACATTTTCTACCAGGTTCATGAATGAAGGTTGTTCTGTCCAGAAATCCAAGAATTTGAGGTACTTAATACCACTATTGTTTGTATTATAGCATTTGAGAAGCAGAGGTCTATGGTCAGAACCAGTTCTAGGAAGATGTTTGACAATATTGTTCTACATAGTCCAGCACCACATGTCATTAACAAAGACTCTATCTTGCCTCTTCCAAATTTTTCTTCTAGCTTCCCAATTATTGCACCAAGTGAATTTAGGCCCAACATAGCCCAAATCCTTAACTTCACAATTGTCCATACATGAGCTGACGTCCAAACTTTTATACATTCTGTGAGGTCGACCACCCTGTTTCTCTCAGGTCCATAATAACATTGAAGTCGCCTCTAATACACCATGAACCATCAATCAACATGTGTGTGTTTTCCAGACTACACCAAAGGTCTCGTCTTTCATTAGCAGTACATTTTGCATCAAAACAGTTAAGAACATACTCTTGTCATCCATCCCATTCTGAATTTTAATGGTAATCTGTTGATCATCCACCGTAATCACACTTGACTGAATGTTTTTAGCCCATATGAGCCAAATTGCCTATTAGTGTTAGATATACAATGCTTGAGTCAACGGAATTTCATGTATCTGTAATTTTGTTTATACTAACAAATGAGTCCATGAGAGCTATGAAATCTACTTTGTTGATATTGAGTAGCTTTTTGAGTGTAGGCATTGCCTTTTTGTGTTAACACCTCTAATGTTCCAAAAAATGACACTAGCTAATCAAGGAATAAAGAGGTAATTAGTTTGATTTACCTCCATGAGGAGGCGTACTGTTCTTTTATTTTTTCTTCTGTTCCTTCTTTTTGTTTTTCTTTTTGCATTTGTTTACTGGAGAAAATACTTCTCTATTGTCCGGAACATTCTGCAGTTGATCTTCTGCTATCTGGACAGTCACAGTGTTTGGTGCTGCGATCTCAAATTGATGTTGCTTCTCTTTTCTCATTGAGACTGAGCCGTTTATGCTTTGTTTCTGCACAGGGTTTATGTCGTTGTTGCTTTGTTGGTGCACAGGGTTCATGTCTCGTTCAAGACATATTTCGGGAAAATTTTTTATTTCTGAAGGGATGCTGACTGACTTATTGACATACTCTTTCCAATCCAATTCCTTGGTTGTTTTAATCATCGGACTGCTTGTATTCAGTCCCTTTTTGTCAGTATCTAAATGACCATCCCTTATGCTGTCATTGGCATTACTTTCCTTTCTTGTTTCTTCACTGTTCAGCCCCTTAGAGGCTTAAATTTTTCTGTTGTTAAATTGGAGGATCTCTTCGTTAGGCACCAAAACAGTTTTGTTCTTTGGGCTACTGAAAGTTTTGACATGTTTGAAAGAAACTTTGGACCTCTTTTTCAGAATTTCCTTTTGTCTTATAACCTTGTTCTTCTTTGTAGTTCTACTCTTGATGCTTTGATTTTTTGGGAATGCATCATCTGTTTCTTGCTCTTTGACAGTACCCACTGGTATATGGGCAATGTTTTGATCATCCTTGGTGTTAGTAACACTCTTATTAGGCACCCTGTTTTTCCCCTGTTTCATATGGGAATGCCGTGGTTCATTGGAACTACCAGCTTCCCCTGTATCCCCTCTTTTGCCTTAAATTCATCTTTATTCCTTCTTTTTTTGTTCACTTCCTTCATTTGTTCTTTCTATTCCAGCTCTCTTTTCCTCTCTAAGACTCTGCCATTCATCATATTGTGACCAAGCTTTCTATAATGTTTATAATATTTAGGAACCTCTTCATATTCAAGTTTTTGAATGAAACCTTTTTGGGGAGCATTGTCGAATAGCTGCCTGACATAGACAGCATGAGGTTGTTGTTTAAGTAAATCAATCTCAATTCGAACCTTCGCCATGCTAGGTATTGTTTTACCACGCGTAGCAAGGTCCATTTCCAATGGGGTTCCCACGATGATATAACTTGCTTAACGTACTGCCATGTGTGCATATGAAATGGGAGACCTAGTAGCAACACCCATACCAGTGCTATTGGAAGGTCCTCCTCTGGTTTAATATCCGGTGACCACCTCTGAAGCCACATTGCTGTCCTTCTATTTCAATTACCCGTTTGAAACATACCACATTAAATCATCTTCATTTGTAAAATCCAGAAAAATATTAAAGTTTTCATAAACCCCAATTTTCACATTACCTTAGATGCAGATTATCTCTTTTAATTTTGACCTAATCCGGTCAATTTGGGGCCTAGGTTTAATAAATCTACCAATAATTGTGTGTTTACATTCTTCAGCTGTAATTCCATAGTAGTCTGATGCCTTAAATAGGACAGCTGGCTTCCCATTGTGAGTCGAATGAGTTGCAATGACAGAATTCCTTGCTTGTTGATTTGGGGGATGAAATTGTTCTAAGGCTGGAATTGTTTCAGCGTATATAGTCTTTTCTCAGCTGCATCAGTAGATTGGTTTATAGGTTGGTTTGTGGTGTTTTGGTCCCCCAGACGTGCCGGAGGGACGCCGTCCGGTGGGTTCATTTCGGAGGCTCGTGGGCCAACTCGCTCGGAGTTAGCCGTTATCAGACTGTTGCTTTAGAGAGAACCGTGAGAGAAATATTTTAGAGGGAGAAAAATGAGTTTTCCTCATAAGTAGTCAATCGTCAACCACTTTTTTTGTTCACTTATGCCCTTTTACCGTTAGGTCAATGCTAAATTAAAAATAATTATTATTCTTTTTGTAAAACTTGAAAAAAAAATTTCAAAATATTTTTATTTTTTTTAAACTATTGCACCAATAGTCCACTATTTTAGTAAAGTCTTCTTCTTTTTTTTTCCTAAAAAAATATATTTTTGTGTCATTGTTTTTGTTTTTTTAAAGTAAGAAGAACACGTAGCTGTATTTCGGTAAAAAATAACACGGAAAAAATGTTCAAATAAATTTGTAAAAAATCAGCAAGGCTTTGCACCAATTTATTTATTAGTAGAGTATTACTTTTATGATAGTAAGTAAAACAAAGTGTGTATATATATATATATATATATATATATATATATATATATATATATATATATATATATATATATATATATATATATATCTGTGTGTGTGTATGTGTGTGTGTGTGTGTTTGTGTGTGTGTGTGTTTTAAAAATTGTTTGACTTATATCTATCGATTATATCTGTTTAACCCGTTATGAAAAATTATCTCATTTTGAAAAATTATCTGTTTAATTTAATTCGTATATATATATATATATATATATATATATATATATATATATATATATATAAAGAGAGAGAGAGAGAGAGAGTTTGAATTAAAAGATAATTTTGAATTTATAGATAAATTTTTAAAATTATAATTTAAATTAAAAATATCATTTATCTTTTTTTATCATGTTATCATACTTAATTCGATTAATGATCGTATGCAATCATGTTAGGAACTTTTGTTGTTTTTCTAATTATTTAAATACTATTTTGCATCAAGCAAAAAAAAAAAAAAATCTCCATATAACTATAAAGTGCTTTCACATTTAAAACCCTCTAAGTATAGTTATTTGAAACACTGTAACTAGATTTGAGTAAGACGAATTTCTTTTAAAATAAATGTAATATATAGCGTACACATCTATGTTTATCCAAATAACAAAAAAGACTTTACAAAATCAAATAAAAGTTTACTTATATATATAATAAAGTAAACATACCTGCTGGAGTAAGAAACATCACAAAATCAGTCAATATTAAAAAAAGTTATTTTGTTTTCTTTTTGAAGAATATTTGTTTGAAGAGTCAATTTGCATAAATGGACATCAAAGAAATAATAAAATTTTGGCTATACAATTTCTATCATTAAATTCAATTTAGCACATTCAAGGAGTAGAAGGGTATACTAAAATCCCTTCATTTAGTTAGTTTTTAATCATTAGATTATGTGAAAGATTTCTTTTTTCAAACTCAACAAGAGAGAAATTGGTTTCTAATTGATAGTTTCTATAGTGACTTTTTAAGTGTAACAAAGAATATATATAAAAAATTTGTATGACGTGAAATATTTTTTTTAAAATGCAAACAAATTATTTCGAAAAAAATCTTTGATTTTTTTATTTCAAAGATAATAAAAAGATAAGATATTTTTGAACATTAATAGAGAGTTTTAAAATTATTATAATAGAAGTTATATCATGGATAAACTCAAAAAAACTCAAATCTTATGGAATAATATCTGGCAATATTATTGTTTACTTTTTATAGCTAATATAAGTAGATGATATACTGACAACGCATAATTATTACACATAATATATATGGATTATATATAAATTACACGTCGTTTAATTTTTTAATTTATGTGGTCGGGTGAGCACCTATTTGTGTTGATAAAGCTAAAAAAATGTAAATAATTTCAACCTATGACTAAACATATAATTAAAGTTCATATGTAAATAATTTTTTATTATAACTCATCCTTTTATGGTGTAATAAATTAATTTTTTGTAACAAAAAAAATAATAACATAAAAAATAAGATAAAAGAAAATAAATATTGAAAAAAATGTTAGAAAGATTTTAAAAATAGAAATAAAAGATGACAACAAATTTCTTCTTATGTTTCATCTTTGTTGAGTATAAAAAATTTGAAAGTTAATCTCATCGATTTCAAATATTATTTTTCACTCAAATACATAGATTATAAGATAAGAACATCTTAGAATATTTTTTTAATTTACATTATGTGTCTTTTTTTAAGATCACTATTACTAACAAACTGATATGATATTCGAATTTGAATTGGAATGCAGTTTGAGTAGTTTGCATTCCGGTTAATCCAAGTATGGTGTCGAAAAATAAACTTCTTGGTAATTTTAAGACAATATATGCAATGTTTTATCATAATAATAATTAACTATTTTAACATGTAATGATTCAAAGAATAAAATCTTTGTATATATATGGTATTAAAAATTTAAATTCTGGGGTTAGAGATATCGATAAGCTTACAGTGAAGTCATACTAAAATAAATCCGGCCAGAGAATCATTTAGATTTTTAGATAGTCGATTAAAGTGAATTTAAATTAAGAATAATATCTTCACTTGCATCATTATAAAGATAATCATTGTTATAATATACATAAAGTCTTAGAAAAAAAAATTCAAAAAATAAATATTTTTTGAAAGATAATATTATACCAAATAAGAGTTCAAGTCGTAGTATAAGAGTCACGTCGTAATCAAAAAATCGTTTATATCGTGTCAACTTTTGTGCTTTTCCATAAATATGAGTTATTATTTCACTTTTTGGCTATTTTTATGTTCTAATGACACCAAATAAAAGTTCAATGTAGTAAAAGAGTTAAGTCTTATCAAAAGAGTCATTCATTGTCTCAATGTTTGATTGTTTTTCTATAAATATGAGTTATTATTTTACTTTGTGACTATTTTTAAGATTCAATAACACCAACAAGAATGGTATCAAAAAAAAAAAATAGAAGAAATAATTAATTTTTTTCATTAATTAGTTACTATCCAATGATTATCTAGATTTAATGAGAAAGTGTAAACTTTAAGATTATTTACATATAATTTAAATAATAAATATTTAATATAATTAGTGTCCGCGCATTCGCACGAGTACTAATACTAATCCCATATCAAAGGGGAAGGTAAAAGACGAGCTGCCGTTAGAGAAAGGAACAAGAGCAGAAGTGGGATTACAACATTATAATTTCGTGTGGGAAAAAACTTATACTCATCCATTTATTTCCTAACGAAATTTATCTTCGTTAGTAGTTTAATGTTAATTGGTTTCAGTATTTTAGTTATTTCATGTTACTGGATTTTTATATTCAATGATTTCTTAATAGAAATATTTGGACAAAGTTACTGAATTCAGTCGAACCCGTAGTATATACAGTAGCTCCGTCTTTCTTTTATTTTGTTATCTAAGTTATTTCATCGATAACGTGGCTACTTATTTACAAATTATTTAACTTTTATGCATTCACCGCGTAAAAACTCATGAGATCATCTAAATGCATGTTATAGCTAGTTGTTTATAGTACTAATGTGACGACCCAAAGGGTCATTACTGTAATTCTCTCTTTCTTTGTGCTTTCGAGGCCTTGGAAACCTTTTATTTGGTCGCCTCGATTTACGTACGTAGTCCGGGCGCGAAGCTGGAAAAATTTTATGTGAAAATATATGAATTTTATGTTAAAAACTATAATTTTTGATAATAATATTGATATAGTTGATTTTAGTCAACATTTTAAGCAAACGGACCCGGACCCGTGATGTGACGGTCTCGGAGGGTTCGTAGGAAAATATGAGACCTGGACGTATTCTCGGAATCGAAACGAGGTCCCAGTCCCGAGTACGAAATTCTTGAAAGAAATTGTTTATCTGAAATTGATATGAGAAATTAAAATGAAAATGAGTTAGAAAGTGAGGGTATCAGGCTCGTATTTTGGTTCCGACGCCCGTTACAGGTCTTAAATCAGCGTTAAGCGCTATCTGTAAAGTTTGGTTGAAAACGGACGTCATTTGACGTGTTTTGGACTGGAAATGGAAAATTTGGAAGTTGTGAACTTTGAAATGAAAATCATGAGCTTGGAGGTTTGATTCCATGCAAATGATGTAATTTGGGCAATTTGATTGCACGGGTAAGTCCGTAGGATATTTTTGAGGTTGTGCATGTTCGGGTTGGAGCCCCGATGGCTCGGGTGAGTTTTGGATAGGTGTTAGGTTCAATTTGTTGCATGTTGGAGCAGCTGGTATCTGCAGGCTTCCCATTTGCGAAGCCAGCCTCGCAAATGCGAGATTCCCCCTGGCCTGCTCCTATCGCAAATTCGAAGAAAAGCTCGCAAATGCGAAGAAAAGCTCGCAAATGCGATCCCCTTCCTACCCGCCCAGCCTTCGCAAATGCGAAGACTTCTTCGCAAATGCGATTGTCCAGCTTAAGTCATGAGTTCGCAAATGCGAACTTTCCCTCGCAAATGCGAGTTCCCCAAAATCTGCCCTGTTCAAAATTGCGAATAATTCTTCGCAATTGCGACATCCGCCATTCTTTCTGCATTGTTCACAATTGCGAATAAATCTTCGCAATTGCGATATCTGCGACTGTGCATTCTATACTTAGACAATTTAAAACCTCCTTCTTCATATTTTCAAAAATCCAAACCTCCATTGGCGATTTTCTCTCAACTCTTTTTTTCCCAAATCAGTTATTCGACCGGTTTTGTGGAAAATCCAAGGGGTAAAGATATCCTAGAGGCGTGAGTTGAGTTTGGAGCTTTCGAGATAAGTGTTTGATCTAACTTTGGCTTGAGAGAATAGGATTAGGATAATATTTGCTATGTGCTATGTGGAGTCGGCGTATACGTATGGTGACGGTTACCTATGCACCTGAGTCAAGCATGACCGTGAGTCGTAATTACTTTGAAATTCGAAAGAGGTAAAACGATTGAGTTAATTACTTGCTAAATAAATTATGAAGTGATAGTTGAGAAGCAAACGAGTTAAAGAAGGAAGTACGATACTTTTCCCTTGCCGCGACTTATTGTTGAATTGTTCTCCCTTGCCGGGATGATTAGTCTTGTTGTATACTCCTTTCTCCGATTGGCTGTGACCGTTGATTGGGTGAGGAAGAGAGATTATGCACGAAGAGTCTTTCTGTGTCGTTTTTTGATAATTATGCATGAAGGGTCTTTACGTGCCATGTTTCTTGATTATTTGAGCAGGAAGGGTTATTCCGTGACTTGATGTGAGAGTTAGGTGAGGAATGAACGAAGGGTGATGTCGTGCACTATATTTAATAGTTTTTGTGAGGAAAGCATGAAGGGTGATGCCATGCATATTATTTGACAGTTTTGGTGAAGAAAGCACGAAGGGTGATGCCGTGCACTATATTTGACAGTTTTGGTGAGGATTGAAGGTAAAAACATGAAGGTTGGTGCCGTGCAGTTGTGGATTTACTGGCTCTCTTTATTTGATGTTAATTATTCAGACTCTATTTTCTTTGTTCGTTGACCTTATGATTGAATTGTTACACCCCACAGTATGTCCCCTTCCCATTATCGGTTTAAAATTTGTTATCTCTCTGATATTGCACATATATCTGTACCGGTTGATTGTGGTAGGTCCGGTCTAGCCTCGTCACTATCTCGCCGGGGTTAGGCCAGACACTTACCAGCACATGGGGTCGATTGTACTGATGCTACACTTCTGTGCCCTTTTTTTCACAGGTCAGGAGACAACTTACGGATTGCAGCAGTAGCTTGGGAGCCTGCCTTTAGTCCAGAGACTCCCGGGTAGTTCACTGGCGTTCGCGGGTCCTGAGTCTCATCCATTTCAGTTCCATTTGTTTTCATTTTGTCGAAACATACTTCTTATGTATTTTCTTTCAAACCCGTATTTGTAGTATGTTATAGTAATTCGTGAGTATTGTGACACTAGATCTTGGGTAGAGGATGTTGGTAATTATTCCGCATTTACTTCTTTGATATAAATTAAGACTTCCGCTTGAATTTATTGTTTTAATGTTATCTTGTTGAGTAATTAACTGAAAAAAGGTATGTTCAGCTGGCTTGCCTAGCTCTGACAGTAGGCGCCATCACGACTCCCGATGGTGGGAAATCCGGGTCGTGACAAGTTGGTATCAGAGCACTAGGTTACTTGGATATCACAACTCATGGACATGATCGGTAGAGTCTGAGGGATCGGTATGAAGACGTCTGTATTTATCCCCTAGAGGCTACAGAGTTAGGAAAAATTTCACTTTGTTCATTCTTGTCGTTCGATTCTGTTTCTGAAATATTGATTGTCGTTCTACTCTGTTCTTTCACAGATGGCGAGAACACGTGCATCTTCTTCTACTGCGCAGCGGCACAAGCCCCCAGCAGCTGCTCCCGCAAGGTGCAGGGGCCGAGGTTATGCCTGAGGCCGTGGTAGGGACAGATCTCAGCCCCAGGCAATAGTTCCAGAGGTGGAGCCTCATAATGACTTTGATGAGGAGGTTCCAGCCCCAGCAGCTCCAGTGGGCCGCCCTCAGGCCCAGGAGGGGTTATGTTTTCCCGGATCTCCAGGATGCTCTTATCCGTATAGCAGGTTTTATGTACAGTGTCACCAGAGCGGTCTTACTATCCGTAGCACCAGCCACCTCTCAAGCAGGAGGAGGGGTTCAGACTCTTGCTACGCGTACTCCGGAGCTGGTAGCTCCCCGGACTTAGGTTGCAGTGGTTCATCCCGTAGTGGCAGCTCAGATATGTGTTACAGTTCAGGCCGGTGATGGGATGGCCATATCTTCGGATGCTTTGTGGAGAGCTGACCGGTTCCCCAAAATTTTCACCACCACTTTCAGTGGTACTTCATCTGAGGACCCCCAAGATTTTTTATTCAGTTGTCATGAGATCCTCAGGACTATGGGTATAGTGGAGACCAATGGGGTCAATTTTTTCACCTTGAGGCTTGCAGGATCCGCCAAGACTTGTTGGAGAGATTATTGCCTATCTAGACCAGCAGGGTCTCCAGCTTTGACATGGGATCAGTTTGAGAGTTATTTTTGGAGAAGTTTCTCCCCGTCACTCAGCGGGAGGCACTTCGTAGGCAGTTTGAGCGCCTCCATCAGGGCTCTATGACAGTCACAGAGTATAAGACTAGATTTATTGATTTTGCACGCCATGCAGCTGTGATACTCCCTACAGAGCGAGAGAGGGTTCAGAGATTTATTGATGGATTGATTGAGCCGATCCATCTTCAGATGGCCATGGGAGTTGGCAATGATGTATCCTTTCAAGAGGAGGCCAATGCGGCCCACCCGGTAGAGATGGCACTGGTTCGAGGAGGTAGTCAGGGGTCTGACAAGAGGCCTCGCCATTCTAGTAGGTTCTGTGGTACCTCATCTGGAGGTAGGGATGCATATAGCAGAGGCCACTCTCAGAGGCCCTTCCAGTCAGCACTTCAGGTTTCTCATGGCACTCTAGGCGGTGGTGGTCCTCAACAGTATTATTCGTATCTGTAGACTTTCAGTGCACCACCATCCCCATCAGTGCACCGCCACTTCAGATCTTCAGGGGAGGACCAACAGGCTGACAGGTCCAGCAGTCTCAGCAGCCGAGGGCATGTTATGGTTGTGGTGACCCGAGGCATATTGTTAGGTTTTGCCTTCGAGCCTCGAGTAGTTCGCAGCAGCAGGGTCCTCGCCCTACGATTCATGCAACAGGTGATCAACATGCCGCCAACCAGCCAGAGGCGGGGTTAGGGATCATAGAGGTGGAGGGAGAGACTATAAAGGTGGAGCTCGGACCGCCAGAGGCAGGGGTCAGCCCCCAGCAGATTGTCCTAGAGACACAGTTCAAGGAGGTGGGGGCCAGCCCCGTTGTTATGCATTGCCAGCCAGGCCGGAGGCCGAGTCATCAGATGCTGTGATTACAGGTAGTTTACTGGTCTGTGATAGAGGTACTTTAGTATTATTTGATCAGAGATCTACGTACTCTTATGTGTCATCCTATTTTGCACCCTATTTGATCATGCCTAGTGAGGTTTTGGGTATTCCTGTATATGTGTCCACTCCGGTTGGTGATTCTATAGTGGTCGACCGAGTGAATTGTTCATGTGTTGTGGTATTTGAGGGTCTTGAGACCCGTGTAGACTTATTGCTTTTAGTCATGGTGGACTTTGATGTTATACAGGGGATAGACTGGTTGCCTCCATATCATGCTATTCTGGATTGTCATGCCAAGACCGTAACTTTTGCCTTGCCAGATTTGCCCCGACTTGAGAGGAGAGGGACCTGGGTCATTCCACCCGTAGTGTTAGTTTGTATGTCAAGGCTCGACGTATGGTCGAGAAGGGGTGTCTAGACTATCTGGCGTATGTCTGCGACTCTAGCGCAGAGGTTCCATCTATTGACTCTGTTCTTATTGTTCGGGAGTTCCCTAGGTTTTCCCTTTAGACCTACTGGATATGCCGCCGATTTCTATATTGATCTGGCTCCTGGCACTCAACCTATTTCCATTCCGCCATATCCCATGGCCCCGCCAGAGTTGAAAGATTTGAAGGAGCAGCTTCGAGACTTGCTTGATAAGGGTTTCATTAGACCTAGTGTATCTCCTTGGGGTGCACCTGTCACGACCCCAAACCCGATCGTGATGGCGCCCAGCACATTGCTAGGTAAGCCCGACCAATCAAACTCACATTCTGAGCTACAAGTTCACATCCTTAATTCATGAATCATTAATAACGAAGAGAAAATCAGAATTTTAGCAGTTACATATAGAAAACATCCCAACAACCAGTACATAACAACCTCCCAGAGACTTGGCGGTCATGAGTCAAGAGCCTCTACCAGAATACTATAATAATACTAAAATATTAGGTTTGCCTAGTGACCGATGCATATGCAGGATCTGGATTTCTGGTTCACCTATAGACATGGTATCTACATGAATGCAGAAAACCTATCGATATGGTATCTACATATGATAGTGTAGAATTCCTTATAGACATGGTATTTATATGAATGTAGAAACCTATAAACATGGTATCCGTATGAATAACGAAAATCTATAGACATGGTATCTACATGTGATAATGCAGAATTCCTTATAGACATGGTATCTATATGAATGTAGAAACCTATAGACATGGTATCTACATATGATAATGTAGAATTCCTTAAAGATATGGTATCTGTATGGATGCATAAATGCTGAAAATTCTATGAGCAGGATATCTGTATGGATGTAGACGTGCAAAGCTGTAGGCAAGATACATGAATACAAAAATGTAGTAATTTCTTAGGAGCATGATATATACTCCTTTGCATGCATGATCTACCCTTCCCTTTTAACTAACACCCCATCATTTTATTACAAGATTATTACATTCCAAAGATAAAGAAAAATACATCAAAAAATTAAAAAAAGATAACCAAGGAGAGCCTTATTCAGACTTCCTGTCTGAAGCGTGAAGTAAACAAACTCCAAAGATCAAATTTGAAAGCCTTTCTCTCATTTAGAATGTGTCATAGTTCCATTAGAGTCTCAAATGGACTCTGGGCAGTGCGTACACATAAATATATTGCAGAATTGAGTCAAAGTGCAGTGTGGAAGGGACAACACTCTAGTGTCCAAGTTCAGAGGGAACTCAAGGTCCCAAGGCAAGGCTCACAGGAGAGGGGCAGAACATAGAAGCTAAGAGAAAGTGTAAGAGCATAGAGGGGATTCTGAGAAGAGGCAAGGACATGCTAGTGGTCATACCTAGAAATAGGAAATGCTGGCACCTCACTAGCCTGTTAGGCCACAATGTTTTTTGAGTTAGGATCCCCAAGGGGATAAAGACCAAACATGAACAATAACTTACATATTTCCATGTCCTAAACTTTAACTCAAAGCACATAGAGGGGAACAAAGATGTAGGGATATTGCAGCAGAAACATATGCAAGGAAATTAACATGCATAGTTAACATTTAACTACACACAGACAGTAAAGTATTACATAGATGTAAAGGTTGCAAACAAACACATTGGGATGGTGCTGAAACATAAACTAGAACATACTAGTTTCAAGAAAACAAGAAAGAAGTAGTCTTGTAAATCCAAAGTGCAAACAGGTAGTCAAAATTTACGAGTTTAGAAGAGAAATGTGAGATTGTAAGTGTCTGAATTGTCTAATGTGTGTTTTCTGAAATTCCAGAAGGTTCGTGACATTTTATAGTGTAGAAAGCAAACAAATATATGTAAGAAAATAGTTTGAAAACCAATTACACAAAGTCGCCCTTTAATTAAGGGATTCTGATTTCAAACGGGTAAACTAAATAAGGAAAAAATTATTTAAACACTTTCCAACGTAGTACAAGAGGGGTAAATACATAAAGACCTATTTAATGACAAGGTATTGAAAGCACACGACTATGAAATGTAAAGAAAGGAAATTAGTTAACAGCCATGAAATCAGAAATTGAAGATTTCATATGAATGAACCAAGTCAGAAAGATGGGAAAGATTTTATCTTAAGGAAAATCAGTAACAATCAATCAGACTTATTAAAAGGAATTCTGAATAAATCAAAAGTCGGGAAACCCTTTGAAGAAAGATTCATCACATATAAAACTATGCAGACACGTTTAAACATGAACGAACTGTCCTGACAATCAATAGAAGTGTCTAGTGTAGGAGAAAGAATTGTGTGCAAATAAAGAAATTCACACTTAGTCATAGACTAAGAGATTAGTCTGAAAGAGTCAAGGGTTCTCAATCAGAACCCTAGTTCATTAATATTAACGAACTCGGAGGAACCCCCCCCCCCTAATTTTAGAGTTTCCACATTGAGTCAAGTACAGAGATGAAGAGGCAACAAGCTCAAAGATTTCTTTTCAGAATCTCATGAGAAGACATGAAAGTACAAATAAAATTCTAGGCAAACAGAGTGAATGAGCATAATGAGAGAACACAATTAAGAAAAATTCTTTCATAAAGGACTTAAACACGGTTAACTAGAAGAGAAAATAATAAACACTTAAGAACACAATAAAAGATATAGTAGTAGAAGGTACTTTTCTATAAGGAACTTTGTAACGTTCCGACTAGTCATTTTGAGAAAATAAGCTCCATTCAGCGACATAAGATCAGGAACAACTTCACAATGTGAGTATCAACTTGCATGCATGGTAGAATTTGGCTTTGGGATGGTTTAGAGTCAAATTGGAAGAAAGAATCTAGTTTTGGAAGTTAGAACGATAAAATGTTGATCGAAATTGGACTTTTGGGTAAACAACCCCGGAATAGGTCGTGGATGATCTCAACAGATTTGTATGGAAAATTTCGACTCAGACGTGCGTCTGGATTCAAATTTGGAGGTCCGTAGACTGAATTGAGGTATTTTAGTGAAAGTTGAAGTTGGAAAATGAAGAAGTTTGACCCACAGTTGACTTTTGGGATATCGGGTTTGGAATGCAATTCCTAGAGTTGGAGATCCACCGTTATATTATTTTGGACTTTTCTGCATAATTTGGCGTCATTCTGAGTTGAATTGATAGATTTCGGCATGAGATTAGTTATTTGAAGATTTGGAAGTTCTTAAGCTTGATTTTTGGGTTGATTCATCATTTTGATGTTGTGTTATGTAATCTGGAACTTCATGCGAGTCCGTATTAGGCTATATGACTTGTGTGTGTTATTAGATGGGATCGGGGGAACCTCGAGAAGAATTCAGATGGTTGTAGAAAGGTTTTTGGAGTAAAAAGGTTGCTGAAGATTTGATGGTATATGTCATAACCGCACCCGAGGACCGAAGAAGCGGCTATGTAATCGCAGATGCGGCCAGGGAAGGATTATTGGAAACCACAGAAGCAGTGTGAGAACCACAGAAGCGGAACTACTCGCAGATGCGGAATCTAGCCACTTAAGGGAAAAGCCGCAGAAGCAGGACCACAAGTGCAGTTCCTTGACCGCAGAAGCGGATATCACAGGTCTGAAATATAAAATTCAAGGGTTTAATGTCAAAAGTTAGGAAAATCAAATTCGAGCTCGAGAGAGGGCGATTTTGAGAGGATTTTGAAGAGCAAATTATTGGGTAACGATTCCTTAATCCTTTCTAGTCATATTCCATCAATCTATAGTTAATTTTGTTATCTAAATTCGATTTGGGGATTTAAAATTTGGAAAAAATTGGAAGAAAATTCATAGACCAAGTTATTGGGTTTTGGGTGGGTGTTTGGCCTATGATTTAAGAGATTTTTAGATGGTTAGACTCTTGAGAGTACGAAGATTCTGAAAATGTTACATTCATCGGATTATGAGACATTGGCCTGAGGGACATTTTGGTTCTTTTACCTAATTTTGTGCTCTAGCTTTGAATTAAATAGCAGAATCAGATACTTGAAATGTTATTTACAATGTGTGGTTTAATTGAATAGATTTGGGCTATTTAAGTCGATTACTCGTGGAAAAACATGGTTGCTAGTTGATTTTAGCCGGCTTCAGGTAAATATCTTTCCTAACCTTGTGTGGGGGACTTCCCCTTGGGATTTGAGTCTTCGATGTTAGTTGTATTCCTTGTACGCTAGGTGACGAGTGTGTGCTCGAATTTATTTGTGGAAAATTGTCCCTTTTAGGTTTTTAGACACTTGAAATCACTGAATATGAAGTTGTTCTTAATACAATTGAGTTCCCCGTTGTTAGTTTCGCCTCTACATGTCTTACTTGGAATTTATCTGCCCTTTTGGTGTATTCTTGTTGCCAAATTGCCTTTTACCTATTTAACTGTGGACATTTACCTTTCTCTAGTCACATTATTATTCTTGACTGCTTGTACTTATTTGGAAAATATTATTTCTATCTCTCGAGCAATTAATGGGTCTTAATTTGAAAGAAGCAATATATCCTGTGTTTAGGTAACATTTTCCTTAATTGTAATTATTCTTTCCATGTTATCTTCCTTGTTGTTGAATTGAGTATTTATGGAATCATTGTTTCATATTATTTCTTCCTTGTTGAGTTTTTCTTATTGCGCTTAGTATTTCTCTATTACAGTTTCCTTGTAAGCCAGTTGTCCCGTCTTTTTGTGAATAGCAATACCTGAGTTGATTCCCTTGCTTGTTCATGTATATATTGTCATTTATTATGTTGTACTTGAGACTGTGATGCACGAGGTTTCTGCTGTATGGTTGTTGATATTGTGATGCACGAGGTTTCTGCTGTGCGGTTATTGATTCTATGATGCATGAGGTTTCTGCTGTGCGGTTATTGGTACTGTGATGCACGAGATCTCTGCCGAGCGGTTGTTGTTGAGGGTTTGCACGAGGTCTTTGCTGTGCCATCATTGTTATTGATGTTTTGCACATGCGGCGTAATAAAGCGGGATATGTTTTATGTTTATGTATGGGTTGCGCATCTGACATAATAAGGTGGGAACATTGTGATGCACGTGTGGCAAAATAAGACAAAACTTATTATATTTTCATTGGACACATGGCGGAATAAGGTGGACTATGTCAAGGGTTGATTGTAATGAATTGTGATGACCCGTGGAGGTTTTCCTATTTTGTTATTATTGTGGTTGTGGGTTGCTTACCTGTATGAGCTTTGTCACTCGGAAGTTTTGAGAAAACATTGTGTGTGCGTTCCATTCTCCCATTCATGTTACTAGTTGTCAGAATTCTTGTTAGAACACTTGCACAAGCATACACGTAGTTGAATACTCCCGTTAGAGGTAAATTACCCCTGTTTTTGCTAAGGAGGGAGGTACGCCCTCGATAATCCATTTTATATGTGAGAGTGGCCATAGTTAGCCGGTTAGTGGCCAACATGACTGAGAGACTGATGGGGCATGTGATGCCAAGTGTTAGATTTAAGATGTTGGGTTTTGTGAGTTGTGGTTTGTTTGAGACTTGGTGAAATTTTGGAAAGAGCGAATAAGACCTTATGTGAACATCATTGTAGGATATGAGTTATGGACTTGTTTTTCCCTTGCGGTGTTGTGACCTTAGGATTTGGATTGCGATTGTCGTTGTATGCATCGTCATTTATTATTTTCTTGTTATGACTTGTTGTTCCTTCCCTTATTTTTAATTATAGCCTTATTGGTTATTTCGAGCAGTCATTACATATTTTTATATCATTTTCGTTATTTCTATGATTATACTACTTATTGATTGGTAGGTGTCTCGATTTTTCATCATCACTACTCCATTATTGCTTACTTCTGTGCATTTTTGTTGTGTAGATATATGTACCCCCACTCAGTTCTGTCAGCCTTAGAAGGAGGCATATCGGTAGAGACGTCGAGACATATCTGCTACGCCGGCAGGCCAAGGAGTCCCTTATGAGTTTTTTGTAATAAGTATTGTTTCTTTCAATATTTCTCCTTGTATATACATTCTTGATTCAGAGCCTCTTATGTATCCCTTAGCTTGTGATTTGTTAGATTACGGGTTTTGGGAAAATTTTGTTAGTTTTGAGAGTTGTTGTTGTATGTGCCAGGCGGAACCTTAAACACTGATCTATTTTCTGCATTGTTACGCTTACCTAGCAGTACGGACTAGGTGCCATCAAGACATGTTCACGGAGGGTGAAGTGGGGTCGTGACATGTTGGTATTAGAGCTCTAGGTTCATAGGAGTCACAAATTCCAAGCTAGTATATTAGAGTCTCGTGGATTGATACATAAACATTTGTACTTATCTGCGAGAGGCTATGTAACCGTTAGGAAAATTCCACTTCTTTTGATTTCCCTGTCGTGCAAGATTTTGACATCCAAAATCCTAAACCTCTATCTTCTACGCTTTCACAGATAGTAAGGACACGTACTACCCGAGGTGATCAGGCACCCGTGCGCCTTGCTGCAGCCGTTAGAGGTTGGGCCAGGGTAGAGTTCGAGGACGCACACATGGTGCAACAAGAGCGCCTGCACGAGCAGCCGCCGAGGTACCATCAGCAGATCCAGCCTGAGTCCAGGCATCTGACACGCCTACAACTACTGCTACTCCAGGCTTTAGGAGACTTTGGCCCAGCTCATGAGTATTTACACCACTTTGGCTCAGTCAGGATTGTTTCCCCTTGCTGCAGCCACATCCCAGACCGGGGGAGGAGCACAGACTCCCGCCACCCACACCACTGAACTGTGAGCGCATGTTGAGCAGGTCCATGAGATTATTCCTAAACCGCATGCAGCACCAGTTCAGCTCGAGGGCATGGCACCTGCTTCCGAGCTGGAGCATATGAGACTTGAGAGGTTCAGGAAGTATGATCCTCCGGTATTCAGTGGGTTAGCATCAGAAGATACCTTGGGGTTTCTTGATGAGTGTCACCGCATTCTCCGTACTATGGGTATCTCTTGATTTCTTTCACTACTTTCCAGCTTTGCCGCCTATGATTGGTGGCACACCTATGAGTTAGACAACCCAGGCGAGGCAGCTTCACTGACTTAACCTAGTTTTCAGATATATTCCTGAGAGAGTTTGTTCCTCACATCCTCAGGGATGCATGGAACGTGGAGTTTGAACATTTGTGTCAGGGTGTTATGACTGTCTCGGATTATGTTGTCTGTTACAGCAGTTTGGCTAGACATGCCCCAGCCTTGGTTTCTACTGTTCATGAGAAGGTTCACCAGTTCATTGAGGGGCTTATTCCCAGCATCAGGTCCAGTATGGATCGTGAGTTAGAGATGGATATTCCATATGCACAGGTGGTGAACATTTCTAGGAGCATAGAGGGTGTGAATGCTAGAGAAAGAAAGGGAAGACATCGTCATGAGAGAGAGAGCAAACGAGATGAGGAGAGAGAGTTTGAGGAGGCAAGGAGGCCTCGTAGACCGGTGAGACATACTGTCCTTAGTTTGGAGGTAGGGTGCGTCATGATAGAGGTTTTGCGGTCAACCAGTTTAGTTCACGCTTCAGGATATGCATGGTGATTCAGGTTCTCATGAGTCTCAGATTACCCGTATCGCACAGTTCCCACCGCCTTGTCATCAGAAATGGTGCTTTAAGTGTGGACATACTAGCCACATGGTGAGCGATTATCCAAAACTTCGGATCGATGTATCACATCGAGGTATCCAGGCAGGTAGAGGGCGCCTAATAGGGGGGAGACCCAGCTCGTTGATGTGTTTCATATAGAAGGTTTGAGGACCGGTGCACCATCTAATGTCATTCAGGTACAAGTTTAGTTTGTTATAGAGGGCCACTATTTGTAGTTCATCACAGTTCTGCTTGTCGGGGTGAGTTCCCTTATTTGTTGTCCCATTTATGGGTTCATTTCATGATTTGCTCTTTGCTTATGTGTTTATCCTGTTGGGAGGCTCTATGAGTGATATCCATGTCTACCTTCCGTTTATAGCTATTGTCGAGAGTTATGAGGCTAGTAGTAAATTCATGTTCTCTTTTTCGGTAGGTGTGATGTGATCTCTAAATATTCTTGGTTACAAGTTGTGATTTCTATTCTTCACCGATGTGGGAGTCAGGTTGAGTTGCAATTTGTAGGCGGAATTGATTTAGTGAGAGTATCTAGATGGGTCGATGTGTACCCTACCTGTGATTCAGTGTTGAGGGCGGGACACTCATGATTTCAGGTGATTTGATATGTTGAGACCGGGCTGTGTACTGCGGTTAGAGTTATATCAGTATAAGATCCTTGTGAGTCTTTCACATGCTCTCATTATTTCTTATTAGATGTCTTTGTAGATTTTTGTTTTAGAAGAATTTGTGCTAGTTGATTTGTTTATTAGTTCCCTTATATGTTTTCCTTTCCCATATTCATTCATTTTCATTCTATGGTTCTTGAGTTTTAGTATGTGTGGTGTGTACCCGTTGGTGTTGGCTAAGATTTTGTAATTCGGGTGTTTCGTTATGTGGTTTCATGGTTATTGAATCATCATCAGTTTTGTGGAGGTTTGAAAGGGTCTTCCTAATGAATATGAGGCTTATAGCCGCCTCGAATTTGATCTCAGGCGAGTATTGTTATCAGAAATGTTATTGTGGGCCCTATGTGTGGTGTGCTATGTTGTGTGGATGTACCTTGTATGTGTCGCCTTGTACTTAAATAACCGGTTGAGAGTAATACTGGATATACATTTAGAATCGTGCCTTTTGGGAATGGATGGAAGGTGAAAATTCTAGGATGAAGGCTTATTGGTATTGCTAGAAAGGCTAAATTTTGTTTGAGATGGTGTCGTCATGCTTAAGTGGATGTGGGTGACGTGTGATCACCTGCATGTGTAGGTTCGAAGGGCGCACACAGTGACTTGAGGAGTTCGAGGTGAATCTTAGTGCGTTCGAGGACGAATGTTGGTTTTAAGAAGGGTAAAATGTAAAGACCCGACCGGTCGTTTTGAGAAAATAATCTCCGTTCAGCGACATAAGGTGATGAACAACTTCGTAGTGTGAGTATTGATGTCATGCATGGTGGAATTTGGCTTTCGGATGGTTTAGAGTTAAATTGGAAGAAAGAATCTAGTTTTGGAAGTTAGAACGGTGAAAAGTTGGCCGGAGTTGGACTTTTGGGTAAACGACCCCGAAATGGGTCATGGATGATCTCAACAGTGTTGTATGGCGATTTTGGACTTAGGCGCGCGTCCGGATTCAGATTTGGAGGTTCGTAGAGTGAATTGAGGCATTTCAGTGAAAGTTGAAGTTGGAAAATGATGAAGTTTGACCCATATTGGACTTTTGGGATATCGGGGTCGGAATGTGATTCTAAGAGTTGGAGCAGCTCCATTATGTTATTTTGGACTTTTCTGCAAAATTTGGCACCATTCCGAGTTGAATTGACAGGTTTCGGCATGAGATTTGTTATTTGAAATTTGGAAGTTCTTAAGCTTGATTTTTGGGTTGATTTGTCATTCCGATGTTGTATTATGTGATTGGGAAATTTGAGTGAGTCCCTATGAGGTTATATAACTTGTGTGTGATTAGACATGATCCTGGGAGCCTCGAGATGTTGGATGGTTGTCAAAAGGTTTTGGCATTGAAAGGTTGCTGAAGATTTGCTGGTACCTGTCATAACCGCAACTGCGGTTTGGGTTTCGCAGGGGCGGAGATGCAGAAGTGGCTATGTCATTGCAGTTTTGGCCAAGGACGGATTATTGGAAACCGCAGAAGCGGTGTGACAACAGCAGAAGCAGAACCGCTAGAGCGGTTTTTTATCCGAATATGCGGAATCTTGCCACTTAAGGGAAAAGTCGTAGAAGCGGCTCATTTGTCCGCAGAAGCGGGACCGTGGGTGCGGTCCCTTCACCGCAGAAGCGGATATCATAGGTCTAAAATATCAAATTCAAGGGTTTAATTTCAAAATTTAGAAAAATTAAATTGGAGCTCGGGAGAGGGCGCTTTGAGAGGGTTTTGAAAAGGAAATCATTGGGTGACATTTATTTAATCCTTTCTAGTCATATTCCATCAATCTACAGTTATTTTTTTCATTTAAATTCGATTTGGGGATTTAAAATTTTAAAATATTGGAAGAAACTTCATAGACAATGTTAAAGTCATCCGATTACAAGACCATGGCCTGAGGGGCATTTTGTTCATTTTGCCTAATTTCGTGCTCTAGCTTTGAATTAAATAGAAGAATCAATTGCTTGAGATGTTATTTAAAATGTGTGATTTAATTGAATAGATTTGGGCCATTTGGGGTCAAGTACTCGTGGCAAGAACGTGGTTGCTACTTGAATTTAGCCGATTTGAGGTAAGTATCTGTCACACCTCCTTTTTCTACACCACCCAGTGAGGATAGTATATAAGGGAGTTTTTCCAATTAAAGTGACATTATTCGACATGAGATTATTTAATTAATTGCAGATTCACCACTTGGTATAAATTACGGTGTTCCAATCCACCGATTTATTTTAAATCCCAAATCGAGGAAGTTTTTATTTAAAAGAGTCTGCGAACCAGAAATTCTAAGTAAGGAATTCTGTTAACCCGGAGGAAGGTTTTAGGCACCCCCGGATTCCGTGGTTCTAGCACAGTCGCTTAGAAATTTATATTTCGCTTAATTATTTAACTACTCATTTATAGGACCTATGTGTAATTATCTTTTACCGCTTTTAAATCACTTGAATTATTCATAATTCAAGAATCGAGTTACGCGTACATATACTCTTTTCATTTGGCGCGTCAAAAATCATGTCACGCGAACGTGTCCACAATTTATAATGCTTCTAAAGATTCTAGCGTATTATTATTTTGGGGAAGGCCATGAAATTCGCTAAATGTCCCTACCATATTCTAAATTAATTCTTATAATTTATCGAGGGCCCCGTAATTGTCTTTTGTTTGGCGAGGCTCACCTCATTTATTTTAAAAGGATAAACCTACAAAGCGACCACATTTTTTCTATTTTTGTTTTTGTCTCTAAAGGAAAAGAAAAATTCCTAATTGATTATTATTAAAAGCTTGGGTTTCGATTTTAAGTTTGGGTCCAAATAAATGATGGTCCTTTTAGCTTGGACCTGCTGCCTAACACAAAACCCAAATTCATTAAATCTAATTAAATCAATTGAAGGATTTGTGGCTGGCCCAAGCCACCTGAAGCAAATGGATAAGAAGGAGTGTGAACTCCTGTGAGCTCAATTAAATAATTCTCATTTGGGCCCAGCACATGATCCATCCTAGATGTCCAACTCCTTGGGTCCATTTCAGCTGCAGTCAACGTACTACTTAGGTGAGACCCATTTGAAGATTGTCCAACTGGACAAGACCTCGAATCCCAGCTATGGGAATTGAAACGTTGGATTGGATAACGATCAATAATCACAAATTAAATGCTAATTACCATTTCATTAACCTGCTTTAATTCAATGGACCTGACTAATCACACTAACTGTTTCAAATTATTAACTAATGTTCAGACAATCACCAGATTTGACAAGAAAACATACTACAGTTTTTGAGACTTAAAGGGTTTAAGAACCTTGCACCAATTTTATTTCATAGACTCATGCATTCTGAAATGAGATACTAATTGGTACAACATGGAATATTGCTTGGGATTCCAATTCAGCTCAAAGTCGAATTAGATGTGAATTTCCAAACTGTTTTTGATTCAACATGAACAGATGGTGAAATACATCATGAATCCTACACTAAATCGAGCCGATCTTACTGGATAAACAAACCTTATAAACTTAGAAGAAGAACTCTAATGAGTTTAACAACCCAAGTAGAATTAGCAATCCAAACAATTCAAATTATTAACAGTCCCAATTACAGTCTAATCACATATTGTGCATGTGATATCAATGGAAATCGTCCAAACTGCTACAACAACTAGTTAACCACAAACTAAAACCAACAGAATGCATTCCTAAACATATAGATCTGGTGAAACATTTCTATTTCAGCTCCAAATCACAATTACATCAAAGTGAGTTCAGAAATGGGTACCTGGGAATCAAAATTTAACAAGAAGAAGAAGGAGTTAGCACAGCAGCAATGAGCAGTAGCAATAATGAACAGTTTTCAGCAGCCCAGAAATACTTCAACAATCTAGGAGTACTTCAGCACTCGATTGAAACAAGGAAAGTAACCAAAATAGATTCAAGCCACAATAATCGACCCAGAAAGTTCTTAAGACCCAGTGAGATAACCCAGAAACACCCCCAAAGAACTAGAACCCAGCGGAAAGTATTCCAAACCAGTATGCAACAAATTCCAACCCAAGATACAAGCAGAAAACCAGAAGAGAGACCCAGCAGTTGCTTCCAGTCGATAAAACAATAAACTTTTGTTATTTTCTGATATATATATATATATATATATATATATATATATATATATATATATATATATATATATATATATATATATATATATATATAAATTTATATATTTTGGATTTTCTGTATTTAAATGCTAAAACTATACTGAAGTTGAAAATGAAAGAGAAATCACATTTTTTGCTAGTGAGTTTTTTTTAGCTGAAAAATTCTAGCCTCTTTCACAAGGCAAATGATGCCTATTTAAAGGAGAAAAAATAGGGCAACAATCAGATTTTCTATTTACCCTTACCCCTCCCTTGAATTTTCATTTTTTGCTTCAATATCCCAAAAGTTATGACTTGTTTCCCAAGTTATTCCCTAAGTCTTTTAGAAATGTGCACTAAAGCCCTATTCTAAGAGCTTCTAGGATGCCCTTTGAGCTGTACAATTCCTAAGTTACCCTTTTCTTGTTTTGAATTTACTATTTTTTAAGATGCTGCCATTAGCTATGCCTAAAATGCCCTTGTACTGTTTTGAAATTTATAGCCTAAGTTAAAATAACCCTAACCCATACCCTCGTTATTAATTCAACCTCAGTTGCACGAATGATCAGCTATATCCAATGAGCAAACCTACCGGAGAGACTTAATAACACTAACAAAAATGAACATCTAATACCTAAACAGAAATTAGTTCACAATGAGTTCTAGTTTTAACTTCAAACAAACAGGATGAAGTCGAAAATCTAATTACACTGATGACTAAATAGCAATTAACCACTTAATCGACAAAATTAAAATAGTTCTTGGAAAGAAAAAAGGAAACAAATCAGAATTTAATCAAACACAAGCATAATAACTACGAAAATCAATCCATATTAGAATTAAGCATATTGAAGACAATATTAACAGGAAATTTGACTAGAATTTGACACGAACAAACAATCAAAAAAGAAAATAAGCACCAAACTAGAATCCCGAAATCGAAACTAAAAAATTATCTAAACTAAACGGGAATTAAACTAACAATTAGCGATTATGAAAACACGAGAAAGAAGAAGGTTGAGCGAAAACAAAAAAAGGGAGAAAGACACACTTACCAGGCTGCCCTAAGAAAAAAACTGCGAAATAGAATTCCAGTTAGCATTACATGCCTGTTTTGTCATAAATAGGCGCATAATATTAACTAGAAATCAATGGAACTTTAAAAGAAATCCCAAAACAGGCTGGAACAGTTATGAACCCTAGATTTGAAATTCTCTGAGCTTTACTCGAATTTGAATGTTTCTGGCTTTGGATTCGTAATGAGGAAGTCCAAGGGATTGTGGGGTGTAAATTTGAGTCAGTTTGGATTGGTTAGATTTTGACCGAGATTTCAAATCAAGATTCGAGCAATTGGGTGATGATTCGAAGGAAACATGTGGTATGGTTGGAAAGAGGAGGCCGGGGAGAGTAGATGGTTTTAGTTTGGTAGGGTTTAGAAGCAGCGCCGCCACCCTAGGGCGGTGGGATTTGGTGGCGGCGGAATTAGGGTTTGTGAAGGATAGGGGTGTGAGGGAGACGACGATGGAGAGGGAGGGGAGATAACATTCGGGCATTTATATAAAAGCAAACCTAGGATGAATCTGTCCGTTGGATTTGGATCGGACGGCTCAGATAAGGCGTTATAAAAACGATGCCGTTTTGTTTTATGAAGAGGTTGGACCGGGCGGGTTTGATTTGGGCCTGGGCGAAACGAGTTTGATGGGATCTTGATTTGGAAATATTGGGCCAAAATTGAAAAGCAGGCCAATTTCAAGGCAAACTTTTCTTTTCAATTTTCTCTTTATCCTTTCAATTAACTTCTTTTATTTCCTTTTTCTTTGATTTTTCATTTTGTATATTTTTTCCACATTTACAGATTTTTATCCATAATACAAAAATAGATGAAAAGAGTCTAATTATTTCAAAAATTAAACTACTTAATCCATAAAATTGCATAGAAACTATTTTACGACAAACTAAACAATTAAAAATAAAAATTTAAAAATAAACTATTTTTTGTGATTTTTACGTTTGTTCTAAAACAAATTAACTTCTAATTGATCCTAAAAATATGAAATTATACCCTAAATGTGAATACGTATTTTTTGTATTTTTTTATAAATTATCGTGCACAAGTAAAAATGTAACAATTATCAGAAATGACACCAAAATTCACATAAAAATTGTAAAAATAAAGGAAAATCATTTATTTGATTTTTATGGGAATAATTCATATATAGGGCAAAAATCATGTCGTTACAGCTGCTCCTCTTTGCTCGGAGACACGAAGGATTTTCGGGCAAAAATAAACTGAGCAATTATGAGGGATTTTTGCCCGTTTGAAAATTCTGTTCTGAAGCGTTTTAAAAAGTTTTGACCGCACCGTGCTTCAGAGGTTCCCTACATATCCTAGGTTAAAAAGAAATCAGGTCGCTGTAGTTCGGGAATGTTTGGTAGATGGGACTACCAGAACCTGTGATTTCATTGCTGTTGCTGCTGCTACTGCTTGCTGACCTCCTTATTTCACCAAAGAAAAATCAAAGCTAGGCTAACTAAGCCTATCAACTATGAGTTACAATATTCCTATCTATAATTCTTTTGGAACTTGGTCTTGAGTCTAGCTGATTTTGCCTTAGACTTCAATCTGAATCTTGATGCTCATCAGTTGTAGGTGCTGGCTCTTCCTTCAACTTTTGGGATTAAGGCGGAACATGCAAAACTTGTGACTTCGATCATATCTTGAACAGTCTGTATCTTTCTCTGCTTCAACTTTTGAATTTATTTTCTTTTTGTTCTTCTCTTCTTTCCCTTTTCCTGGATTGAGACTCATTCTTTTGGCCATCTTGAACCCTGTATTTTGAGGTCGACCTGCTTAAGATACCAAAACAAACAAACGAACGAAATTTTCTGCCCCAGTTTTGGCTGGAAAAATTTCGTGAGTTAGTTGAGACACATATCTAAGTAGTCAAATCAGAAGAGGCCTTTCCGATTTGGCAAAAAATTCTCGATTTTGAAACCGGATGTTGCTAATGAAAAAGCTCCACGGTTTTTTGACCGGGAGATCCTCGGTTATCTGGCCGGGATATTTTGCAAATGAAAAGTCTCTACAGTTTTCTGGCCGGGAGATCCTCGGTTTTCTGGCCGCGATATTTTGCAAATGAAAGAGCTCCACGATTTTCTGGCCGGGAGATCCTCGTTTTTTTTGCCGGTATATTTTGCGAAGGAAAAAGCTCTACGATTTTATGGCCGGGAGATCATTGATTTTATGGCCGGGATACTTTGAGAAGGAAAAAGCTCCATGGTTTTGTGTCCGGGAGATCCTCGGTTTTCTGGCCGGGATATTTTTCAAATGAAAAAGCTCCACGATTTTTGGCCGGGAGATCCTCGGTTTTCTGACTGGGATATTTTGCAAACATAAAAGCTCCATGATTTTTTGGCCGGGAGATCCTCAGTTTTCTGGCCAGGATATTTTGCAAATGAAAAAGCTGCATGGTTTTCTAGCCTGGAGATCCTCGGTTTTCTGGCCGAGAAATTTTGCAAATGAAAGAGCTCCACAATTTTCTCGTCGGGATATTTTGCAATATGAAAAAGTGAAGCTACCATGATTTGATTCTCTTTTGGGGGTTTTCTTTTCTCATTTCTTTCCTTCTTCCTTTTTAAGGTTTCTTTTAGATGTGATTCCTTTTATTTATCAAAATGCATGAAAGAGTGTTTGAGGAAACTTCCTTTTTGGTCGTTTCTCCTGCTACAACGTTATTTCGATGCTTGCGCATTTCATTTCTTTTGACTGCACCCGCTTCTGGCACGAGTGTTTTGAATAAGACCTATTTTCAACAAAGAGCAATTCATTAATTGAAATAGTGGTTTGTTTTGTAGCCTTGATCATCGTCATCGTCTGGTCCCGGCTCCATTCCCATTGAGAACTTTGCTGCTTGTTGGCCTAGAGGGTGAATCTCTTTCACACTGACCGGGTTCAGTCTTTGGATTTCAAAATGATTTGCCCGTGTGGGATCTGGTTTTTCACCTCTCATTTTTCTTTCCAGACCTTTACCTTTGGCTTTTCTTTCTTTTCTATTGTCTTTCACTTTGGAGGCAATCAATCACCATGGTCAGTCGGGATTTGACTGGACCACCACTGAGGCTGAGTATTTTCTTTGACTCTTGCCAGGCGGAGCCCTGTGAAACCGGTCCTGCCACCTTTCTTTGTAAGTACCACAGAATCAAAGTTAAGCCGAAAGGATATAAAGAAATGTATGCAAAATGCAAGCATATGAGTTTAAAGAGAAGCGTCCCTATCGGAGGGGAAAAGAAGGACATATCTGGGGTGCATGCTGTCTCCAAATGAACATGATATGCTCCTTGGACTGGACACCTAATCCTCACCAGCTTCCAACTTCTCATGAACCCATTGACCCATGATTAAAAACTTGGGAACCTTGCCAAGACTTTTAGTGATGAAGTATCCTATTTTTGGGCGACAGCGCCCTTTGCGGGTTTTCACCCATTCGACCTCTCTCATTTATTTTCTTTCCATCGCCTGATAGTGCCCTTTGCAAGTTTTCACTAAGCAGACTCTCTCATTTTTGCTTTCTCTCATCACCGTCGCCTTATGGTTCCCGAAGGTTTTCACCGATAAGCTCTCTCATTTTATTTCTCTCAATTTGAATTATATCAGATACTAACAATGACATTTCCCACTTTCCTGTCTTTTCCAATTGATCAGAAGGACTTGGACAAGGTATTCAGGGTAGAAGGTTCTCGGGCGAAACTACAACTTCGGAACCCTTTCGGCGGTCTCATGGCCGACCCATTATATAATCTGCCTTAGTTTCACTCTTGGGGGAAATTGGGATTTTTGATTTGGTGGGACTGAACCTCAAGGAGAGGCTGCCTATGTATCCTTTCGGAATCAAGTCAGACGTAGTTCAAGCAAGTATTTTTTTATATCTTTGAATTCTAAAGAGGGTAATCAAAGAAAGGTAACCGACTCAAAGGGTTCACGAGGGTTTAAAAAGCTTTCTTCATTTCAGTTGCACAAAGACGTCCTCGAAGAAAGTTTAGAAATAGTACATTTTAACTGCATCTGCATTCACCACTTCTTCGAGATCATTCCCTTCTATATCACCCAGGTATAATGCTTCCTTTGGCTGTATCTTCCTGACGACGTACAGACCTTTCTAGTTAGGGGAAAATTTGCCTTTGGCTTCCTGATGATGAGGAAGAATGCGTCTTAACACTGACTGCCCCAATTCAAACTTCCTAGGACGTACTTTCTTATAATAGGCGTGGGCCATTCTTTGCTGATACAACTACCCGTGAAAAACTATGGCCATCCGTTTCTCATTGATTAAAGTCAATTGTTCCAATCTAGTTTTAACCCACTCACTACCTTCAATATTTGCTTCAACAATTGTCCGGAGCGAAGGGATTTCCACTTCTGTCGGGATCACAGTCTCAGTTCCATAAACTAACAAATACGAAGTCGCTCCCACCGATGTGCGCATCGTAATGCGATATCCCAGCAAGGCAAAAGGTAATTATTCATGCCACTGCCTAGAGATTTGGATTGTCTTTCTCAAAATTTTCTTGATGTTTTTGTTTGCTGCTTCAACAATGCCATTGGCTTTGGGCTATAAGGAGTGGAATTTCTGTGCGATATTCTGAACTGCTCGCACACTTCTTCCATCAAACGACTGTTCAAATTTGCAGCATTGTCCGTCATAATGATTGCTGGAATACCAAAACGGCAGATAATACTCGAGTGCACAAAATTCATTGTAGCCTTTTTAGTGACTGACTTGAGAGTGATAGCCTCAACCCACTTCGTAAAATAATCAATAGCTACCAGTATTAATCTGTGCCCATTTGAAGCTTTTGGCTCAGTCGGTCAAATAACATCCATACCCCATGCGACAAAAGGCCAAGGTGCTGACATGGGACATAGTTCTGTTGGACGTGCATGAATCGGATCTCCATGCACCTGACATTGATGGCATTTCTGGACAAAACTGAAGCTATCTTTCTCCATGGTTATCCAATAATACCCAGCTCGGAGTATCTTCTTTGCCAACACATACCCTTTCATGTGAGGTCCGCACACCCCGGCATGCACTTCATGCATGATTCTTCCTGCTTCTTCGGCGTCAACGCATCTTAATAAATTGAGGTCTGGAGACCTATTGTACAAGATTTCACCACTTACAGTGAAACCACTCGCCTGTCGCCTAATAGTTCTCTTTTGATCCTCAGTGGCATGTTCGAGATATTCTTATGTTTTCAAAAATCTCTTCATATCATGATGCCATGGCTGGACGCTTGGCTCTGCTTCGACTGCATTACAATAACCATGTCTCTCCCTGATTTTGATTTCCAAGGAATCAATGTAGGCATTGCCCGAATAAGGCATCATTGAGGCTAGAGTAGCGAGTGCATAAGCTAATTCATTATGACACCGTAGGATGTATCTGAATTCTACCGATTTGAAATGCTTGCCGAGATCTTCTACATGCTGTTGGTAAGGAATAAGCTTGACATCTCGGGTTTCCCATTCTCCCTGACCTTGCCGAATAATCAAATCCGAATCCCCCATGATCAATAATTCTTCCACATCCTGATCAATCGCCATATTCATGCCCATGGTGTAGGCTTCATACTCAGCAGTGTTGTTTGTATTGAAAAACCGAAGCCTTGCAGTAGCTGGATAATGCTGGCCAGTTGGCGAAATTAAAATTTCCCCAATTCCTACACCCTTGGTATTCACCGCTCCATCGAAGAAAATTTTCCAAGCAAGAGTATCTTCAATAATCCCTTCTATCGTGTATACTTCATCTGGGAAGTAAGTGCTCAACGACTGGTATTCTTCATCTACTGGATTTTCAGTCAAGTGATCCGCCAGTGTCTGGGCTTTCATTGCTGTGCGAGTGACGTAAACTATATCAAATTCAGTAAGCAAGATTTGCCACTTCGCCAATCTTCCAGTAGGCATGGGTTTCTGGAATATATACTTTAAAGGTTCCAACCTGGTTATGAGGTAAGTAGTATGAGCTTGCAGATAATGTCTCAGCTTTTGAGCGACCCATGTTAAAGCACAACACGTTCTTTCGAACAAAGTGTACTTGACCTCGTAAGGGTGAATTACTTACTCAAATAATAAATCGCTTGATTTTTCTTTCCAGTCACATCATGTTGCCCAAGAACGCAATCAAAAGAGTTTTCCAAAACCGTCAGATACAAAAAGAGGGGTCTATCTGGCTCTGGTGGGACCAAAACTGGAGGGTTTGACAGATAGTCTTTGATTTTGTCAAAAGCCTCCTGACATTCAACCGTCCATTTGACTGCCGCATCTTTCTTTAACAATTTGAATATTGGTTCACATATGGTGGTCAAATGAGCGATAAACCGACTGATATAGTTCAACCTTCCCAAAAGACTCATCACATCTTTCTTTGTTTTTGGAGGAGGTAAATCTCGGATGGCCTTTATTTTTGTAGGGTCTAAGTGATACCTCTCCTGTTGACAATGAAGCCCAAAAGTTTGCCGGAGGGGACCCCGAACGCACATTTAGCCGGATTCAGCTTCAGATCATATTTCCGCAGCCTTTCAAAAACTTCCTCAAATCTCAGACATGATCGACCCGAGTTTTAGACTTAATGATCATGTCATCCACATACACCTCTATCTCTTGATGCATCATATCATGAAAAATGGTGGTCATGGCTCTCATATAAATTGCCCCAGTGTTTTTCAGACCAAACGACATGACTCGGTAACAATAGTTACCCCAGGGTGTTGTGGAAGCCATTTTCTCTACATCTTCTTCATCCATCAACACTTGGTGATATCTTGCGTAGCAATCCATGAATGACTGTATCTCCTGTCTGGCGTATTTATCAACAAGGATGTGGATGTTGGGCAATGGGAAGTTGTCCTTTGGACTCGCCCTGTTCAAGTCTCGATAATCAACAGACACCGGAATTTTCCCATCTTTCTTGGGTACAGGAACTACTTTGGCCAACCACGTAGTTTATCAAACCACTCGGATTACCCCTGCTTTCAACGTCTTTGTGATCTCTTCTTTGATCTTGTTTCTAATATCTGTTTTGAATTTCCTCTATTTCTGTTGAACAGGAGGACATCCAGGGTGAATTGGCAATTTGTCTACCAGTAGATCGACACTCAATCCTGGCATGTCATCGTATGACCAAGAAAACACATCTTTGAACTCAAACCGAACTTTAATTATTTCATCTCGCATTTTCAGTCAGTGTGAAAGCTTATTTTTGTTTCCCTAACTTCTTCTAAGGTTCTCAAATTAACCGGTTCTGTATCATTCAGGTTCGGCTTAGGTTTATTCTCAAATTGTTCCAATTCTCGATTTATTTCCCAAGGAGCCTCTTCTTCATAATATTCCGGTTCTTGGTTCATTATTTCATAATTAGCCAGCGTGTTTGGATCCGAGCATGAAGTCCGCAGGCATGTTATGTTATTTAAAGCCGCATTAGTATGATTGAAAAGAAAAGAATAAAAGAGAAAATAATAGGAAATAGAAAGAATACGATGAAATATTGATTTCATTTCTTGGAATTTGGGAAGATAAGAAGGTTACTAATGGAAATTAAAAGACAAAATAAAAAAAACATCTGAGTTACACCCTAAAATAACTCGTGATGCAGAAAAGTGGCAGGATAAGTCTACCCGGACTCCCGCCTGACTGGGAATGGCGTAGCCTTCCAATTCTGAAATTTAGCATCTGAGCCTATATACAACACTTCAGCTGTACTAGTAACCTCTCCCAACTAAACCATATTTGTGTAATAAAGCATTCGCCTCATAGCCCCACATATATCTTCGATTTCTTCAGCTGTGAAGGTTTCATCATCCTCTTCTTCATTGTATCTTGGTTTGACAAAGGTCTGATATAGATGTGGAAAGACCCATCCTTACCTTTTCCTCTCATCTGCCCAATTTTCATCTTTTGTAGAAGGGCAGAAATTTACTCCGAAGAACTTTTCGGTTGTTGGAAGAGTTATTGGTTTTGGTATCCCTTGAAAAGACTTTCCCAACCCTTTCCCTGGCTGGAAGCGTGCTTGATCATTTCTTTTGCCACCATAATCAAGGCGTTAGACAAAAAGGGTTGGGGGAAAGGTCTCCCCTCCTCATATTGATCCGCCAATACAATCTCAAAGGCTTGATATACAATGTGCTCGCTTCCTTCTCTAGCCTCCATACATGGGACAGATGGGTCCCAATAGATAGATTGTTCGTCCTCCCCATGAACCACGATTTATTGATTCTTGTATTCAAACTTCACCATCTTATGGAAAGTAGAGGGTACCGCCCCTGCCGCGTGGATCAAGGCCTTCCGAGGAGAAAGTTATAAGAGGTTTCCATATCTAGGACATGGAAAGTTACTTCAAACTCCACATGGCCTATATCCAATATCAAGTCTATTTCCCAATTGTCTTTCTCTTAATGCCATCGAAAGCTCTGACACAAAAATTATTATGGAAAATCCTCCTCGTGCCAATTTCCATCCTTTGGAGTGTAGAAAGAGGGAAAATATCCACATATGAGCCTCCGTCCACCATTACTCGCTTGACATAAAAACCTTCACACTTGACAGTCAGGTGTAAATCTTTGTTCTGAGCCGCCCCTTCTGGAGGCAAATCATTGTTACTGAAGGAGATTTGATTAAGAGGAAAGAACCTTTCTGACATTCTTTCAAGCTGTTCCACCGAAGTCTCGGCAGGCACGTACGCCTCATTCAAAATTCTCGCTAGGATATCCCGATGCTCAGCAGATTTCAATAGCAATGATAACATGGACACTTGTTTGGGACACTTGCACAATTGATCTACCACTTCATAATCAAGCATTTTCATCTTCTGGAAAAAGGCTTCCGCTTCTTCAGCACTGATGTACTTCTTGAGCGGAAAACACTTTCGTGTGACACTTTTTACCTCTTGGATGTCTGAATATTTCTTCGTGGAGGTGTCCCCTGGTAATTCCCCAGTAATTTCCTTGCCTTTGTATGTGACCACATTTGGTTGATAATTCCATGATACAACAGACGGATCGGTCATTGGCTTTTGTGGTACGCGTCCGATGACCACCGGCTCATTCGACCAAGATGGTTTGATCGTCCCCCGCACCACATAGGCTCATTTGGGTACATACACTGGCATCCCCTTTTTAATTTCAAAATTCTTTGGCTTACTTATGGCTAATGGCTTTTCTGGGCGTCCTCATGGAAGATAAAGGACGCCATTTTTCTGAAGTGTTGTTGTCTCTGCCCTGGTTTCAATCTTCTTTTCAACCTTATCCTCGATATTTTCATTCTTATCTGCCCCTTTCCCTTTCATCGGGGTTGCTTCTGGATTTCTTTCTATATCAGCAATGGCGATTATGGCTTTAAACCATGATCGAATTCCTTGTCTTCACAAATCATTCCAGTTACCGGCCCGTTGTTGGGAGTAGGTAATGGATTATTGGTCACATTCGGAATTTCCTCATCTGTGAGCACTATTCTTCCCTGGTTAATCAATTCCTGCACAGCTCTCTTCAAAGTCCAGCAATTATCGGTGCTATGCCCCCCAACTCCGGAATGATAAGCACAATACATGCCCCATTGGTAAGCTGGAGAATTCAGATTCTTTCTATTTTGGGGAATGGGCTGCAACAGATTCATTTGTATGAGCTTAGGGAAAAGGGTGGAATATGGTTCCTCGATTGGTGTGGAGTTTGACTTAGGTGGTTCACGAGGGCGAGGGTAGTTTTGTGGTGGTCAGGGGTTATACTAGTTTTGGTAAGGAGGTTGATTTCTCTGGAATGGAGGTGGGTTTCGGTTGACTGGTGGTCGGTTAAAAGGATGAGCATCCATGACTGCGTAAGGTGGGGGTGGAGGAGCATAGGTCATATCATTATGCCCTTTCCGAGAATTCCGATCTAGGGCTCTGTACCTTCTGCCTTCAGATGTCGCCATAACTGTTTCTTCTTTCTTTTTGCCTTGGCCATTTTTCTAGACCCGCCTTGGATGGCTTGGGAAGTTGCCCTTATGGCTGCCTGACTTAATGTTCTTCTTGTTTTCAAGCCGCTTTCTACCATTTCACCGATTTTGATAGCCTCGGCAAAAGGTTTGCCCATGGCTGACATCATATTTTTGAAATAATCCGGTTCCTGAGCTTGGAGAAAAATCATGACCATTTCGGTCTCATCCATCGGAGGTTTTACCCTAGATGCCTGTTCGTGCCATTTGATTGAGTATTCTCAAAAATTTTTCGAGGATTTCTTCTTCAGATTTGCCAGCGAGTTCCTATCTAGAGCTATGTCATTATTGTACTGAAACGGACTGACGAAGTCCCTAGCAAGACCATCACATATGTGCCAGCGGGACATATCCTTGTCCATATACCACTCAGATGAGATACCAACCAAACACTCTCCAAAATAAGCCATGAGGAGTTCCTCTTTTCCACCAGCTCCTCGTAGTTGGTTGCAGTATTTCTTAAGATGAGCAATGCGATCACCATGCCCATCGTACTTTTCAAATTTTGGGGTTTTGAATTCCAATGGTATGTGCACATGGGGAAACATGCACAAATCTGCATAGGACACACCTTTTCTCCCGCTCAAACCTTGTATGTTTTTCACGCTTTGTTCCATACTCTTCATTTCCGAACAATCTCTTCTCGCTCAGGAGTTTTAGTGGTTTTTTCCTAGCTTGCAGTGAACTCAAATTGAGGTTGCTGAGTGTAAATATAAGCGTGAAGTTGTGGAGGTTCCATTGGGAATGTAGGTGTTTGGAAAGTGAAAGCTGAGGGGTCGAAACTAGGCCGGGGTAGTGTAGGCTGTACCGTGGCTGAGCATGGTGGAGCAGTGAAAATATTTGAAGCTGCTCCTGAGCCTAACACCTGGGGGCGATTCCTAGAAGGTGTTCCAACAAAGTGGGATGAGATGGTAGGGTATCCGAGTGGAGTATTGGGGTGGCTGATTGGGACATTCGAGGTTCCACCCATCATTGGAAAAAGCTCGGGAAATCCGGGGATTGCACTTGGCGGCTCTCTTCCGTTTGACCAGGAGTCCCATATTTCCATCATGCGGAGATGCAGTAACATGTTTTCCTCGGCAATGGCCGATTACAAAATTGGGATGCCCGAGATTGGGCTCTCATTCGCGATAGGAACTGCTGGCAGAGTGGCTTCTGAAGACATTTCAATGCTACCCTTTGATCTAGTGAAGTATAGATGAGGTGTCAGGCTACCACAAAACCAACCACTTTCTTTAGAACCTAACTCTACAGTAAACAGCAAACAAGTTAGTTAGAAATTACACATAGGTAATCTCATGTTGGGGTGCGATACACGTGCGTTTCTACATGTTTTGCATAGGCTTGAATGCTTCATCCCGGTGTTTGCTCACTCTCCTCAATTTTCTTTATTTATTTCTTTCCATCTTCTCCCTCCTTTACTTAAATTGTTTATAGAAAATCATGACCGTATCCGATGAGGATTGCCTACGTATCGCGACGCCGCGCAAATCAGATCATATCGTAGTTCAAAAAGGTAAATGTAAAAATGAAAGAGCAATTTTTTGGGGTTTTCAAATTTTCATTAATACTGAATTACAAAGAGGCATACAAACATACTTTCCTAAGATTCTAAGGCTCGTGACATGCCTTTTCTTGGAATTGTAAAAACATACTCAAAGCATGCACTCTAAAAAAAGCGAAAATACAGACTCGAAAAGGAAATACAATCAAGAAAGCATCAATGCCTCCAATCCTGCCCTTGGAACACCTCCTGGCCTTCCAGTGGGCCTACTTGCTATATCATCTTGGAGCTGACAGAGCTCTTCCATTACTGTCAGACGAAGATCATTACTGTGGAAAAAAACATGGATCTTGTCATGTCTTCACACTCGCAGCACTTCATTGCGATGTAGTTAGCAATATTTTTTACCCTATCTCTGATAATGCCCTTTCTCGCAGCAGGTGATCGATTTGTCGGGATCTAGCCTCTAAGACCTGAGTGATGGTGCGGTTCTGCTCTTGCAAGTGGTGCAGATCTGCTTCCAACCGGTCCATTATGGAGAACAATGTTCCCTCTCGATTTTGAATTACTTGGCTTGCTTAGCCATTTCACCCTCGAGGTTGCTAATCGTTGTTTCCCAACCTGTTCATATATTTATTTCATTTGTTGAATGAATGTCGCGCGCCACTCGGCACTCTTAGTCAATCTATTTTGTGCCTATGCTAACTCATACTCAGCTTTCTCCAGGCTATCTTCATAATCGCGCACCTTTTGAGTAAGATTATAGATGAGCCTTTCATATTTACTGCTTCAGCCCGGATTCTCAACTGCTATTTTCAACTGTCAAGCCTTGGATTTAAGAACCTCATTTTCTTGAACCAATCTTCTTCTCTCACCCTCGGCCTCTTGTGCCTGTAAATCATTATTAAGATGACATTTCTCAACTCTTCCCGCAGACCACTGATGGTAGCCAGATATTCTTTCTCCTTTTCCCCCCAAGATAACCTTTCTTGCATTTTTTCATCAAATGCATGAACGTGGGGCCTTTTGGGTGGCCTCACAAGTTCGGGCTTGGGGTCGAGCTTCGGTTCATTGTTCATATGAATGCTCCTTTCCAACCAAGCGGCATAATTAGGATCAACTTCGCCTTTAGTTAGGTATGGTACCAGGGTGTTACTCTTTAGATAACGACAACAGAGCCAATCTCCTTTCACCAATGCCTCGGGAAGCGTCACTTCTGGATGTAGTTCGATGACTTGACTGCTTAGGTCTGCTTCCTCTGGTATTATCCGATACCTTCCAAGTTGTCTGAGAACTCTTTGGGGCGCATAGAGTTGTATACTTATTGCTCCCATCAACATCAGGTAGCTTTTGAAGCAGTCATGTAGATGATTTCTGTTATTAGGATCCACCCTATGGTCCATTCAACTTGATCTGCTCTCAATTTTTTCAAATAGGAAACCCATGCTTCAAACCCTTCGGGTGGTTTGTAACCTTCCACCCTTTTCACGTACTTACTGATGAAATTGTTACCATCTGAAGCGTAACTCATGAACTTAGGATGGTGGCAAAGGTGTTCGATCATCCACATCTAAAGGAGAATGCCGCAGCCTTCCAAAAACTCACCCCCAGATTTGCACAATGTCAATGCCCAGTAAATATCTTCAAGCACAGACGAGACTAGAGTGTGATATTTTTTGTCGACGAGAACCTGTGCAATCATGGCCATGCGAATGTCTAGTGTATCTTGAGAATTTGAAATAGAATGATTCCTAGAAGTGCCACAACGAAAGCAAATCGTCGGTGATTCTCCCATATGCTTTTGTTCTTTTTGTTACTCAAACCCTTTTCATGTGCCTCAAATCCGGCTGAGTGCCCAAACCTAATGTTCAAGAAGTGGAACTTATAACTCCTGTTGTTTATGCGATTTTTTCTCATTTCCTTGCTAATGTTCAAAAGATCGAAGAATTTGCGCACCGAGGGGGCCCTGGGAAATATGAGCTGCCGCTTTCTTAACTCTCTAAAAAATCAATGTACCAAGCTATTTCTTCTAGGGTGGGCATGAGTTCGAAATCCGAGAAGGGAAAACGTTGTGAACGGGATCCCAAAAGGTCACCAAAGCCTTAATAAAATCCTCCCGTGGATTAATGTGCATGATATCTACTAGTGGACCCAACTGTTGTTTCACCCACACTTGACCATGTTCATCTAGGTTGTCCCACCATATACGCAAGTGTATGTGAGCCTGTTCCCTGACCGCTTCTGGCGATTCCTGGATAGTATTCATTTGTTCCTGTAGAAATTTAAGGTTAGGGTTGACTCTTGTAAATTCTTTTTACAAAAACCAGTTTTCAAAAATCAACGGATAAGGACCCTTTTATTGTTGTGTTAACAACAATTGCCGCTTTCGCAAACGTGGCCCCTTCGCAATTCCCAAATGAATTTTGAGGCCGGGGTGAGAAAAGACACCTTTAAACAGACTTTCTTGTTTCTCCCGAGAATAACCTTCGATAATTGAAATGTGACCGAAGGCTATTTCGGTAAAAATAACTTAAAGACAAAGAGAAGCTACGACATTTAAAACCATGAAACCTTTTAGTTTTTTTAAAAATGAGGCCGAACCTTATGTGGGTTGCCTACGTATCCTACACCCGGTGAGAATTAGACCTAGGAGTTTTTGACAAAATATACGATACTTGACTCACTCTACTTTTTTTTGAAATACATTTTCCTGTTTCTCTTTTTTTTTCGAAAAATTTGACAGAGTTTCGGGACATTTTCAAATACAGGGATTTTTAGAAATCGGGTAAATTCCTATCGTACCTCACTCTTGGTTTTTCTATTTATTAACCGGTCAATATGCAAGCCGAAACGAATAAATATTCACATAGTACGTAATACGCATTAGGATGGTCTTTATTTTGGGTACACCTGTCCTAGACGGATCCAACCCCTGTGTTGAGTCCCCAAGGTCGAATGTAACGTGATGAAAATAATCGTTCCTACTAGGGATTCCGCATGAGGTTGCGTTATTCTAAGTTTAAAAACCTGGGGTTTGTGGTGTAAATTTGGTTTACCCGAGCGGACGACTGGGTCCGAGGAGAGGGCGACGTACAGGGAGCACTAAAGTCTGCCCAGCCTTGTCGCTTGCCCAGCCTCACTCTATTTGGAATAATTCCTACAGAAAAAGCAGGCTACGCGAACGTATGCACCATTTTCAGAAGACTCAGATGGGTTGCGTAAGAAGACATTTAAATACAGTTCAAGTAATATCAAAGCGACAAATGACAATTAGCACATTAAGTCCACAAAATACAATAATGTCAATAATAAGGCCAAATAAAATCACATTAACAAGCTCAAATTCTTGAACCCTGAACCGAATGTTCTGGTTTCTTTAGTCCCCAACAGAGTCGCCAGAGCTGTCACACCTCCTTTTTCTACACCACCCCGTGAGGATAGTATATAAAGTAGTTTTTTTAATTAAAGTGACATTATTCGACATGCGATTATTTAATTAATTACAAAGTCTCCACTTGGAATAAATTATGGTGTTCTAAGCCACCGATTTATTTTAAATCTCAAATCGATGAAGTTTTAATTTTAAAAGAGTCTGCGAACCAGAAATTCTAAGTAAGGAATTATGTTAACCAGGAGGAAGGTGTTAGGCACCCCCGGATTCTGTGGTTCTAGCACGGTCGCTTAGCAATTTATATTTTGCTTAGTTATTTAACTACTCTTTTTTTGGACCTATGTGTAATTATCTTTTACCGCTTTTAAATCACTTGAATTATTTCTAATTAAAGAATCGATTACGCGTACGTATACTCTTTTCCTTTGGCGCGTCAAAAACCATGTCACGCCAACGTGTCCACAATTTATAACGCTTCTTAATGCGTATTATTATTTTTGGGAAGGCCATGAAATTCGCTAAATGTCCCTCCCATATTCTAAATTAATTATTATAATTTATCGAGGGCCCCGTAATTATTTTTTTGGTGAGGCTCACCTCTTTTATTTTAAAAGGATAAACCTACAAAGAGACTACATTTTTTCTAATTTTCGTTTTTATCTCTAAAAGAAAAGAAAAATTCCTAATTGATTATTATTAAAAGTTCGGGTTTCGATTTTAAGTTCAGGTCCAAAAAAAATGATGATCCTTTTAGCTTGGACCCGCTGCTTAAAACAAAACCCAAAATCATTTAATCTAATTCAATCAATTGAAGGAGTTGTGGCTGGCCCAAGCCACTTGAAGCAAATGGATAAGAAGGAGTGTGAACTCCTTTGGGCTCAATAAAATAATTCTCATTTGGGCCCAGCACATGATCCATCCTAGATGTCCAACTCCTTGGGTCCGTTTCAGCTTCAGTCAACGGACAACTCAGGTGAGGCCCATTTAAGATTGTCCAACTGGACAAGACCTCGAATCCCAGCAAAGGGAATTGAAACGTTGGATTGGATGACGATAAATAATCACAAATTAAACGCTAATTACCATTTGATTAAGCTACTTTAATTCAATGGACCTGACTAATCACACTAGCTGTTTCAAATTATTCACTAATATTCAGGAAATCGGCAGATTTGACAAGAAAACATACTACACTTTTTTGAGACTGAAAGGGTTTAAGAACCTTGCACCAATTTGAATTCATAGACTCATGCATTCTGAAATGAGATACTAATTGGTACAGCATGGAATATTGCTTGGGATTCCCATTCAACTCAAAGTCGAATTAGATGTGAATTTCCAAACTATTTCTGATTCAATTTTAACAGATGGTGAAATACATCATGAATCCTACACTAAATCGAGCCGATCTTACCGGATAAACAAAGCATATAAAATCAGAAGAACTATAATGAGTTTAACAGCCCAAGTTGAATTAGCAATCCAAACAATTCAAACTTTTAAACATCCCAATTACAGTCTAAACACATATTGTTCATGTGATATCAATAGAAATCGTCCAAACTGCAACAACAACTAGTTAAATACAAACTACAACCAATAGAATGCATTCCTAAACATATAGATATGGTGAAAACATTTCTATTTCAGCTCCAAATCACAATTACACCAAAGTGAGTTCAGAAATGCGTACATGGGAATCAAAATTTAACAAGAATAAGAAGGAGTTAGCACAGGACCAATGGGGCAGCAGCTATAATGAACAGTTTTCAGTAGCCCAGAAATATTTCAACAATGCAGGAGTACTTCAACACTCGATTGAAACAAGGAAAACAACCAAAATAGATTCCAGACACAATAATCGACCCAGAAATTTCTTAAGGCCCAGTGAAATAACCTAGAAGCACCCCTAAAGAACTAGAACCCACCGAAAAGTATTCCAAACCAGTATGCAACAAATTCCAACACAAGATACAAGCAGAAAACCAGAAGAGAGACCCATCAGTTGCTTCGAGTCGATAAAACAGTAAAATTTTGTTGTTTTATGGGTTATATATATATTGATATATTGATTTTCTGTATTTAAATGCTAAAACTAATCTGAAGTTCAAAATGAAAGAGAAATCAAATTTTGCTAGTGAGTTTTTTTTAGATGAAAAATTCTAGCCCCTTTCACAAGGCAAATGATGCCTATTTATAGTAGAAAAAATAGGGCAACATTCAAATTTTTTATTTACCCTTTACCCCTCCCTTGATTTTTATTTTTTCCTTCAATATCCATAAAGTATGACTTGTTCCCCAAGTTATTCCCTAAGTCTTTCATAAATGTGCACTAAAGCCCTATTCTAGGAGCTTCTAGGATGCCCTTTGAGCTGTACAATTCCTATGCTACCTTTTTATTGTTTTGAATTTAACATTTTTTAAGATGTTGCATTTGCTATGCCTAAAATGCCCTTGTACTATTTTCAAATTTACAGCCTAAGCTAAATGAACCCAAACCCTTACCCCAGTTATGAATTCAATCTTAGTTACACCAACGATCAGCTATATCCAATCAGCAAACCTAACAGAGAGACTAATTCACAATGAGTTCTATTTTTAACTTCAAACAAACAGGATAAAGTAGAAAACCTAATTACACTGATGATCAGTAGCAATTAATCACTTAATCGACAAAATTAAAATATAGCTTGGAAAGAAAAAAAGAAACAAAAACAAAATTTAAACAAACACAAGAATAATAACGATGAAAATCAATCCCTATTCGAATTAAGTATATTGAAGCAAATATTAACAGGAAATTTGACTAGAATTCGAGACGAACAAACAATCAGAAAAGAAAACTAAGCACCAAACTAGAATCCATAAATCAAAACTAAACATGATCTAAACTAAACGGGAATTAAACTAAGAATTAGCAATTATGAAAACACGAGAAAGAAGTAGGTTAAGCGAAAATTAAAAGTGGGAGAAAAACACATTTACTGGGCTGCCCTAAGAAACAAACTTCGAAATTGAATTCCAGTTAACATTACATGCCTATTTCGTCATAAATAGGCACATAATATTAACTAGAAATCAGTCGACCTTTAAAAAAAATTCCAAAACAGGCTCGAACCGTTATGAACCCTAGATTTGAAATTCTTCGAGCTTTACTCAAATTTGAATGTTTTTGCCTTTGAATTCGTAATGAGGAAGTCCAAGGGATTGTGGGGTATATATTTGAGCAAGTTTGGATGGGTTTGTATTTTGACCGAGATTTCAAATCAAGATTCGAGCAATTGGGTGATGATTTGAAGGAAATAGATGGTATGGTGTGAAAGAGGAGGCTGGGGAGAGTAGATGGTGTTAGTTTGGTAGGGTTTCGAAGTAGCGCTGCCACCCTAGGGCGATGGGATTTGGTGGCGGCAGAATTAGGGTTTGTGAAGGAAAGAGGTGTGAGGTAGACGACGATGGAGAGGGGGGGAAACCGTTCAGACACTTATATAATAGCAAACCTAGGTTGAATCTGCCGTTGGATTTGGATTGGACGGCTCAGATAAGGCGTTACAAAAACGACGTTGTTTCGTTTTATGGAGAGGTTGGACCGGGTGGGGTTGATTTGGGCCTGGGCGAAACGGGTTTGGTGGGATCTTGATTGGGAAATATTGGGCAAAAATTGAAAAGCATCCCAAATTCAAGGCAAACTTATCTTTTTAAATTTTCTCTTTTTCGTTTTAATTAACTTCTTTTATTTCCTTTTTGTTTGATTTTTCATTTTATATATTTTTTCCACATTTAATGATTTTTATCCACAATACAAAAATAGATGAAAAGAATCTAATTATTTCCAAAATTAAACTAATTAATTCATAAAATTGCTTAAAACTATTTTACGGCAAACTAAACGATTAACAATAAATATACAAAAATGAACTATTTTTTGTGATTTTCACATTTTTCTAAAACAAATTAACTTCTAATTGATCCTAAAATATGAAATTATACCCTAAATGCAAATACGTATTTTTGTATTTTTTATAAATTATCGTGCACAAGTAAAAATGCAACAATTATCAGAAACGACACCAAAATTCACGTAAAAATTGTAAAAATAAAGGAAAATCATTTATTTGATTTTCATGGGAATATTTCATGTATAGGGAAAAAATCACGTGCTCACAGTATCTTGCAACCTTGTGGAGGGGGGACATCCCCTTAGGATTTGAGTCTTCTTTATTAATTGTATTTCTTGTACGTGAGGTGACGAGTGCATGCTTGGATTTATTTGTTGAAAATTATCCCTTTTAGGTTCTTAGACCCTTAAAATCACCGAATATGAGATTGTTATTAATACGATTGAGTTCCCTGTTTTTAGTTTCTCCTCTATATGTCTTATTGGAATTTATCTGCCCTTTTGGTGTATTCTTGTTGCCAAATTGCCTTTTACTTGTTTAACTATGGACATTTACCCTTCTATAGTCACATTATCATTCCTAACTACTTGTACTTATTTGAAATATATTGTTTCTATCTCTCATGCAATTAATGGGTCTTAATTGGAAAGAAGTTAGATATCCTGTGTTTTGGTAACATTTTCCTTAATTGTAATTATTCGTTCCATTTATCTTCCTTGTTGTTGAACTGAGTATTTGTGGAATCATTGTTTCGTATTATTTCTTCCTTGTTGAGTTGTATTTATTGCGCTTAGTATTTCACTATTATGGTTATTCCTTGCAAGCTAGTTGTACCGTCTTTTGGTGAACAGAAATACCTGAGTTGATTCCCTTGCTTGTTCCTGTATATATTATCATTTATTGTGCTATACTTGAGACTATGATGCACGAGGTTTCTACCGTGCAGTTGTTGATACTGTGATGTACGAGGTTTTTACCGTGCGGTTATTGATACTGCGATGCACAAGGCTTCTACCTTGCGGTTAGTGGTAGGGTGATGGATGAGGTCTCTGCCATGCGGTTGTCGTTGAGAGGTTGCACAAGGTCTTTGCCGTGCCATTGTTGTTATTTATATTTTTCACATGCGGTGTAATAGAGCAGGATATGTGATAGGCTTATGTGTCGGTTGCTCATGTGGCAAAACGAGGTGGGAACATTGTGATACACGTGTGGAGAAATAAGGTGATGCTTATTATATTATCATTGCACATGTGGTGGAATATGGTGCGCTATGTAAGGGGTTGATTGTAATGAATTGTGACAACCTGTGGAGGTTTTCCTATTTCGTTATTATTGTGATTGTGGGTTGTTTACCTATATGATTTTTGTCGCTAAGAAGTTGTGAGGAAACATCGTACGTGCGGTCTATTCTCCCATTCATGTTACTAGTCGTCAGGATTCTTGTTAGAACACTTTCACAAGCATACGCGTAGTTGAATACTCCCGTTAGAGGTAAATTGCTCCTGTTTTTGCTATGGGAGTTACGCCCTCAATTATCTATTATATATGTGAGAGTGGCCATAGTTAGTCGGCTAGTGGTCAGCATGACCTAGAGACTGATGGGGCATGTGATGCCAAGTGTTAGATTTCAGATGTTGGTTTTTGTGAGTTGTGGTTTGTCCAAGGGTTGGTGAAGTTGTGGAATGAGTTAATAAGACCTTATGTGAACATCATTGTAGTATATGATTCATGGACTTGTTTTTCCCTTGCGGCGTTATGACCTTAGGATTTGGATTGTGATTGTCGTCGTTATGCATCGTCATTTATTATTTTCTCGTTGTTACCTGTCAATCCTTTCCATTATTATGAATTAGAGCATTATTGGTTATTTTGTGCTGTCATTACATATTTTTATATCATTTCCATTATTCCTATGATTCTACGCTTACTGACCGGTGGGTGTCTCGACTGTTCCTCGTCACTACTCCACCGAGGTTAGTCTTGATACTTACTGGACACCGTCGTGGTGTGCTAATGCTACACTTCTGCATATATTTTTTGTATAGATATGGGTACCCCCAGTGAGTTCTGTCACCCTTAGAAGGAGGCGTATCAGTACAGATTTCGAGGTATATCTGCTACATCCGCATGCCGAGAAGTCCCTTTCCAGCTTTCTGTAATAAGTATAGTTTCTTTCAGTATTTCTCTTTGTATAAACATTCTTGATTCAGAGCCTCTTATGTATAAATTATCTTGTTATTTATGAGATTCCGCGTTTTGGAAAAATTTTGTTAATTTTGAGAGTTGTTATTGTATGTGCCAGGCGGCACCTTAAATAATGATATATTTACTATTTCCGTTTTGATTAATTCTTCCGCAATTTGGTCTATATTCTGTATTGTTAGGCTTACCTAGTCGTACGGACTAGGTGCCGTCACGACCTGTTCACGGAGGGTGAACTGTGGTCTTGACAAACTTAGCCAAGGTTCAGAAGAGAAAAGAAATAGTATACCACTTAAGGATATAGTAAAAGAAATATGTTTAATGAGGTCTTTTTAGAAGAATTCAAACAAGGTTCAGTATAGGGCAAAAAAAAACTTATGAACTTAGTAGAAAATACTGTAGAGGAAGACAAGAATATCGGAAAAGTATAGCAAAAGAACATATAGAAAAACACAGAAAGATAAACATGTGAAATCATGGTATAGAAACGCAGTAGCAAAACGAAACATAGAAAGCAAAGAAGAACATGTATGGTAGAAGGAAATCATAAGAAAGTAGTAGAAGCACATATGTGGTAGAAAAGAAACATATGAGAATAGTGGAGACAAATACGCACAATGAAAGGAAACGAATAGTCAGATAAATCCTTTTAAGTTCTTTTTAGAAAACCCTAAATTGAAGAGAAGTGTTTTGAAAGTAATTTTTTAAAGAAAGTTGGGGAAATCGTTTAAAAACCCAAATAGAGCATAGATGCATGACGGATCTAAGAAAAAACGGAGAGATCCTCGAACAGTTAGGTTTCAGAAGAACCCTAGAATGGGAATGGCTTGGAAAAGGTCTGATTTGAGTCGGATAAGTCAGAACTAGGCTCAAAACACCATTGTGTGCCGGAGCCAGGCCGGAGGTGGCCGTAGAACCTTCGATCGGTGGAGATATGAACGGACACCTATTAGGTTAGACCTCGAATCTTCGAGCACCGTGTGTGTAAGAGCAAAGGGAGATGAGTTTAAGTCACACATGGCCTGAGAGACCATGGATTCCGATAAGATTGAGGTTGAAGGCGGTGAGATAAGCTAGGGCTTCGACAGAGTCTGAGAGGGGAGAGTGTCGAGGCAGCGGACAGATATCAAATGAGGGAATTAGGGTAGTGTTTTGGATTAAAAATGGCAAGAACGGATAGGGGCCGTTGATCTCAGAGATCAACAGCCAGGATAAGATGGGTTCTGGGTCGGGTAGTTTAGGTGGGTTATGGGTCGGTTAAATTAAAATTGGGCTGGTCCATTTTGGGGTTTGAAATTGGGTTAATTGGGGGATTAATTTGGGCTATAATTGAAACAAAATGGCGCTAGATTTTAAATAGCTTGTTTTTCCCTTTTTATTTTCAACAAATTAGTAAAATGATTTCTGAAAATAAACTAAAGGTACTGAGTCAATTAATCATATATAAGTATTAATTTTGAAATATTAGAACTAATTTTATAATTATAAAATGGTACTAAGTCTTAAAATAGGCTAAAATTGCAATTATATGCAATTTAGCTTGAAAATACTAAATAAATTTATACAAATATGCAAAAACTATCTTAGCTATATTTTGGTATAAATATAAGAATAAAATAAGTTTTCAACAAAAATAATAATTTGATGGAAAAGTACCCTCAAAATAGGGCAATAAATTGATTGAAAAATCCTTAAAAAAATTGGGAGAAATATCAAAACACTTGGACATACTTATACATACATATGTATGCTAGTTTTGGAAGTATTTTGCATATAAAAAATACATGGGGGGAAATTGGGTATCAACAATATATTAAGGCTATCCCTTCTTTCTTTTTGGCATGATCTATACGACATGAACGAAACGAGAAAATGCACAACTTACATAAATGACTCTTGTTACATCTCGCACCTTAACATTAGGATGTGCTGTAGTAAATCTACATGAGTTCTAAGGAATTATGTCTATTAGGAGGTTATAGAGGGTTTAAGATATTATTATTATGAGACCCTATAAGTTTATATCCTTGATACCGTTATATATTATGTTAATGTGGCATTTTTTTAAGTGGAGCATTTTAGTAAATGTTTTATAGCAATAATTTTTTTTTTTGCACATTAAGGTCCACCTATGTCGGTGGATGTCTAGTCCTTTTTTTTATTTATAAAATGGTAATTTCATTTCATCAGTAGATCAAAATATTATAGAGTTCCCCAGTAGCCGCTGACTAGCTACTGTTTCAAAACAGTCTAAAAAGAAAACACTCCCATATGCTCTATATACATTAAATCAAGACAAACATATAATTCTTCTCTTCTTTTTCCTACGGGTAGTGATCCAGTCGTCGCGAAACATCCTTTCAGTGTTTAAGAGAGGTTCCCTGAATATGCACATGAACTGCTATCTCTTTGCATGTATCCTTTATTACTGAGCTTCCGCCTTGGAATCTAATCTTGTTCCTTTCCCGCCACAGACAATATACTAACATTCCAAACACACTGGTGGTTATTTCAGCATGTCTATTTTTCCTTTTTGCAATGTTCCTAATCCAGTCGACTTCACTGTTCCAGTCACAAATGGTTCTCTGGTATCCCAACCATACGAGCAGTCTATTCCATAGCCCCCAAGATATCGAGCAAGAAAAGAAAAGATGGTCAAAAGATTCATCTACTTGCTTGCAGAAAACACATTGTTGAGGAATCTGTATCCTAATGAGTATTAGCCTCTCCACTGTTGCCAGTCTTCTGCGCAGTGCAAGCCAAACGATTGAATCTTCGGTGTAGTTTTGGCTGCAATACTATGCTTTTCCATTGTACTTTAGGGGTTTGAGGGAGCTGGAGTCTGTAGAGTTTGTTTATGTTGAACAGTTCTCCCCTCTGTAGTTGGATCAATCGACATTTCAGGTTCCCCTGTATACCATGGGTATTTGCTATCATTGATATGGTCTCAAAGATCTTTCTCACAGCCTAGGCAGCTGTTTTAGGAGTAGGTAAATCCTCTATGGCATTGTTCTTAATGTAGTATGTGTGCATCCATTTGATCCACATGCTGTCCTTCTTCATTGTTACTGCCCACAGATGCTTTGCTACAGCTGCCTTATTCCAGATTGTTAGGTTCAAAACATTTAGGCCCCCAGCACTATATGGTAGACATATAGTTTCCCATGCGACTAATGCCTTTTTGGACACATTTGTCGCACCCGTCCACAGAAAGGATCTGCATATTGCTTCGATCATCTTCATTACCTTTTTAGGAAGCAGGAAAATTTGGGACCAGTATGATTGCATTTCAAATAATACTGTCCTGATCAACTGGAGCCTACCTGCATAAGATAGGAGTCTTGATGTGCAGCAATTGATTTTCTGTGTTATCTTGCCTACTATTGGCCAGCATTGTATTGGAGTCCATTGAAACGCCAAGATATTTGAAAGGGAGGGACCCTTTCAGGGAAGTTCAGTTCTTTCATGATTTCCTCCTTTGCCCAGTTTGAGACCCCTGCTATATATATAGCACTTTTGTCTGCATTTGCTTCCAATCTTGAGGTTTCCGCAAAGATTAGGAGCGTTTGTTGTATAAGTCTTACGGATTGCGTATCAGCCTTGCGGAATAGTAGTAGATCATCCGCAAAACAGATATGTGAGATTCCTAGCTTCTTACGTCGAGGATGAAATTTGAATTCCTTCCTTCCCATCATAGACTTGAGTTCCCTATTCAAATATTCCATGACAATTACAAATAGATATGGGGACATTGGGTCTCCTTGTCGTATACCTCTTTTACCTTTAAATGGAGGTGTAAGCCCCCCATTGAGACTTAATGAGTATGTGACAGAAGAGATGCATTCCATTATCCATTTTGTAAATTTGTAGGGGAAGCCCATGTCCAGCAGCAATCTCTCTATAAAACACCATTCCACTGTGTTATATGCCTTCCTCAGGTCAACTTTTAATACACACGGAGGGGATATCACTTTCCTGTTGTATCCATTAAATAATACCTGAGTAAAGAGAATGTTGTCTGTTATGCTCCTGCCCTCAATAAATGCCGATCGTGAATTGCCAATCAAACCACCTATAACTGTTTTTATTCTTGCTGTGAGCACTTTGGTGATTATTTTATAAAGTGTTGTGCAACAGGCGATTGGTCTATAATCTTTGACAGTAGTAGGATTTTGTGTTTTAGGAATTAGTGATACTGCTGTGCTGCATACACCTTTGTGCATCTTGCCTGTTGTAGAAAATTCTTTCACTGCTTCACAAACATCATCAGCAACTATGTTCCAGTGTCGAGTAAAGAATGCGACTGGGAAGCCATCTACTCCTGGAGCTTTGTCAAGTGGCATATCATTTATTGCCTGAGATATTTCCTCCTTTGTAATTGGCTTAATCAGAGACTGCTTCTGCTGGTTATTTAAACATAGTCCCTGTTGAATGATGATTGTGTTTGGACATTTACTGACATGTTTTTGTTCTCCCAGAATCTTGCTGAATTTGTCTAGGGAATTCTTCTTTCACTAGTTTAGGATCAAACAGCCTTTCCCCTGAGTCAGTGTATACGGAACCTATTTTGTTCATGTTTGTTCTCTGTTTCAGTTCTGCATGGAAGTATTTGGAGTTACAGTCTCCACATTGGAGTTACAGTCTTGCTGCATTGAGTTGTGTTTTGTATGATGCTATGTAATTGTTCAGTTCTTTCAACTCCCATTTCAAATCTTTTAGCATTTTCCATATGGTGTGCATGCTACCAGTTTCATCCTTTCCCCTCTGCTTCCAAACCTTTCCTACTATAGCAGTGAAGTCAGTGTGCTCCATCACAGGTATGTACAGTTTGAAAGGTTTAGGATGTAAGTTGGTTCTCTGGATTCCAGTTTTGCACTGTATAAGTATAGGAGAATGGTCTGATGCCCCCGGATTCAGATAATCAGTTTCAATGTGACTATACTGTTGCATCCATGATATATTGCCAAAAGTCCAGTCTATCCTGCTATACACCCTTCTGCTGGATTGCTGTTTGTTGCACCAGGAAAAGTAGCTGCCCATACTTTTCAATTGAGTAAGCTGAAGGGTGTTTATTTCTTCCTGGAAACCTCTGAGTTCATTTTGTGTCACTGGTGAACCAATTCTGTCGTCTGTATGAAGAACATTGTTGAGATCCCTACTGATCAACCAGCATTGTTGTACATAGGCTCCCAGACGTATCAGTCTATCCCATAACTACTGTCTTTTTTGGATGTGATTGCTTGCATAAACCACTGTGAGGAGTGTTTTAAAAGTGGTACCTATTTGCTTAACTTCACAGTGAATTAATTGTTCATCAGTCATCAAAATTGTCACTTCACAACTGTGTTTCCATAATAGCCATATCCCGCCATTTGAATGTTCATTGTAGTTACAGCAGTTGCTCCAGTCTCCATAGACAGTGTTTAGTATTTTCCTTGCTTTTCCTTCCTTTGCTCTACTTTCTAGACACCCTATAACCTCCACCTTATGCTTCATCAGAAAGATGTTTAAGTCTTTCTGCTTATGAGCCTTGTTCAGGCCCTTGACATTCCATGTGCAGAGTATTATTTAGGGGTGAAGCTGGATGGGCCAGCGTCCCCAGGATTGTCTGCCATCTGTAAAGGATTGAATCTGTTACTTGAGTTCAATTTGCAAGTTTCTGGTTGCTGTTCAATCTTCTCCTTTTGTTTCATATTTCCTATTGCAGTTACACAGTTTGTTCCCTCTGTTTCATTCTTTTCCTCAATTATATGTTCCTGTTGAGTTGCCATTTGTTTTGATTTTATTTTTGGAGTCCATCTCTTAGCAACTCTGAATTTCTGTTTCAGCTGTTCTGGTTTAGGCTTGCTCCTGTCTTCCTTTGTATTCTGTTGCTCTTCCTTATACCAGCAGTCAGCAGACCTATGCCCAAATCTGATACAGTTTTCACAAAATTTTGGTTTCCATTCATATTCTATTTGTTGCACAATGAGACCTCTGTTGGTTTAAAGCTCTTAACTGTCTGGCAGTGGCTTGGAGATGTCAGTTTCAATCAACACTCTGGCATAGGATACCTTCTCCAAATCAGCAGTGTATTAATCAGTGTATAGAGGCTTTCCCACCACACTTGCCAGTTTACTTAATACTGCATTGGACCAAAATCCTAATGGTAAAGCAGGGAAGTTGATCCACATTGGAATCACAGTTATATTAGCCGGATCAAATTTGAATTCCATTTGCCATTGTTGCAGTATCAGTGGCTTGTTATGAAACGTGTAGGGTCCTGCTTGTAACACTCGATCGTTATCCTCCGCATTATCAAATCTGAATATATAGTACCCATCATCATGATACATTATTTGAAGCTGATCGACAAAATTCCACAGGTTTGCCACAAAATTTTCCATAGTCTTATGATTCGGAGATTCACCAAGTACATACCCTATCAATGCATTACTCCAATAATTCTCTAAGTCTTTAGTATCGGCTTTGTCAATTTGTACTACAAATCTCCCATCCCTTAGAGCAGGAGGGACATAGGTTAGGGCATGACCTTTTTTAAGGGCTTCTATTGAAGGCTGTTGTCTTTTCAAGCTCCCTTGTTTCTGCTACCGGTGGTCTGCTTTGTTCTTTTTCTGCATGCGCCGAGAAGTGCAGTCGCCGGGTTGCCTGAGACAGAGTATCCCTCTGTTGAGGGATTTCCTTACCCTCTTCAATTTCGTCCCTAATCGGTTGGAATTGTTTAGGTGTAAAGCTTCAAAGAGTCAGTGGACTCAATCGCTGCTGGATTCCGGACTCCGGGGTCACTATCGCACCATTTTTCCCAGCATCTTCTGGGTTGTGGAATACTGTAGGTGCGGATCTCATGCCCGTTAACCATCAATTTTCTTGGTTTATTGATGGTGTAACTTGTGGATGTTCTTGGCCAATCGATTCTGGTACTGAGTGTTGCTTCTTCTTCGTCCTAGCCATGGCAGAAGCGTAAGTTAGGTTCCTGCTAACATGCGCCGGCGAGCTAGAGAGAGAATCTTTAAATTAAATTAAATTTGATAGTTACCATTATTATTATCTTAGGATTAAAAATTATATACATTAAACAAAAAAATTTATGAGAGTTTCTTTATTGTAAAGATAGAAATTATTTTCTCACAAAAAAAGGATATTATCTTTTTTTAACCATTTTAAGAATTAAGCGTACATAAATTTTTACTCTCTATATCAGATTAGAAAAATTGTCAGTTGAGAGAATACATTTATTTTGTCACGACCCAAACCCCGCACTGGTCGTGATGGTGCCTCTTATGAAAAGAAGGCCAGCCAACTAATCGAGCTCGTTCCTTTCAAAGATAGATACGCATAAATGAACAGAAAAAATGACTTAATAATATTTATTAATGAAATTACAACCCAACACAACCCTAATCAGGGTGTCATAAGTCAGGAGCATATATCAGATGTAAATGCACTAGAAGGACTAAAATAGACAAAACCCGAATAATGAACAAAAGAGAGAAAGCATGGTGCTGCGAATGATGGCAGTCACCTCCTTGACTCATGTAACTCTACCTCTAATCGGCCCGAACCCACTACCAGGTGAATACATACCTGCATCTGCACACAAAGTATAGGGAGTAAAGTGAATACTCCAACTTAGAGAGTCATAAAGGTAAATATTAACTGAGCAGTAGGAAATCACGTATAACGGATCATCATGCTACATAGAAGCAGTGCAAAACTCTTTGAGAAAATCAGTGAAACTGTGAAATCTTTAAAAACATCTTGGCTCAGTTTTAAACCTCTTTGAAAATGATCTTTTCAACAGTTGCGAAAATAATTCAAGACAATTAGTGTCGCTATGTACATAAGCCCATCCCTCGGGCACAAATATCAGAGTATAACAAGTGAAAGGCAAATACGTATGCAAAATGAGCACATAAAACTCGCCCCACGGGCAATCACAAAGAGTAGTACCAGCCCCTCGGGCATGATTTAGTTCTTGGTCAGCCATTGTTACCTGACCGCACGGTGTTATTCTTGGTCAGTCATTGTTACCTGATCAAACGTATCATACAGTGTCATTTCTACCACTGTCTGAAATTTATCCTCTTTAGGTGGGTACCCGCGCTCATTGTGGGGGTGCAGATTTGCAGGGGATCCTACATCCCAAGAGCAATATCAAGACATTTCTTGGCATATAAAATAAGGCCTGAAAGCCTGATCATATCAACATAAGGCCTGAAAGCCTTATCACATACTCTAGGCCTGGAAGCCTCCTCACATAACACTCGAGGCCTGAAAGTCTCCTCACATCACTCAATATATCCTCCCATACGGCCCTCGGCCTCGATCAGTCCAAAATCAATCATAAGCCCCTTGGGCATCAGTAAAACCATAGTACTCAGCTCCGACACTAGTTCAAATATCTTTGAAATCTCAAATATGAGTAAAATTAGCTGAGCTCATGAAGCAGTGTAATTTAATTGGAATTAGTTCAAGTAATATTTCAAATAGCAAGGAAACAGTTATAAAAGTTTACAAAGGATTTCAAATAGTCGGCAATAAGCCCAAGTACGGTTAAACAAGTCATAGTCAAATAACCAGAAAAATATCAACCGATATGGACCAAGTCACAATCTCCAATAGTAAATGACCACACGATCGTCATGGAATGCGTGTCTCACCTCAATATAGCACTACGATGTGCAATCCGAGGTTTGAAACCCTCATGATGTTATTCACAATCATTACTCACCTCGAACCGGCAAAATCTCTAGCACGCAACACCTTTACTCCTAAAATCGGCCTCCGGGCGCGTCGAATCTTACCAAAACGACAACGGATACGTCACAATATGCTAAGGGAACAAAACCCAATCGAAAACAATCAATAACAGGCACAAATCCTGAAATTACCAAAATTCGAGCCTTGTGCCCACTTCTCAAAACTCAAATATTTTTACATAATTAGATTCCTCATCTTCCCACGAGTTTATACATCTCAAGAATACCAAAATCGGAGTTCAAATGACTCCTCAAACCCACAATTTAAAATCTCAAAATTCATGCCCTAGTTCTTAATTTTTTAGGCTTAACTTCCTTAAATTTCAAGGTTACTTTCCAATAATAATCATGTTTTAAGATCATAGAACTCACCTCCAATCACACCTAGTCAAAATCACCTTCAATTCCCATCCTAAGGCTCATAAGGTTTTTCAAAATGGAGGAAAATACCCTTAGCTCGCGGAAAAAAATGAGTTTTAAAACCTTTTAACTGGCTTGGCCTTTTCTCTTTTGCGGTGCCCACACCACATCAGCGGCATCCGCTTCTGCAGAATTTACTAACACGCACCCAACCGCTTCTCCGATCCCAGCCGCATCAGCGGCTCTGCAGGTGCGGCCCCTTGTCTGCATCTGCGGTCTGGCCTGACCTCCTCACATTCCGCTTCTGTGACTCCAACGATGCTTATGCAGTACCGCACCTGCGACCCCATTTTCGTAGGTGCGGAAATACCAGATACCAGCAAACTCAAAAATGCAACAAGTCCAAAATTCATCCCCATGGCCATCCGGAATCACTTCGAGCCCCCCTCCCCCCAAAAAAACACTGATATGATCCAATACCTTATTCACAATTGCTGGAATCATCAAAACACCACGGTTAACAAAAAATTCATCAAATTACATCAAATCCAAGCCTAAGTTCATCCAAATCATCCGAAACTCGCATTCGATTAAAAACCTAACCAAAACACTTTCGAATCAATTGAAATGTTACGCACACGTCCCAAATCACATAACAGAGCTAAAATGACTCTTGGAACTCCATTCTTACCCTCTGATAAAAATCTCACCTATCAACCAGAATTTACCAAAATACTAGCATCGCCAATTCAAGTCAAATTCTCCCACGGACTTTCGAAATGCATTATGATCGTGCTCCTAAGTGATAAATCACCTAATGGAGCTAGCCAAATCATAAAAATTCTCATCCGAGCTCATATACATATAACTCAACTCTGGGTCAAATCTTTCAAATTCAAAGATTCAAACTGACTATTCTTTCAAATTCATTCCCATTTTTCCTGAAAACCAAAACCAACGATCCAGATCAGTCATAATGCATAACATGGGGCAAGTCATGCCCGAGATCTAGTGATCAAAGTGCAGAAGGTCAAAATGACAGATCGGGTCATTACATCCTCCCTTACTTAAACACTCGTTCGTCCTTGAACGTACTTGGAATTGTTCTAGAAGCGAACCAATAGCTGAATAACCTTACCAAGCATATACCCGAGGGTGGTCCCACATCACCGTATCTCATATAGGTATGATAGCACAATGCAACTGAAATTACACAATTCGGTCTTGCCCATAAGTCATAGAATTCACATTTTTCAATTCTGAAATCATTCTGTACGATTAAAACTCACACCGATACTCTGAATAGACCCGAATTGAATATAGTAATCCATGTCTACAACCTCGGGTGCAATTATATGATATACCCCATAACTCAAACTCATGTACCGATAAGCTCCTTTAACAGCAACTGCCTATACAACCTAATACCGATAGAAAACCTCATATCAGCTATAGTATCATCCCAACACCTTCCATTACAGCCAAGATAAATGAAACACTTAATGAACCGTAACCATTTCTCAAATCAGTCATTCATGAAGCTATTTCTCCTCTGGGAATTACCATAGCAAATGTTTGAACCAAACCTCGATATTTACTCATCAAACATGCTGAAATCGAATTCGTTTCTATTCATTGGTGATCCTGACAATCCCTTCTGACCAAACACACCATCCTGGTGACCTGACACATCAATACGGGCCTAAGCCACAACTTGTCTAATTACACGCACCAATAAGTAACAGTACGAGCATACTCAATCATGAAAATGACTCGATTGAAAGAGCTGTACCTCAAGTCTATTAGAAGCACCACAACACAAGGTTGAGAATCAATCTTACATCATAGTACATAACACATGAATCTAACCCGCAAGGTCATACCTTCATAAAGCTTTGCTACATTGCACGATCCTATCCAAAACTGTCCCACATGAGACACCTCAAGTCACTATGCTCGAAATTGACAACCACGCACAATTTTGATGCCCGAAACCAAAGCAAATCATTACACCCGCGATGAAAAAAGTAACATATATTATGCAAACCCGATAGGACGTAACCGATATGCCATTCACTGAGCAACACCCAATTAATCTTCTGTTCGACTTCCACTATGAACCCTAACAGAACCGCACCATATCTACCCATAACAAATAAATCATAACGCCTGACAACATAGAAGGCAACTCATAGACCTCCCGATCACTAATAAGCTCAATAAATGTCGAGTCAACCTAACCCTCGATCATACAATTTGGAGTCAACCGAGATGAATCAAACTAGAACACGCATCCATATTAGTCTGCCAATGAACTCCTTACTGAGGAAGCCTGAAGCTGCTCCTTCCACTACCATAACTCCTGCCAGAGTCATACGACAGGGTGCCTGGCTCCAAATCAATACTGAAATCCACAACTTTGCCCGACGATACGCCCGAGCACAAGAAACGCATTCGAAAAGTCCCTCAATACTAGAACTAATTCAATGATAGCAACCTCTGCACTCAAATACATCAGGAAGGCCCACATAAGAAAAGAAACCATACTCAGCCGTCCGCTGGTTTGTCCAAACATAAACCACTCTACTCAAACATACTCTGATGCAACTCGCCACTCACCCTATGGCATTTTCCGCATATCCCATAGTTCAATAATCCAAGATAAACCGACATTGAGAAAATCAATCTAAACCCCGATATCATATACAAAATCTGATATACCAGATAAAGAATGGTCCACTTAGGCCTCCAAATCCCGGTAGCTGTTACACGGTGCCGATACACACGATCCACAAACACAACATATCCTGAATATGAGAACTTCCATCTCCAAATCCATGCAATACATGAATCGCCACATCATATCCCAATTTTAACGTCTAAAAGCATACCACACCTTAATACCCAATAATTCCACGAAGGATACTCTAAAATCTCCCTATGCTACCAAGCCAACCCGAATATCACCAGTCGATCTAACAATAAAGTGCCGTAATACCACAAAGGTGCCAACTATTTAATCACATTGCCTTTTTTTATTAAAATATATACTCTGGTCAAATCACTTTCAAATAGCACTACCATTTTCCTTAATTGTCTGAGGCTACCCACTGCCTAAGTGTTTTATAACTTCCTTCCTAAACTGAACTGTAACCTTACACACGCAAGTCTCGGTCCTTCACAATATACTGCATAAAACATACCATCCGAAGATACATGAAAACCTTACCTCCCTTCTGCACTCCACTAGTCAAGAGCTTTCCATTGGTCCTATCTAGAACAAAAACCACAATACATCCCATGCTCCGCATGCCTATAAAATGTACTTCTCCAAACCACGGTAAAACCCAACAAGAACTCTTCCAGTTCTGTTTGCACCAACTAAACTGGCAGGACTGAATCCTTCTAACTATACAAAGCTAAGCAAGCCGTCGAAACTCAAGAGCATTGCTGCAAAATACTTGTACGAACTCATTACCTCTAACACATACAAAGAATTAATCATATTCTTACCATGCCGATCCAGTATACTATCAAGCTACTCCATCTATCTAGATTTCCTTCTGGTTCATTTTCAATTGATATTTCCTCTTGCTGTAGCATCGTAATTCCTCGACTCAGACATACCATATGAGACTCATAAGTCGTTGAGTACTCTCTCAATTATTTCCAGTAATACCACACTACATAGTACTTTACATTGAAGAACTTCCTGCGAATCTAAATTTTTTACCTTTACTTTCCTGACACTGATATTTAGAATCCCACAATTAACATAGAAATACCACAAATTTGGACCTCTTCCAATGAAAACACAGTTTCTAAGATGCCCAATTGCTCTTTGTACAATTTTGAACACATTAAAATTATTCTAAAGAGTCATTAACTCTTATTCAAATTGTAATTTACCTGGTCCAACAAACAGAACCACCCGTGCCTCATTGGCACTCTGACACCACAGAAATTAAATCCTCGTCCCAATACAACCAAACAACTTCCTGCTTTTTGTGCCGAGCATTCTTTGCCAACACCCTAAACTTTTTGTAATCTCATACCCTATGAAGCATAATATATAACCTTTGGTAAAAATTTCCTTTACTGTAGCCATGGCTAATTCAATAGCATGCCCCCAAACTGGAACCAACATAGCACCTAACCATGCAATCAAATGCTCACAGCAGACTCCCCCACTTGGCTCGAAGCCATTAATCAAGATACACTACATAACTCATGACACTTTACTCTATTTATGCCATAATACCATAGTGAGATTAAACTCAAACCATTTATAAGTTTGCAAAACTCATATCGTCTAGTACTGTAAATCTTCTGCAAATCGCACAAATCTCGCATTCATTCCTGCAACGATTAAGCCCACTCTCTGAGAGGACCCGAAGTTCCAATTTCCAACACATACTTTTCACTTGAACATAAGATCTTCCAACATACACATAAGGATAACACCACTTCCGAACACACCGTAGGAGATAACCCACCTGCTTCGCCTCAATTATCACATTCTTGTATACTTTCCACCGTCATACACATTACGCAGTTACTTAGTCTTCTTGAATCTGAACTCATTTGGAAACATGCGCTTTACATCACTCCCCACTAGGAGACTTGAAAAGATTCTTCAAACGCCCATAACTTGGAGCTACACTTCCACTCATAATGAAATTATACACTAAGTAGTCCCCTTATTATTCAGCAGATCTTCCTCGACACTTACAAGTCATATAGAAACATCACGCAGTACTAACATGCTCAGCACAAAGCTATCCATCCATCATTCCCACTATTATGGAGAATACTGAACACATGAATTCAAAAGACTTGCTCGCACAGTCAGCACCTCGGTGCTCAAGCCATAGGCAACGATCCGGCCTAATGTCCTTCAGACTTGCCCAATATCAACTCACAGAGATCACGCCTCGCCCCTCAATCCAGGAATCACAAGCCATCAAGGCACATCTGGATGGAGCTCTCATGCGCGCATGTGAATGCATGGAAGGAATTTCAAGAGTTACTTTTAAATCTGAATCAAGGACGCACGATAAGAATTCAAGAATGTGATGTTTTTCTAAAGGTTTTGCAGCCTCTCGGGGATAAATACAGATGTCTCCGTATCGATCCGTGAAACTCTACTAAACCTGCTCATGACTCGTGAGACCTATGTAACCTAGGCTATGATACCAACTTGCCAAGACCCAAACCCCCACTGGTCGTGATGGCACATCTCTTGAAGGCAAGGCCAACCAACTAACCCTGCTAGTTTCTTTCATTGATAGATAAGCTTAAATGAACATAAAAAATGACTTAATAATATTAATTAACGAAATTACAACCCAACACAGCCCTAATCGGGGTGTCACAAGTAAGGAGCTTCTATCAGATGTAACTCCACTAGAAGGCCTAGATAAAACCAGAATAATGAACAAAAGAGAGAAAGCACGGTGCTGCGAACGCTGGCAGTCACCTCCTCGACCCATGTAATATTTGCCTCTGATCAGCCCAAACCCGCTACCGGGTGAATAGATACCTGCATCTGCACACGAGGTGCAGGGAGTAAAGTGTGTACTCCAACTTAGTGAGTAATAAAGGTAAATAATAACAGAGCAGTAAGAAATCACGTATAACATATCATCATACTGTATAGAAGCAGTGTAAAACTCTTTGAGAAAATTAGTGAAACTGTGAAATCTTTAGAAATATCTCGGCTCAGTTTTAAACCTCTTTTGAAAATGATCTTTTTAACAGTTGCGAATATAATTCCAGACAATTAGTGCCACTATGCACAAAAACCCGCCCCTCAGGCAAAAATACCACAGTATAACAAGTTAAAGGCAAATACGTATGCAAAATGATCATATAAAACTCGCCCCTCAGGCTATCACATAGAATAGTACAAGCCCCTCGGGCACGATTTAGTTGTCGGTCAGCCATTGTTACCTGACCGCATGGTGTTATTCCCGGTTAGTCATTGTTACCTGACCAAACGTATCATACAGTGTCATTTTTACTACTGTCTAAAATTTATCCTCTTTCGGTGGGTACCCATGGGGGTACAGACTCCGGAGGGGCTCCTTGTCATGACCCAAATTTCCCACCGTCGGGAGTCGTGATGGTGCCTACTGTTGATGCTAGGCAAGCCAACTTAAACATACCCTTTTCAACTAATTTCCAACAAGATAATAAGGAAAATGATAAATTTAAGCTTAAATCTAAAATTATCATTAAATGAAAGAAATGCAAAAATATTAACAGCATCCTCTGCCCAAGATTTAGTATCACAATACTCACAGACCAGACAATCCTATATTATAATTCATAAGTGGTCGGCGTGTCACACAATCCCATATTATAATTGATTATCTCTAATAATCTCTCCAAGGGAGGTCCCATTAGGAAAGAACAACAGTATAACAATTAAACCCAGCAAGGTTACAACTGACACCCCAAATACTCCGGCAAGGGAGAACAAATCAACAACAAGTCCCAACAAGGGAAACGAATCAACAATAAGTCGAAAAAATACCACACTTCCTTCTTTAACTCATTTGCTTCTCAACTATCACTTCATAATTTATTTAGCAAGTAATTAACTCAATTGTTTCACATCTTTCTAATTTATAAGAACTACGACTCACGGTCATGCTAGACACCAGTGTATAGATACTCGTTACCATGCCTATACACCGTACTCGATCATTTAGAAAATAGCAATCAAACAATCTAATCCTATTCTCTCAAGCCAAAGTTAGATCAAACACTTACCTCGAAAGCTCTAAACTCAACTCACACCTCTAGGATATATTTACCCTTCGAATTCGCCACAAAACCGGTCGAATCTAATCACAATTTACTCAAATGTATCAATAAATGCTAGGTAAATCAATTTGAATGCATAAGAATGAATTTCTCAAAATTTTGCCCAAAAACTCCCAAAACAACCCTTGGCCCACATGGTCAAAACCCGAGGTCCGAACCAAAACTGAGTTATCCATTCCCCCACGAGTTCATATACGTAATTTTTTTTGAAATTGGACCCCAAATTGAGGTCCAAATCCCCAATTTTAAGAAAACCTAGGTTCTACTCCAAATCCCCATTTTTACCCATTGAAAGCTTTGATTTTAAGATAAAATTGTGATAAAAGATGTTTAAGATTGAAGAATTGAGTAAACGTTGACTAACAATTGGTTTGGGGAAGAAAGGGTTGAGAGAAAATCGCCAATGGATGTTTGGGTTTTGAAAATATGAAGAATAGGGTTTAAAATCGTCTAAGTATAAAATTCATAGGTGTAGATGTCGAATAAGACATAAGGACCATAGTCAAAGCCCCGCCATGACCAAATTATGCTTTTTGGCATTTTACGGCCATAAAACTGGAAATCCACGCGAGTCTCAAATTTTTGTTTTGCGAGAAAGTGTTCGCAATTGCGAACTAGGTCAAAGAAAGGGCGGATGTTGCAATTGCGAAGAAATGTTAGCAATTGCGAACAAGGCAGGACATGGTGGACTTCGCATTTGTGATGGGGAGCCATCAATTGCGAACTCTAGGTTTTGGTCAGGGTTCGCTTTTGAGAAGACTGGGCTGAAGGGGGGAATATCGTATTTACGAACTTTTTCTTTGCATTTGCGCTATGAGAAGGCCAGGAGTGGATCTCGCATTTGCGAGACTGGCTTGGCAAATGCGAAGCCTCCAGGTCAGGCATACCAGTTGTGTTCAACATGAAACAAAATGAGCCTGTTGCCTATCCAAAACTCTCCCGAGCCCTCGGGCCTCCAAACCAAACATGCACACAACCCCAAAAATATCCTACGCACTTACTCGTGTGATCAAATACCCAAAATAACACCATTTACATAGAATCAAACCTCCAAATGCATGATTTCTTCCAATTTTCCATATAACTCTTATTTATCATTTCCAAGTCCGAAACACGTCAAATGATGTCCGTTGAAACAACCAAACTTTACAGATAGGGCTTAACGCTCATTTAAGACCTGTACCGGGCGTCTAAACCAAAATACGAGCCCAATACCATCACTTTCTAACTCATTTTCATTTCAATTTTTCATTTCATTTTCAGATAAATAATTTCTTTCAAAAATTCCGTACTCGGGCCTGGGATCTCAAATTTTGATTCCGAGAATACGCCGGGTCCCATATTTTTCTGCGGACCCTCCGGACCATCACATCATGCGTCCGGGTCCGTTTACCCAAAATGTTTACTAAAGTCAACTATATCAATATCATAAAAAAAGTTCATAGTTTTTATTATGAATACATATATTTCCACATAAAAACTTCTCGGCTTCGGGCCCGAACTGCTCACGTACATCGAGGTGACCAAATAAGAGGTTTCGGAAGCGCAAAGAAAGGGAGAATATTGGTGATAACCCTTTGGATCATCAGACTTTTACAGCCCAAGCGCAATATCAAGCAATCTTGTGGCGTATAGAGTAAGGCCTAAAAGCCTGATCATATCAACATAAAGCATGAAACCTTCTCACATCACACTCGACACCTGAAATCGTCCTCACATAACACTCGAGACCTGAAAGCTTCCTAACATCACTGAACATATCCTCACATATGGCTCTCAGCCTCAATCAGTCCGTAATCAATCATAAGCCCCTCGGGCATCATTAAAACCATAGTACTCAGCACAGACACTAGTTCAAATATTATTTAAATCTCAAATTTGATTATAATTAGCTGAGCTCATGAAATGTTGTAATTTAATTGGACTTAGTTCAAGTAATATTTCAAATAGTGATGAAACAATGATGAAAGTTCATAGAGGATTTCAAATAGTCGGCAATAAGACCAAGTATGGTGAAACCAACAAGTTATAGTAAAATACACGGTAAAGTATCAGTCGGGATAGACCAGGTCACAATCCCAAATAATAAATGATCCCGCGCTGGTCATGGAGTGCGTGTCTCACCTCAATATAGCACTACAATGTGCAATTCAGGATTTCAAACCCTCGGGATATCATTTACAATCATTATTCACCTCGAACCGACCAAATCTGTAGCTCACGGCGCCTTTACTCCTAATATCGACCTCCATGCGCATTGAATCTAACCAAAACCATAACGGATACGTCACAATATGCTAAAGGGAACAAAACCCAATCGAGAACAATCAATAATGGGCACAAATCCCGAAATTACCAAAACCCAAGCCCCGGACTAACTTTTCAAAACATAGAAATTTTTATATAATTAGATTTCTCGTCTCCCCACGAGTTTATAAATATCAAGAATACCAAAATCGGAGGTCAAATGACCCCTCAAACCCTCAAATTAAAATCTCAAAACTCAAGCCATAGTTTTTCAATTTTTCAGGCTTAGCTTCCATAAATTTCAAGGTTAGTTTCACATAATAAATGCGTTTTAAGATCATAGAGCTCACCTGCAATGACACCCAGTCAAAATTACCATCAATTCCCGTTCAAAAGCTCCTAAAGTTACTCTTAATAGAGGAAAATACCCTTAGCTTGCGGAACAAATTGAGTTTTAAGAGCATTTAACTGTCGGGGCCTTTTCACTTTTGCGGTCCCCACACCACATCAGCGGCTTGCGTATTTACTAACACGTGCCCAACTGCTTCTGCGGTCCCCAGCCGCATCTGCGGCTCCGCAGGTATGGCTCCCTGTCCGCAGCTGCGGTCTGGCCTGACCTCCGCACATTCTCCTTCTGCGACTCCAACGCCGCTTATGCGGTACCGCACCAATGACCCCATTTTCGCTGGTGCGGAAATTCTAGATACCAGCAAATTCAATAATGCAGCAAGTCCAAAATTCATTTCGATGGCCATCCGAAATCACTCCGAGACACCCGAGACCTCAACCAAAGATACAGATATGATCCCATACCTTATTCACACTTTCTCAAATCATCAAAGCACCACAGTTAACACAAAAATCATCAAATTACATAAATTCAAGCCTAAGTTCATCCAAATCTTTCGAAACTCGCATTCGATCAAAAATCAAACTAAAACACTTCTGAATCAATTGAAATTTTACACACATGTCTCAAACCACATAATAGAGCTACCAGAACTTTCAGACTTCCGAAATGCATTCTGATCGTGCTCCTAACTCATAAATCACCTAATGGAGCTAGCCAAATCATAAAATTCTAGTCCGAGCTCATATACACATAAGTCAACTCTTGGTCAAATCTTTCAAATTCAAAAATTCCAACTAAACTATTCTTTCAAATTCATTTCGATTTTTTCCTGAAAACCAAAACCAACGATCTATATTAGTCATAATGCATAACACGGGGCAAGTCATGCCCGAGAACGAGCGATCAAAGTGAAAAAGCTCAAAACGACTGATCCGATCATTACATATTTTTACATGGATATTTTAATAAAAATAATAGTGGTTTGGTATTGGTTTCGAATTTAAAAAATCGATCAAATTTGGTTTTGATTTGGCTTCAATCAGAAAAAACCGAACCAATCCGACTATAGGAATAGCTATTTTAAATTTATTACTACACACACACACAGATATATATATATATATATATATATATATATATATATATATATATATATATATATATATATATATATATATATATATATATATATATATATATATATATTTATGCAAAGTTTCAAAAATTTAATGGTAAATGTTAATAGTTTGCACTTTTAGTATAGTTCTTTACCTTTACATTCTAGTTTGATTGATAATTTTCTTTTGTTAAGTGTAAGAATCTATTTCGCGTTAAAAATAATATATTTTTAATTGACTCCTTAAATTATTCATCACTATTTGATTCAATTATCATCAATATATCTTGGTATATAACAGATTTCTTAAAGGGTAATTGATTTGATAGTGTTACGTTGAAAATGTGGTCTTCAAAATATGTGTTTGGTAGTGTATACCTTATATTTAAGAAGAAATCGATAAATAAGAAAAAAATTGAAAAACTGACATAAATTGAATGGAGAAAAAATCGTTTTAATTTGTTTGGTTTCGTTCTAGTTTTTAAAAAATCGACTTACTTGGTTTGGTTTTTCTTAAGGAGAAAACCGATCCAAACCGAACCATGAACACCCCTATGTTATATCATATGACCATGATAGTATGATGTATAAAGTGTATTAAAAATAAATAAAATATTAAATAATTTGAAATAATTCTTTATTATAAGAATAATTAATTAATTACCGGGTAAATGGTTATTACCTGATTAATAAATTAATTATTGAATAAGATTAAAATTTTCCCACCCCACCCCACCCCACGTGGCAGCAAGGCCTTGTCCATATTCATAAGTCTTATGATGGAATGGAAAAGTGGTAACCTATCTTTTTGATGTCTTGTGGAAGATAGTTTTCAAATATATATTAGTAGACAATCCTTATTTGTTAGGTAGTTTCTGAGATTGAAGGATTTTTTTAGAATAGAATAACAATTAAGTCAAGAAAAATTTATGAGCTAGTGAGGATATTCACCTAAAAGAAAATTACTTTATCATTTGATCCTCCAAATCTTGAATTTAAAAATCAAAAACCCATCAAACAAGAGTTAAGATCTGTAATTTCCCCACTTAGCTAATGATCCAAAAACATTAATACGGACAATCATTTTGTACAATGACAATCCCAAATAACGGCAAGATTCTTTTTTGTTTTCTTTGCCTCTGTTATTTGATGTTTGGGTTTTACTGCTTATGGTGAAAATGGTTCAAGCTCTAAATCAGTTATAATTGAAGAAGAAAAGTTGTACAATCATGAGATGGAAAAGAAATTTGAACATGTCGATGCTTTAGACGTGTTCTTTCACTAAGCAGCTTATGTTCCAATGTAGATGTTGAAGGGAAATTTTTTCTTGTCTATTATACGCTAGTTGTTACATGGTGAAACCATCTACAATTTCCTAAGAGGTCTATTCTTGATTTGACTGGGAGGGTGACCATTGAGAGTGTTAGATCGTTTCTGAGTTTCTACTGCTAACGTTGCGCGAGTGTTTGAGAAAAAAGCTTAGATGTTGTTCAAGAGGAGGTTGTTGATACGAGTGTTGAAGCTTACGTGTATATTAAGGCTAATTCTTCCTTCTTTTTCGCATGACCCAATTAACAATAATCAGTTTAACGAGCTTTTATAGTAGACGAGATTGGCTTCAGCGAAGAATCGGTAAGACTCCACATTATTTATAGTGCAACCTAGTCAATGAGTCATCGTATTAGAGTTTTGCTATAGACTTATGGGTAGGCCGGTACCCTGTGCCGTTTGATGTTAAATAATCTCAGAGGCTCGTAGATAGAGGTTCATTTTGTACAGATATATTCTGAGGCCTTGACAGCCCATATGTATTCATATTTTAAAAAAAATGGTTCAATTATAGAGTGTTGCCCACTTATCATTATACATTATGAGTTGTAGGCATGTGGGCCCATGATAGTTACGAAAAGAATGAGTTCAACTAACTCGAACAATATATGTTCTAGTTTTGGTAGAGATGGTAAACGGTCAGGGTCAGCCCGATTCCGGACCGGTCCAACCCGATAGAACCCGGAACCGGTTCGGACCGGTAAGTGGGGCTGGGCTGGGTTTGGACGATTTAAAATTTTGAATTGGGTTATCCGGCCTAGTAAAACCCGTTAGATGAACAATGCCATTAAACCGATTAACCGGCCCGGCCTCGACCGACCCAAAACATGAATATAATATGAATATACCATGAATATATCATGAAAATATTATGAATAGACTAGCAATATATAATGAATAAACCAACGATTGTATACTAATTCACATAATTTAAAATTTTTGAAATTTAACATATAGTGTATATATTTACAGTATAAAACAATAAATCCTAAAATCATAGAATATGATAGTAACTTATTATTTTTAAAATATACTATATATGTGTTATTTTAAAATTTTAAGAAAATTTGTATTATTTTAAAATTATTAGACGTATTTATGCTTAATGTATTAGTTTGTTAGATTACTTTGAAGTATTACTAATTTATTATGCATGAAAGTTTAGTTTTACTATTTTTTGTTAATTTACTTTTTAAATGAAAACTTTAATTTTGAATTTTGAAATAAATGTAGTACTTGCAATTTATAAATGTAATTTTTTCCAAGCTTCCTTGTATTCTTTAAATTAATAGAAAGTATTATTTAACTTACAATAGTTATATAAAATTTCAAAAAAATTAAAAATACATTAAATCCGTCCCGGTTCGATCCCCTCAACACATAACCCTTATGGTTCAGTTTTTACCCGGATTAATTCGAACCCGTTAAACCCATTAAAACCCAATCCGTAACCGGCCTGGAACCGGACCCGGACCCGTAGGGCTAAAACATCCAGGCTCGGCCTGACCCGGCTCACCCGCTAGATACCTTGAAGTTTTTGTCGAACGATCATGAGTTACAGAGTGGTTCGCTCGGGCCAGTATGGCCTTGCGTGCCAGCCACGCCCACCCAGGTTCGAGGCGTATCTACTCTATTCATAGAAGTATTAGACATGTATGTATTCTTGAATTCCCATGTGTCATATTATTCTATCATCTGTTCATGGGTCTCAGATAATACGTAAGTTGATTTTACGATATTAATCAGAGGTATATTGGTCTTATGACACTCTGAACGATTTTATTGATGTACTTATCATTAATTGCGTTCATTTATATTGACCCATGACCATATGACATTATATACACGTATATATGTACTTATATGTATTTGGGATATGGAAAAAGGTTACGGCGTTATATACGAACCACCACCTGATCACTGGTACACATTGATGATTTTGCCCACAGTGGCCGAGATGATATGATGGGATTCCCTCAGAGGCTTAATGATGTTATGAACACATGTACCTGTGCGCGGCATAATATTCATATGCATATGCATCACACTACAAGTATTTCATGATTTATAGAGTTATTCAGACCTATTACATGTTGAGTCCTTTACTCTATGTTTCCATCATGTCTATTAATTACTATTTTTCATTCATTACATACTCGGTACATTATTTGTACAAACGTCCCTTTTGCCTTGGGAAGCTGCATTTCAGGACCGCATGTCCCGATAGACAGGTCGAGAGTCCTAAAAGTCGGCAATCAGCTCAACAGAAGATGTTGGTGCGCTCTATTTACTCCGGAGTTTCTTATTTGGTCAGTATGGTTAGGATATGTATTGATTGGTATGGCGTGGATCAATCCTGGCCTTTATGATACATATATAGTCTTAGAGGCTTGTAGACAGATGTCATGTATATGGATACTTATATGGCCTTTTCGGCCTATTTTTAGTGTTCAAATGATCGTGTTGGCCTTATATGCCCGTATGTCACATTTATAAGTTTTTATATCAGGTTGGGTGGTCCTGTATTGAGTATTCCCTTATGTTTATTTTGCTTAGCCCATGACGGCCCGTTTGGCCCATTTTCTAATGAGAGTACGATAAGAAAGATATGTATATTGGTACTCTGTAGAGTAAGGTATCGGGTGCCCATTGCAGTCCATATGTTTGGGTTGTGACAAAAGATTGATGAAAATGATAGATCAAAAAGACGATAGTATTATGGAATCCATAGTCAATTGAAGGAAAAAACGAGAGATGACAGACCTTGAGACAATAAAAGAATGGACCATAAAGTCATATCTCCAATTCGAAGAATAAGTCTGACTCTAACATGATTACCAAAAGAAAAAGTTAAAACCCCAGAATACAAGAAATCAGTATAGAGTGATGAAAAGATAAACTAAACATCAATTAGGGGTTGAGTGATTTGATAATAGTCGGTATCATGAGAATTTCATATTTTGTTTTGGAGATGATAGAGTGGACAACATAATAAAATTCATGAGAAATTCATAGAATGGTCATTCAGGAAGACGACTCCCTAAAGAATGTAATGTAAGCAAAGTTAAGCTTAAGGGGTTGTATTGCCCGTTACACTAAGTGTCACCCTCACGAGTAAGGAATTTTCGTTATTCCTGATATATAAAGATTACTACAAGGCAAGCAAGGGCCATCGATGATGTGAAAAGATGCCAAAGATGACAATGTAAAACATCTATAGGTAGATCCTTGTAGCTCCAACTCTTAGTACTCCCCTAGGGGAGGTGGGTATCGGTGATGTGGTATTAAATTAGAATTAAGTAGTTCTAGTAACTATAAAATGGTAATAAAAGAATCTGATAAAAATGAGAAAGGAATGAAATTTCACTTATTCAAATCCTACAAATATGCAATTTCATGAAGAAGGTATGGACATAAGCACACGAAAAATTAGAAAGCATCCTTAATTCCTATTTTATGACCCTAAGGTGCAAAAAATAAGGAACAATCACAGTGAAGAAATGACTAATAGTTGTTGTGTCATTTCCGACGGACCTAGAAAACTATAAGTGATTCGGACTCATCGCGCAGTTCATGAAAACGGCATGGACATCATCACAAAACAAATTGATAATCATCGTGAATTCATGTTTTTTTACTCTAAAATGTCAGAAAATGAGGAACATACATGTAAAAGTATTGACTATAGTTCATTAGATCATTTCTGATGTGGCCCACAAAATTTAATGCAATACGTAGCTCGTCACCTGAATTAATGAAGATGGCGTTAATATTAGCAACCATAAAATTTGAAATTGCCCTGAATTCAAGTTATATGGACTAAAATTATAGAAAACGGAGAAGGGTCATGGTGAAGAAATGACTATTATTCATTAGGTTATTTTGATGGGTCCACACCCGTCGCCCGAATTCTTTAAGATGGCATGGATATTATGTGATGACCCGATCAGTCATCTAGATTATTAGACCTTAGCTCAGCACTTATAGGGTACATGTGGTCAGTTGTACTCATACTACACTTTGCGCTTCTTGTGCAGATTTCAGAGTCGGTCACATCGACAGTTATTCGTGCTCGGATTGGCCAGTTTGTGGAGACTTGAGGTATAACTACTCAGAATCCGTAGCTTCTAGAGTCCCCTTTCCTTTTATTCAGATGTGTATTTTTTCTTCAGATATCTTTATGTTTCATTCAGACCCTTGTATGTATTATTCTAGTAGCTCATCCACTTGTGACACCGGCTTCAAGATTGTATAAGATATTTTAGCTATTTTTGTTTATGCACTTTACTTTGGATTATTACAGTTATCTTAGTTCATTTTCTATATTTCTTTTAAACTGTTAAAAATAGATAAATGATATAACGTTGTCGTGCCTAGCAAGTGATAATTAGGCGCCATCACGGTCCCAACGATGGAAATTCTGAGTCGTGACATATTAGAACATGAAAAATTAGAAATCCTCTTGAATTCCTATTTTATGGCCTTAAAACGCCAAAAATTTAAGGAAGAAACATGGTGGGGTGTAACGATCTGACTGGTCATTTTGAGCGATTGTGTCCGGCTCGGCAGTTCGAGGTCGCAAGCAGCTTCACATTATGTATATCGGCATATGTGCATGGTTGGATTAAGTTTTCAGATTAATCGAAGTTCAATTGGAAGAAGGAAACTAGTTTTGGAAACAGAAATGGTGATTCGACAAAAAATGAACTTTTGAGTAAACGGCTCCAGATGGGTTTTGAGTGATCTCAATAGCTTCATATGGTGATTTTGGATGCAGGTGGGCATTCTAATTGTGTTTTGGAGGTCCTTGGCTAATTTAGGCTTAAAATGTCAAAAGTTAAATTTAGGAAGTCTCTAGTTCGATAATGAGATTTTGATATCAGGGTCGGAATCTTATGTCGAAAGTTGGAGCAGCTCCATCATGTTATTTTGGGCCTTTCTGCAAAATTTGGCATCATTCTAGGTTGATTTGATTGGTTCCGGCAGAAATTTTTCAAATTTGAAAGATTTGGAAGTTCATAGTTCGATTCATACTATGATTTGTCATTTTGGCATTGTTATATATGATTTGAACCTCAAGCGAGTCCGTGGTAGGTTGTATGTCTTGTTTGAGTGATCAGACAGGGTCCCGAGGGCCTCGAGTGTATTCCGGGAGGGCTACAGGTATTTTTTTCCTTATTTTCTACTGCTATTTCTGCTTCTAGTATTCCTCTTTCGCGATCGCAAACCTTATGTCGCGTTCGCGATTTGTTATCATTGCTAGCCTATGTTTCTCTTCACTCCATTTGCATATAATCTCACACCATCGCGAAGGTCTGTTTTCCTCTACTTCACGATCGCATCTCTGTTCCCGCATTCGCATTGTAGAAATAAGGAGCTGTAGGTAGTTGGCTATTTTCTCTTCGCGTTAGCATGAATTACCCGCGATCGCGTATGCCCTACCCATTGTTCATCGCGTTCGCGTCCCTTTTCTCACGATCGTGAAGGGAATTTCTTGTAGCTTTGAATATCTTCTATGTGATCGCGTCTCTTCTCTTGCGATTGCGATGTACCAAAAACATGGGCAGACATAGTATATTCCAAAATCGAGGGTTTGACCATTTTCATCACGTTTTGACTTCTACAGCTTGTTTCTTGGAGATTTTTTTTGGGTTTCACGTAATTCAATTGGGTATGTGTTCTTCAACTATAATTAAATATATTCCATGAATTTATATTTATTTTTATCATTTAAATTGTGTTTTTAGTTGGGGAAGGTGTTGGTTTTGAAGAAAGCTTCTAAAATGAAATTTCGTAATTTGAAGAACCAAATGGTATTAGAATTTAATAAATTTTGTATGGTTGAACTCACACTAAAATAGTTATTCAAATTTTGTAAAATTTGACGGGTATTAAGGCATGGGGTTGAGGGTCACCTTTTGGACCAATTTTTGGATTTTGTTAAAGATTGAGACTTTATGATCCGGAATATATGTGTTTTATTTGTGCTTTGAAGTTAATTTGGTTAGATTTGAGCCGTCCAAAGGTCTTTTCACCCAAGAAGTGTATTTTAGAGCATCGGTTTCTTTTAATTTTTACGTGTATCATTGGCCCTTAATTATATTAATTAAAAGTGATTGCCTTCCTTATTGTTTTTATATTTCTTGATTGTGAGTTTCTCTATGGATTTGTGCAAATAGGTTACATGCCCAACTGTTGTGGTTTCCGGTGTAGTTATCATGTGCTTATTATATGTTGTTGTATAGTTGAGGTTTCATTCTGAAGTTAATTATTGATACAAGTTTGGTTATAGTTGATTCCCTTACCGGGACATACTTAATTCTTATTGTTGGTTCCCTTGCTGGGACATGTTTATTCTTGTTGTTGACTCTCTTGTCGGTAGATTGTTGTTTCATTTTTATTCCCTTGCCGAGATTCTCTCGTGATTGGTGTTGATTTGTATATTATATAGATCAGGTTGCACGCCGCAACAATATCATATGGATCGGGTTGCATGTCGCAAAAATATTATATGGATCGGGTTGCACGCTGTAACATCACTATATGGCTTGGATCGGGTCGCACATCGCAACAGTATTATATGATTTGGATCAGGTGGCACGCCGCAATATCACTATATAATATGGATCGGGTTGCACACTGCAACGGTACTATATGATTTGGATCGGGTGCACGCCGCAAAAAGAAATAATAAAAGTGAATATAGATTCTTCTGGCGAGAACGAGAGTAAAAAGCACGAAGTATGATACTGTGAACTTTCTACTAATGTGTTTATTTGTTGCAATCCATCCAAATGTTTAAACTGTTTAATTCCTTTATTACTATGATCCTTTGTGTTACAACCCAATATATATATATATATATATATATATATATATATATATATATATATATATATATGTGTGTGTGTGTGTGTGTGTGTGTGTGTGTGTGTGTGTGTGCGCGCGCGCGTTCCAATACTTTAAACTTCAATAATCGTTACATCCTTAATTCAATTAGTTTCTCAACTATATCCCCTTAAACCGTATGAGGTTGCATTTTTCTTAAAAAGGAACTTCTACAAAGTTTTATGTTATTAACTCCCCTGTTAAAGGTAGTAATTCTTTTGATGTTGTATTTTAAATTGAAAGGGGTACTTTCTTACTCGAGATTTCAGAAAAGAATAACATCATCTTTTCTTGCCGATTTTCAAAATTCATTTAGAAATTTGTAAATTAATTTATATTATGTAAATAGGACTTCTTGAACATCTTAAGTGCATTTGTAAGGACATTTTGTATTACATATCATATGGATTTTGTTGATAAAAGTAAGATGGAAAATACATAGGCACAAGGTGCCATATGAGTTGAACGTTCGTAAATTGAGATTATGATATGAGAAATCGAGGATTGAAAAGATTGAGATGGTGTATTAAACATAATGTGATTGATTGAGTTGGAATTTTTTTCCTTAATTGGATACATTCTTACTTGTCCCCGCCTCTATTATGTCAGTGTTGAATTGCTTAGATTATCTGATTTACTTGGTTTCTGTTCGTTACTATCCCTATTCTCCCATTATTGTTTATACTGTTTGCAGTTGGATTTTCTCTCGGCAGTTAATATTACTTTGTTATCTTTATCTTGATGTTTTATTATCATACCATGTTCATGTCATTTGACCAGTAGGTGTCCTGACTATTTCTCGTCACTACCCCACCGAGGTTAGTCTTGATATTTATTGGGCACCACCGTGGTATGCTCATACTATACTTCTGTATATTTTTGTGTACTGATCCATGTGGATTGATACTAGTTGTGCGGGTTGTCACAATGGAAACTCAAGGTAAGCCTGTTACAACATTTGCAGGTCTCGGAGTCACCTTCGTTTGTATTTATTCCCATTTGCTATTTTGTTTCGGGGCAGTGATATATTATTTTGTGTAATTACTCTTAGATATGCTTGTGACTTGTAACATCAATTTTTGGAATTTTGAAATATTCAGAGTTGGTTAACATAAAGTTCAATGTTATTTCAGTTTATGTTAGCTTACCTAGTTTAGAGACTAGGTGCCATCATGACCCCTTCGTAGGGTTCATTTGTTCATGAGAAGTTGGTATTAAAGCTCTAGGTTAATGGGTGCTACGAGTCACAAGCAGGTTTAGTAGAGTCCTGTGGATCAGTACAGAGATGTCTATACTTATCTTCGGGAGGCTACAGAACTGTTAGGAAATTCCTCTTCTTTCATTCGTTATCATGCGATATTGATTCAGCTCCAAGTATATAACTTATGTTCCTTTACATCCGCATGTGTATATTATTATGCTCTTAGTGTTCTCCATACACCAGTGGTTCGTGATGCTGCAGACATAGTACGAAGGAGTTAGTGATACTCAGACATTGTCTCAATATATTGTTAAGACTGAATACCCAGAGGAATTGAGAGACTATTTAGTTGTTCGTTTGGAGGCACAACGATTTTCGACATCTGGTTGATGAGTGTGAGCTGAGAAGGTTAAATTTGTTGACTAGTCGTCGCAATTTTTGGCAAGGTCACAAGGTAGGTGTTGATTTGGAGTAGTTGGTGGTATTGGAGTACCTTGTGATTTGTGTTGTGCAGGTTTTGAAGAGTAGTTTTGTGGATTATCAGACGTTGTTTCCCATGACTTTGCGCAAAATGGAGGAGTCCAATAGCGGCATTCAGATTGCAGAGTCAGACTTATATAAGTTTGGGGTGGAGGCATGTATGTGTGTAATATTGGTGGGTTCCCAGATTTTGCATTTGACCAATGATTGAGATTTTGCATGAGATGAGATTGGGGCTTGCAATATTTCTATGTTAATGATAGATCTACATTTCAGCATCAGAGGGAGTCACAGGAACAACTTCAGATACATAGAAGGTCTATTCAGCGTATGTACCGTGGTTGCGGCAGGACGAGGTGCTTCAAAATAAATATAATGGTTTATGAGCTTCTGGCTACGTTGTTCATGTTGGGATTATCTGTATTTCGGACTTTGATTGGAATTATTGCATATCGACTATCCGAAGAAATGAGTCAGTTGTGGTGTTAGGTCAGCATAGTAATGAAGTGATTAGTCCTTGAAATAGGAATTCTCTTCCGGCATTTGAGGCAAAATAATGTGATTGGTCGTTTGGTGTGACTCAGTCAAGTTGGGGAGGTACAGTCCGGATGGTTTAGCTGTGTACGGGCGAATCTCGAAGGGGTTCTCGGTGGTTTATTAACGTCTTGAGAAGGCTATCTTCTATGAGCATAAGGAATATGCAGTACATTGCGGTTTCTCCTGGATCAGTGCTTGGAATTAATAGAGGGTGGCATTTTTGGCCATCATATGTGAAGAGTGTGCATTTTTGGAAAGAGCTTTGAGTTTCTGTTCGTGGGTGCGTGGCTCGTGGCATGGTGATCACGAGGTTTTGAGGCTTTCAGTTTCATGTTGTTGCACGACCAGAAATCCTCTATGGGTGGTTCAGCAGAATGATAAGGTGTGAATGATATATCAGCCATTTGATTTGCATAGTTGAGTTGGGTATGGAAAATTTGACATTCCTAGAGATTCAGGGCGAGGTGCCCTCATATGTGGACTATTTTTGTTTGCATATTACAACAACAACAACAACAACTACCCAGTATATTCCCACCAGGTGGGGTCTGGGGAGGGTAATATGTAGACGAGCCTTACCCCTACCCGAAAGGGTGTTTGCATATTGTGAAGGAATATTGATAATGAGATAATAAATAACATGTATTATCAATAGGTTGTCGTGGATCTTCCGAAGAATATTTATCTAATTGGGAAAGATTGGGATTGGATTGTGAGCTATGTGGAGGATCAGCGAGAATATGTGTTTGGTATCAGGTCAGTTCGTGTGCTCTTATGAGGTTGTCATTTTGATCATGTTACCATGTTGGATGGATATTATTTGTGCCCTAGCCTATGTTAAGTTCTACTCATTTATGTTATGCCACATGGCGAGATTTTCTGATTATTCTCCACGCATATTGTGTTTCTGTTCGGGCTTTATAGCGATGCGGGTGAGATAGCACTTGCGAATTTAATTTGCTCATTGCACCTTAGTTGTACTTGCTCCTTTCATGTTTATTTACTTCTATTAATATTTTCCATATATTTATTTGTGCACACTGTTGTACTTGATATCAGTATGTGTATGATTAGTGAATCGAAGCATTTTTGGCTCGGTGAGCATTTGGGAGCGGGCTGCACGTCGTAGCGGATGTTATGTGGGATACCCTTTCCTTGTGAATATTTGATGTTGTGTTTCCCTCTTTGGGGAGATTTGATGAGCACTATACGTTTTTTGTTATACATGTGATTCTCGTTAAAAAATTCTTATACCTTGCTTTTCTTTATTGGTGCTGCGTAAATGAGTTATTGCTGGTTCAGTGTACAAGCTATGTAGTGTGAGAATTTGTGTGTTTCCATGATGAGTCAATAGGTGGGCTGCTTGTATTGGTCAAGACGTTGTTCTTATACCTGAGAGTGGTACTATGGTGTTGGAGGTAAGGAGTGTTTGGAAGTATGCGGGCGTTTCTACTAAGATTTGGATAATGGCCCTGGCTGGCGAGAGGATTTCTTACTTGCGGGCATTTTTCTTTATCATGAACAGTGATGTGGAGGTCTCGAATAAGGTTATATTTAATGTGAGGTGTGTTGTCGGCATCCAGGATGTAATTGGAGCAGCTATGGTGGTCAGAGGTTATTGCTTCGGGCATTTAGATATGTGGAGCATCATGTGATTATATTCAAGATTGGAATTTATTTTGTCTCGATTCAGCTTGTTCGGGTTCGTACAGTGTGATAATGTGGGATTCAGATCTTATGATGAAACTCAGATGTTGAGATTTGGGTTCTATGCTAAGGTAATGGGCTAAGGAGCAGGTGAGGTCTTCATTTAAGTTGCATTGATAGTTCTACTTAGGTTGGGTTACGGGGAATCACCCCTGAGTGTATGTATGGTGAGCTCATGTTGTGGTCCAATGGTTTTTGAACGACTCCAAACACGTTCGAGGATGAACATATGTTTAAGTGGAGGATGATGTAATGACCCAGCTGGTCGTTATGAGCGATTGCGCCCAGCTCGGTAGTTTGAGGTCGCGAGCAACTTCAAATTAAGTAAATTGACTTGTGTGCATGGTTGGATTTACTTTCGGATTAATCAATGTTGAATTGGAAGAAGGAACCTAGTTTTGGAAGTTTAAATGGTGAAAATTTTAACATAATTGGACTTTTAAGTAAATGGCCCCGGAATGGGTTTTGGGTGATCTCAATAGCTTCGTATGGAGATTTTGGACATAGGCGTGCGTTCGGATTGTGTTTTGGAGGTCGGTGGCTAATTTAGGCTTGAAATGTCGAAAGTTGAATTTTTGAAGTTTCCAGTTCGATAGTGAGATTTTTATATTGGGGTTGGAATGCGATTTCGATAGCTAGAGCAGCTCTGTCATGTCATTTGAACATGTCTGCAAAACTTAGCATCATTTCGGGTTGATTTGATTGGTTTTGTCACAAGTTTTTGAATTTGGAATTTCATAGTTCGATTCATGTTATGATTCGTCATTTCGGCATTGTTTGATATTATTTGAGAGGTCGAGCGAGTTTGTGTTCGGTTATATGTCTTGTTTGTCTATTAGACGGGGTCTTGAAGTCCTCGGATGTGTTCCAGGTAGGCTACGAGTATTTTTCTCCTTGTTTTTAACTGTTGTTTCTCCTTCTAGTATTCCTCTTTCGCAATCGCGAACCTCATGTCACGTTCGTGATGTGTTGTCGCTGGTCACCTCTTTTTCCCTTCACTATGTTCCAATAGATGCTCACGTGATCGCGAAGGTTTGTATTCCTCTACTTTGCGATCACATCTCTATTCCCGCATTCGCATTGTAGAAATTAAGAGCTTGGGGCAGTTGGCTATTTTCTCTTCGCGTTCGCATGAATTACCCTGCAATTGTGTAAGCCTTTCCCATTGTTCATCGCGCTTGCGTCCCTTTTCCCACGTTCGCAAAGGGTATTTCTTGATAGCTTTGAATCTCTTCTACGCGATCGTGTCTCTTCTCCCGGGATTGCGATGAACAAAAAACCTGGGCATACAGAATATATTCCAAAATCGAGGGTTTCACCATTTTCATCACATTTTGATTCCTAGAGCTTGGTTCTTGGCGATTTTTGGTGGGATTTTCATGAAATTAAATTGGGTAAGTGTTCTTCAACTATAGTTAAATATATTTCATGAATTTGTCTTTATTTTTATACTTAAATTGTTTTTTGGGTTCGGGAAGGATATGGTTTTGAAATTGTGTTTTGGGATCGAGTTGCATGCTGCAACAAGAAAGAATAAAAGTAAATATTAATTCATAAGGTGAGAGCAAGAGTAAAAGCACGAAGGGTGATGACGTGCACTTTCTCATGCTGTGTTTTTTGTTGCTATCCATTCAAACGTTTAAACTGCTTAATTTCTTTATTGTTGTGATCCTTTGTGTTAGAACCCATATTATTTTCAATACCTCACCGTATTTATGCATATGTATATACGTTCCAATACTTCAAACATCAGTAATTGTTACATCCTTAATACAATTATATTCTCTTAAACTGTCTGAGATTGTATTTTCCTTAAAAATAAATTTCTACTATCGTTTAAGTTATTAACTCCCCTGTTAAAGGTAATAATTCTACCAATGTTGTATTTTTAAATTGAAAGGGGTACTTTCTTACTCGAATGATTTTTACAAAAAAATAAAATAACTTCATCTTTTCTCGCCGATTTTCCAAAGTTATTTAGAAATTATAATTTAATTTATATTATAAATAGGACTTTATGAACATCTTATGTGCATTTGTAAGGACATTTTGTATTGTATATCATGTGAATTTTGTTGATAAGAGTGAGATGGAAAATATGTGGCACAAGTTGCCTTATATGCTGAAAGTTCGAAAGTTGCGATTATAATATGAGAAATCAAGGATTAAAAGATCGGGATGGTGTATTAAACACGATGTGATTGATTGAGTTGCCGTTGTTTTCCTTAATTGGATACATTCTTACTTGTCTCCGCCTCTGTTATGTAAGTGTTGAAAACTTGGTTTCCATTAATTACTATCTGTGTTCTCCCTTTATTGTTTATACTGTTTATACTTGGATTTTCTCTCCGCAGCTGTTATTACTTCGTTATCTTTATCTTGATGTTTTATTATCATATTATGTTCATGTCATTTGATCAATAGGTTTCCTATATGTTTCTCGTCACTACCCTAGAGAGGGTAGTCTTAATACTTACTGGGCACCTCCGTGGTGTAGTCATACTACACTTCTGTATATTTTTGTGTACAGATCCAGGTGGATGGATAGTAGTTGTGCGGGTTGTCGCGGTGGAAACTCAAGGTAAACCTGCTTCAGTGTTTCGCAAGTCTCGGAGTCACCTTCATTTGTATTTATTCCCATTTGATCTCTTATATCGGGGCAGTAATGTATTATTTTGTGTAATTACTCTTAGACAGGCTTGTGACTTAAACCATCGATTTTGGGAAATTAGAATTATTCAGAGTTGGTTAACGTAAAGTTATTGAGCATCAATGTTATTTAAATTTATGTTAGGCTTACCTAATTTAGAAACTAGATGCCATCACAACTCCTTCGGAGGAATTTTGGGATCGTAACATGAGGCAATGACCATTGTTCATTAGGTCGTTTATTATGGGCCCATAAAGTTTTATGCGATTCGGAGCCCATCAGCCGAATTCATGAAGATAGTGCAGGCATTAGCACATGAATAAATTAAAAGTAAGGAATGTTCATGGAGAAGCAATGATAATTATTCAATAGGTCAGTTTCTGATGGGCCCAGAAAATTTTAGATGAACTGGATCCCATCACCTGAATTCATGAATATGGCGTAGACTAAGCTTAAAATAAGTTGGAAATCATACTGAATTCTAATGTTATGGCCCTAAAATACCAAAAATTGAGGAACGGTAAAAGAGAAACAATGATCACAGTTCACTATATCATTTACAATGATCCCATTAAATTTTAGGCGATTCAAAGCCTGTCACGCAAATTTATGAAGATGGCGTGGACATTAGTACTTGAAAAATGAGAAATCGACTTGAAATCCTATTTTATGGCATTAAAACGCCAAAAAATGAGGAACATTGATTGAGAATCAATAACTATTGTTCGTTAGGTCATTTCTAATGGGCTTATAAAATTTTAGGAAATTTGGAGTCGGTCACCTGAATTTATAAAGATGGCGAGAATATTAACATATGAAAAATTATAAATCATCCCGAATTTCTATTTTTGGCCATAAAATACCAAATAACAAGTACAGAACATGGAGAACTGATGAATTTTATTTATTAGGTCGTTTCCGATCGTTCCACAATATTTTGGGTAATTCAGAACCCGCCATCCGAATTCATAAAGATAGCATGGGATTTAACATAAGAAAAACTAAAAATCGTCTTGAATTCCTATATTATGGTCTTTAAACACCAAAACACAAGAAATGGTCATGAAGAAGTAAGGATTATAAATTATAAGGTCATTTTTGATGGGCCCATTAAATTTTAGGTAATTCGGAGCCCGTCGCCCGAATTTATGAAGACATCGTGGATATATTAGGGTACAAAAAATGGGAAATCGTCTTGAATTCTTATTTTATGGTCTTAAAACGTCAAAAAATGAGGAATGGAGAAACAATGAAAATTGTTCATTATATCATTTATGATGGATCCACAATATTTTAGGCAATTCGAAGCCCATTGCTCAAATTTATAAGATGGTGTGGACAATAGAACATGAAAAATTAAAAATCGTACTTAATTCATGTTTTATGGCCCTAAAGTACCCTCCCCCTCCCCCCCTCCAAAAATAAAAATGATTATGGCATCTATGACTATTTTTCATTAGGCCGTTTCTTATAGGCCCACATAATTTTAGGTCATTTAGAGCTTGTCGCCCGAAATCATGAATATGGCGTAGACATTAGCATGCAAAAATAAATTGAAATCATCCAAAATTCTTGTTTTATTTCCGTAAAATGCCAAATAACGATGAACGGTTATGGCCAAGCTATAGTGGTTGTTCATTAGTTTGTCTCTTATGGTCCAAAAATTTGTAGGCAGTTCGGAACCGTTGCCCGAATTTAAGAAGATGATGTGGACAGTAGTATACGAAAAATAAAAAATTATCTTGAATTCCTATTTTATGGCCATAAAATACTAAAATACGAGGATCGATCATGGCAAAGTGATGGCCATTACTCGTTAGGTCGTTTATGATGGGCCAACAAATTTTTAGGCGATTCAGAGCGTGTCGCTTGAATTCATGAAGATGACAAAATAGCAAATAACGAGGATCGGTTATGACAAAAGAATGACTAGTTCATTAGGTCGTCTCTGATGGACACATAATATTTTACGCAATTCGAAGTCCGTTTCTGAATTCATGAAGTTGACATGAAAATTAGCTCATGAAAAATCGGAAATCAACCTGAAATCATTGTGAGGCCTGCAATTCAAATTTTTTTCTTTAACTTATGAAACTTATCATCTAAGTTTGGCCACCCAACTACCTGACGGTTAAGAACCGTTAGTTATATTATATTGTTTTACTAATCTAAACGTATACTAGTTCTTTTTAGTGTTACATGAATGAAAAAATAAATAAATCTATGTTTTATCATACCACAACATTGAAAATGAAAAATCTATCTCTTGTACGACCATTGTCTAGTTTAATATTTCAAAAAGAAAAGTTTCGCAATGGATCGAATGCATCCTCCCAGGTGAATATGAAAATGCCTTTTTGAGATTTGCATTTCAACGTTTGTCCACCGATTGTCTCTTCCTCTATAAAATATATTGCACTGCACAAATAATTTTACAACAACAATGTATTCGTACATTGTGAAACGAAAAGAATAATTTTAGTTTAGGGTTGCTTTAACTTTACGAATTGGAGGTGGATAACGATACGAAGAGGAAAGATAAAATTAAAACTTACTTTTCTTCTTCGTTTCTCTCCATATCAATAAAGAAAGGTAAAAAAAAGTATTTCTTTCACTCTCTTGATTGATTAGTTGCTTTGGGTATGACGGGATTTTGCTGATCCTTTCAAAATATGTACATTATAATCTAAATCGGATAAAAGTTAAAAATACAGGTCATTTTTTGTTATGATGTGAAACAAAGTGTATTTATAGTAATTCTTTCATAAAATATTGCAAAACACTGATTAGAACCAGTGTTTTAGAAGGCTTTCAGAGTGGGGCACAATCACAAGGCCTTGAGGTTCATGTGTGGGGTTTAGTTCTACGAGACTTACTCCTCAAGCGCCCGATTGTGTTCCCTAGACATGCCTAATACTCAAAGCTCGGGACTCACCCAACATCTCCTATGTGAATTGTGTATTGAATCCACTAATTAGCAAATGCTGACTCTCAACATTCTTTAAAAAATGAATGATTAAAGTCCGTTTTATCTATAATATTGTGGATCGTTCAAATAACGAACCAAAATATTACATATCTACTTAGTGAGAACATCTAGAGGGTGAATATTTTTTAAATCATTCTTATGTAGTTTGATCATATTTTTAAGAATTTATGATTTTTAATTATTTGAAAGTTAAGACGTTGTAGCTATTAGATGTTATAAATACTTAAACAATATTGCATTATTTTTACTTGTAAGACATGCTTAGATACTTTATTTTGTATGTGTTTCTTTAATTCCTTTTAATTTTTTTGAACCTTTAATACATCTTTAATATTTTTTTGTGTTATAACACTATATTATTAGTTCATAAATTTTAAAAATTAAAGATCTGCAGGGCTTATGCCTCATGTTTCGATGCTTTAGCCTCACTCGTATTAAGTAAAACTCTACACCTCCTGTCCTCGCCTTATAAAACTCCACTTTTTACCCATCTAGGTGACTAATCCTCCAACTCAGGGATATTTTTGTTATGTTATGTTATATGCACATTTAGTATAAGATCGCAAGATTCAGAACGCCTTTTTACGACGATATTTAAGTTCTACGCATTGACGATGTAAAAATATTTACTCAACTAGATCACTCATTAATTAGTTACAGTAAATCTCGTAATAAATATCAATTGATAATCTAGTAAAATAATTACAATGTTAGTACATAACAAAGGGTGGCAAACATGCAGGTCAGAGTGGATGTGAATGGTAAGGCAAAATCGAATAAATTGTCTGATCCAACACATATTTAATACTGTCACGACCCAAACTCGGTCGTGATGGCGCCCAACACTAATGCTAGGCAAGAATGGCCATAACTCGCTCTCAATTGGATAATAAATCTCAAACCGACAATTTTAAGGAAAACCGTAATAAAATTAGAATAATAATTCAATAATATTAATAGAATAATACGAAGATAGTACGAAATATGCATAATCACTCCCAAAAGATCTGGGTCACGAGTCTAGATCCTCTAAACAAAACTGGATAATACTATATGAATGAAAATATAAAAGTCTCGCAACCTATATAATTATAATTATAAAAATAAACTGAAATATGAAGAGTAGCCAGGTCTTGCGAACGTCAAGCAGCTACCTCAATGACTCTGAAAATTTCTGGAGACTACGAGTGTCAACTAAGCCTCGGGTGTACCCGAATCTACACAGAAGGTGCAGGGAGTAGGGGTGAGTACTACCGAACAGTGAGTAATAAGCATATATAAAGTATGAAGGTAAGAAATCCACGAAATACCACAAAACAAGCTAAGTCTAACAGTCCTATACCTTAATTACGAACTAACAACAAAATAATATCAAATATAGCAGTCAAGTATCATGTAAAAATGCAATGCAATGCACATGAATTCGCTGCGGCGTGCAGCCCGATCTGTTTAACGTCGACGGCGCTCACTGGGGTGTGTAAAGACTCTGGAGGGGGTCCTTCAGCCCAAGCGCAATATCATTATATCACCTTTGCGGCGTGCAGCCCGACCCATGCTCAATCCACATTATTCATATGAGTCACACAAAAGATTAAATATAATTTCCTATTCTTAAATTACTAAGGTGAGTATAATTTAATTATTTAATTTCAAGAAAAGGGCGACTTAGCATTTAATAATAGTGATTAGAACATAGGACTGAGATCAATGATTATGCAAATCATGTTATCACAAAGATATTCATCCTAGACGGATGCTAAAAATCGATACAAGGCCCCAAACATCGCAATAAGCCCAATTATCAACAATACAATGTGCCTGTCATCCGACGATAGTATTATTAAGCTCTCTGGATGGACCAGGTCACAATCCCCAATAATTTACCATCCCGCACCTGCCATGGGGTGCGGGCCACGCCATAGCATAGCGTAACAATGATTTAAACCGGGTTTCAAACCCTCGGGCCATCATCTATACAAACTACTCACCTATAACCGGTCGTAGACTAGTCCGCGATGCCTTTTCCCTTTGAATCTCCATCTATGCGTGTCGAATCTCTTCAAAACCACAACGAATATGTTATTATAGGCTAAATAAACATAACCCAACTGAAATTATTCGAAAAAAGCTAAAAATCACGAAGTTGGTAAAACACGAGCCCCGGACCCACTTCTCAAAAAATTTTGAAAATTACATCATCGGATTCCTCATCTCGCTACAAGTCCGTATATATAAGGTTTGTCAAAAACGGAGCTCGAATGACCTTCCAAATTCCCAAAATTCGCTTCATAAAATTAAGCCCTAGTTCTTCACAATTTGTCAATTTCATGTAATTGGGGGTTGATTCTTCCTAAAAATGGTGTTTTTAAGTCAAGAGACTTACCTCCAATCAATACCCATTGAAAACACGCCTCAAATAGCTCAAGAACCTCTCTTGGTTGCTTAACAATGGAGGAAAATATGAATAGGTCGCGGGTGAAATAACCCTTAAAAAAATTTGTCCACCCTGGTATTTTCTCTATGCAATCGTGTCCCAAGTCACGCAATCGCGGAGAACAATTCCATCCACTAAATTTTTCCTCTTATGTGATCGCAGGAAAGCCCACGCGATCGCGGAACAATGACCTCTTCTCCTACGCAATCGCATACAACATCACGCTACCGCAGAGAACTACCACTTGCCCCTACGCCATCGCGAACTTCCTCATGAGATCGCACTGGCCAATAATCCATACCTGTGCGATCGCATCCCACTTTATGCGATCGCAGAGAGAAATTTCTGCTCTGCAATTTTCGTTGCACTATTCATGTTCAAAATCCCCCGTTAGCCATCCGAAATCACCCCAAGGCCCTCGGGACCTCGACCAAAAGCAAAGATATGTTCTATTACTTCATTCAAATATTCTTGTAACATAAAAATATTATCATAAACATCAAAATCATCAAATTACAACAGATTCAAGTCTAAGTTAAATTAAAACTTCCAAAACTTGTATTTGATCCAAAACACAAGCTAATCACCTCCGAATGACCTAAAACATCGGACGCATATCCAAAATCAGCTAACAGAGCTACTGCAACTGTCGAAATTCCATTCCGACCCTCGGATCAAAATCTCACATATCAACTGGACTTCGCCAACAATTCTAACTTAGCCAATTCCAACCTAATTCTACACAGGACCTCCAAATTCAGTTTCGATTGCTCTCCTAAGTCATAAATAACCACCTTAAAATTGTCGAATCGTCGAAAATCCATTCCGAGCCCTCTAACTCATAAGCCAACATTCGGTTGACTTTTCCAAACTAACCTTCTCATAAAGAGACTAGTTGTCTTATTTCTACCCAAACTTCATCTGAATTACATCAAACTCTCCAAACACATAAAATGGAACATATAGAAATATAAAATGAGGAAAACATGGTGGTAACTCACGGGACGACGTGTCATGTCGCTACATCCTTCCCAACTTAAACAAACGCTCATCCTCGAGCGAGTCAAGAAACACGCCAAGATTATCAAACAAGTGAGGATATTTGCTTCATATTTCCTGCTCGGTCTCCCAAGTGGCTTCCTCCACGGGCCGACCTCTTCACTGCACCTGCATCGAAGCTATGTCTTTTGATCTCAAATTCCGAACCTAACGACCTAAAATAGCTACCGGCTCCACATCATAGGTCAAGTCTTCATGTAACTAGATCATGCTGAAATCTAACACATAAGACGGGTCCCCAACATACTTCTGGAGCATAGAAACATGGAACACTGGATGAACTCCCAACAATCTAGGCGGCAAAGCGAGCATATAGGACACCCCCCAAATCCTCCTGAGTATTTCAAAAGGTCCAATGAACCTGGGACTCAACTTCCCTTTCTTTCCAAACCTCATAACGCCTTTCATAGGTGAAACCTTCAACAAGACCTTCTTGCCTACTGCATAAGACACATCTCGAACCTTCTGGTCTGCATAGCTCTTCTGACGCGACAGAGGTGTACGAAGTCTCTCGTAGATTACTTTTACCTTCTCTAAAGCATCCTGAACTAACTCTGTCCCCAATAATTTAGCCTCTCCGGGCTCAAACCAACCAATTGGAGATCTTCACCGTTTTCCATATAACGCCTCATACGGTGCCATCAGGATGCTGGATTGATAGTTGTTACTATATGAAAACTCTGCAAGTGGCAAGAACTCAGCCCAAGAACCTCCAAAATCAATACCACAGGGGCGCAACATGTCCTCCAATATCTGGATAGTACGCTCAGACTGTGCGTTCGTCTGTGGATGAAATGTTGTGCTCAATTATACTTGTGTGCCCAACTCCCGATGAAAAGTCCTCGAGAACTGGGAAGTAAACATGGTACCCTTATCTGCCACAATGGGAACCGAAACCCCATGCAACCGTACAATCTCCTGGATGAAAATCTTTGCTAACTTCTACGTAGAATAAGTAGTACATACTGGGATGAAGTGCACGGACTTGGTCAGTCTATCCACAATCACCCAAATCGAATCAAACTTCTTCGAGGTACGAGGAAGACCATTCACAAAATCCACAGTAATATTCTCCCATTTCCTCTCCGAAATATCTATCCACTGGAGCACGCCACTGGGTCTGTGGTGCTCACATTTGACTTGCTGACGTTTGAGACACCGAGCCACATAATTAACAATATCCTTTTTCATTCTCCTCCACCCGTAATGTTGTCTCAAATATTGGTACATCTTCAAGGCACCCGGATAAATCGAATACTGCGAACTGTGGGCCTCCTCTAAAATCAACTCCGGGAGACCATCCACATTGGGCACGCAAATCCGACACTGCATCCGCAACACACCATCATCTTCAATTGTCATATCTCTGGCATCATCATGTTGGACCCTGTCCTTGAGAACAAGAAAATGCGGGTCATCATACTGGCGCTCTCTGATGTGGTCATACAAAGAAGATCGGGAAACCAAGCTAGCCAACACCCGGCTAGGCTCGAAAATGTCTAACCTTACCCTCTGAGCCAAGACCTGAACAACAACCGCAAGGGGCCTCTCCCCAACTGGAATGAACGCCAGACTACCCATGCTAATAGCCTTACGACTCAAAGCATCGGCCACGCCATCCCTGGATGATACAGAATAGTAATATCATAGTCTTTGAGTAACTCTAGTCATCTCCGCTATCTCAGATTAAGATCCTTCTTCTTAAACAAGTGCTGAAGACTGCGATGGTCTGTATATACCTCACAAGATACACCATAAAGATAATGCCTCCTAATCTTCAAGGCATGAACAATTGCAGCCAATTCTAAGTCATGAACAGTGTAGTTCTTCTCATGAGGATTTAGCTAACGAGAAGCATAAGCAATCACTCTACCCTCCTCCATCAATACACAACCGATCCCAACCCTCGAAGCATCACAATACACTATATTGTTGGAAACACGTTTTCAAGGCATTATACTAAGCGTGTGTTCATATTTGTAGGTTTTGATGAATGACAAACTATGCGCAAATTGACATATGACGAGGTCCAAGCCCAAGCGCAAAATTGATATATAACGAGATTCAAGCACAAGACAAAGATCGAGATTAAGTTTTATATGAGTCGGTATTTAATAGTGATCTTGATTCGACAACTTAAACTTAAGACTTGGCTTCTCTCGTAAAAATATTTTTAACAATTCATGCATATTTAATTTAGAGCAAAATGGTTTTAAATAATGCATATTTACTTTAGTCAAAATGTTTTCTAAACATGCCTCTAAAATCTGGACTAAGATAATCGACTATGTACTTATGATAATCGATTATGTTTAAGTCAGCTGCTTGACAATCGACTGTGAACTTATGATAAACGATTGTGTTAAGGCAGTGAGCATCAGATTTTTCAAATCTGCATGTCAATCGATTGTGAACCTTATGACAATCGATTGTGATGAGGCAGTGTCCATCAAAGTTTTTCAAAACTCAAAATAATCGATTGTGAAGCTAATGACAATCAATTGTGAAGAGACACTGTCCATCAGATTTTTCAAAGTCACAAAATAATCGATTGTGACTTATGACAATCGATTGTCTTGAGGTAGTGTCTTCCAGACTTTTTCAAAGTTATTAAATAATCGATTGTGAATCTATAACCGATTGTCAAGAGGCAGTGTCTAAATTGATTTTTCAAGACTGATATATAATCGATTGTTAACTTAGTATAATCGATTGTATAACTGACCGTTGCCAAAATGTTTTCAAATACCGTCAGGTAATCGATTATTGATTTCTCATAATCGATTGTTTTAATTAAAATCTAGAAAGGATTTTTTGAACGTTGTTGAGTAATCGATTATTGATTTGCCATAATCGATTGTTTTAAGTAAAATTCGGAAATGATTTTTTGAACGTTGCCAATTAATCGATTGTAGATTTCTGACAATCGATTGTTTTACGTATAATCTGGAAATGATTTTTTGAACGTTGCCAGTAATCGATTATTGATCTTAGATAATCGATTGTTAAGCGTAAAATCTGGGATTGATATTTGGAAGAACTGGCAAACAATCGATTGTGGTAATTTGACAATCGATTGTCACGGAGTAAAATTAGCAACTCTTAATTGGCAATTAGGCAACGGTAATACAAATTTTTTTAACTATAAATACAGCTTCAATTCAGTCTTTTAAGCACAACAACATACAACAACTGATCATACAATTGCTAAAGCTTGCATACTTTATTGCTTATCATTTTATATTCATTACATAAGCTTTTGAGAGCCAAATTCTTGTCGAAAGTTGTTGCGATCTTGAGCGTATTCTTTTTACTCATATCTACTCTTAAAAGAGTGTCTTGTTTGAGTGCTAAGTGTTTTTGTACACTTGAAGGGAAGTGTTAGTCCCTTGTGTTGTAAGAAGGAACTTGTGTTTCCTTGGTTGAAGTCTTGGAGTGTTGTATCTCCCAGCAAAGGTTGTTGAGGCTTGTGTCCTCAAGTTGTAACGGTTTGTTGAGCACCCGTAAGCTTTAAAAGTTAGTGGAAATCTCGAGAGAGTCTCTCGGGGACTGGACTAGCCATGTATTGTGGTGAACCAGGATATATCGGTGCGTTTGTTCTAATTTATTTACTTACCGCACTTATTTATTTCCTGCAATTTTTAAATTCCGCAAGTTTACGCTAATTTTTATTATAACGCTATTCACCCCCCCCCTCTAGCGTTAAGCGTATTATCTAACAATTGGTATCAGAGCCCAACTCTCTGAAGACTTAACCGTTTGAGAGAAACATCCATGGCTTCTACTCATGATTCTTTTGCAGGAATAGGTGAAGGACAATGCTCCACCCGACCACCGCTATTCGGTGGTACAAATTATACATACTGGAAGGAGAGGATGAGAATATTTGTACAATCAAATAGTTTTCATCTTTGGAAGGTCATAATGAATGGAGAACAAATTCCAACCAAGAAGGTTGAAAATGAATGGGTCACAAAGTCCGAAGATGAATACGATGCGGATGATATCCGAAAGGTGCAAAATAATGCTAAAGCTATTAATTTATTATATTGTGCTGTAAATGCTGATGAATACAGGAAGATATCTTGTTGCACAACGGCGAAGCAAATGTGGGACAAGCTGGAAATTACGTACGAAGGTATGGACCAGGTAAGGGAAGCCAAAATTGATTTCCTAACCCATGCATATGAATTGTTTCACATGAAGGAAGGCGAAAAGGTCGATGAGATGTTTGAACGATTTTCAAAAATCGTAAATGATTTACATGCTCTTAAGAAGACCTTCACGGATAAGGAACTTGTCCGAAAAATTCTCCGAAGTCTCACTCTGGAATGGCGATCCAAGGCCGACGCGATTCAAGAATCCATTGGCATTTCAAATGTCACAATCGACGCATTAAGAGATAATCTTAAAAATTATGAATCTACTATACTTAACCCTCTTGTTGATGATCAAAGGAAGCAAAGAATCGCTCTCAAGGCAAGCACAAGCCAACCTCAAAATGATGAGGACGGAGACAACGAGTTCGGACTCGTTATCAAGAGATTTCAAAAGTTCATGCGAAAAGAGTATGAACGAAAGGGCAAAAAGCAAGGAGATCAAATAAAGTGCTATGAGTGCGGAGAAACCGGGAACATTAAATCAAATTGCCCAAATGCTAAAAAGGAGAAGAAACCCTTCAAGAAGCAACGAGCATACATATCTTGGGGAGGCGACTCCGGTGACGAGTCAAGTGAGGAAGAAGAAGACGAAGCCGCAAATCTTTGTCTTAATGCACAAAACGACAACAAAGAAGAGGTATGTCAAATTTCTTCCAAAAATTTCTTTTCCCTTGATGAAATGCAAAATGCTTTTGATGAGTTGTATAGCGAATTTATTAAAGCTTCAAAAACTGTTATGAGTATAAAAGAAAATGCTTCTTTAAAAGAAAAAGATTTTCAAAAACAACTCTCTTTTAAAGAAAAGGAATTGGAAAAACTGATTTTAGAAAATGAGAAGTTGAAAGAGGAAAACAAATTTTTTTGCAAGAGAAGCGCCGACAAGCCCGAGAGTTCTAGAAATTGTACTTCTTGCATGCATCTCAAAAATGATGTAGAAAGGCTTAATGGCACCTTAGATAAGTTTAACTCTTCTCATAAAAATTTGAATGAAGTGCTTGTTAATTTGAAGTCGACCAAGCATGGCATAGGTTTTAGAAACGAGCCTAAAGAGAAAGTTGAAGCCAAACACCAGCCACCTAAGGCTCAACCTAGGATAAATAAAACAAATGTTCATCCTAGATACAAAAAACCTAGAAATGGTTTTCATCAATTGCAACCTAGAAATAATCATGCTAGAATAATGCACATTCCAGGCCAAACCCTAGAAGGAATGTTGAACCTTTTAGAACACCTAGAAATGACTTCCAACCTAGAAACAACTATTCTAGAAATGATGCATATCCTAGAACAAATGGTAGGAGAAATGATTTTCATGATTTGCGCAATAGTTATATTGTCAAGAATAGAGCAAATGATTTTTGTCCTTCCAATTACTATCAACCTAGAAGGATGCATAATCCTAACGTGACTTGTCATTATTGTAGACGAATTGGACATATTGCTCCTGCTTGTTTTACACGACATAGACATAACACTCAATCACATCACTATGATTTGGCTAACCCCCAAGGACCCAAAATGGCATGGGTACCTAAAACTCACTAATCTGTTTTGTAGGTATGTTTGAAGGGATCAAGTGTACTATGGTACCTTGATAATGGATGCTCCAAGCACATGACGGGAGACGAATCCAAATTCCTTCAACTAGAACACAAGGAAGGGGGAAGTGTTATTTTTGGTGATAACAACAAAGGAAAGATTATCGGCATCGGATCGGTCGGTAAGGATGAAATTTCGTCCATTAAGCATATATTACTTGTGAAAGGTTTAAAACATAATCTCTTGAGCATAAGTCAATTATGTGACAAGGAAAATCTTGTTTTATTTGATTCGGATGAATGCTTAGTTTTTAGACGTAGCGATTTTAAAATTATCCTTCGTGGTTTTAGAATGGATAACATTTATATGGTTGATCTTGCAAATTCTTCCCCCGAATATGTGAATTGTTTAATGAGCAAAGAGGATGGTTCTTGGTTATGGCATCGTAGAGTAGCTCACGTCAACATGCATCTTTTGAACAAATTGGTTTCACAAAATTTAGTTGTTGGTCTTCCAAATTTGAAATTTGAAAATGACTCTATTTGTGATTTGTCAAAAAGGGAAGCAAACAAAAGCATCTTTTAAATCAAAAAATATTGTTTCAACTACTAGACCATTGCAATTGCTTCACATGGATTTGTTTGGACCATCTCGCATTGAAAGTCTTGGTAGAAATCGTTATGCTTTTGTTATTGTTGATGACTATTCCAGATTTACTTGGACTTTATTTCTTGCCCATAAAAGTGATGCTTTTCAGAATTTTAAATATTTTCTTAAACGTGTGCAAAACGAAAAGGAAACAACCGTCACTTCAATTAGAAGTGATCATGGGGGAGAGTTTGATCATGATCTCTTTGCGGACTTTTATGACGAACTCCGTATCGAGCATACCTTTTCCGCTCCACGAACACCACAACAAAATGGGGTGGTGGAAAGGAAAAATAGGTGTCTCGAAGAGATGGCTAGAACCATGCTCGAAGAGGCTAAGATTCCCAAACATTTTTGGGCGGATGCCGTGAGTACCGCATGCTACATTTTAAATAGAGTAGTCATAAGGCCAATACTCATGAAAACCCCATATGAACTCTACAAGGGAAGGAAACCAAATATCTCCCATATTAGAGTATTCGGTTGTAAATGTTTTATTCATAACAATGGAAAAGATCAATTGGGAAATTTTGATGCCAAATCCGATGAGGGAATTTTTATTGGGTATTCTTCACGTAGCAAAGCATATAGGGTTTTTAATAATAGAACCAAACTGTGGAGGAATCCCCTCATATTATGTTTTCCGAAAATAATGCTCGCTTGGCGAGAAAGGATTCTTGTTCTGATCTTGCAGGTATTTTAAATAGTTTCCAAGAGCAAGTACAAGAGGAAACTCCTAAGGAAATTCAAGATGAAATCTTGGAACAATCGACGGAGGAAACGCCAAAATTGGAGAAAGAAACGAAAATGCCTAACGAGTGGAGGACAATCGAAGATCACCCTCTCGAACAGGTAATTGGCGACGTTGGAGAAAAGGTAAGTACCCGAAACTCCCTTAAGAACACCTTAGGACATACTGCTTTTGTTTCTCAAATTGAACCAACAACCATCTCCGAAGCAATTGGGGATGAATTTTGGACCTTGGCAATGCAAGAGGAGCTTAACCAATTCATACGGAATGACGTTTGGGATTTGGTGCCAAGACCCGAAAATCATACCATAATTGGTACGAAATGGGTTTTTCGAAACAAACTAGATGAAAATGGTGTAATCACTAGAAACAAAGCTAGGCTTGTAGCAAAAGGCTATAATCATGAAGAGGGTATTGACTATGAAGAAACATATGCTCCTGTAGCTAGATTAGAAGCTATTCGTTTATTGCTTGTTTTTGCCTCTTCTATGAATTTCAATTTATACCAAATGGATGTGAAAAGTGCTTTTCTAAATGGTGTTATTCAAGAAGAAGTTTATGTTGAACAACCCCCCGGCTTTGAAGATTTTAAATCTCCCGATCATGTTTTCAAACTCAAAAAGGCTCTTTACGGTTTAAAACAAGCTCCCCGAGCTTGGTATGAAAGGTTGAGTAATTTTCTATTGGAAAATGATTTGATTAGGGGGAAAGTTGACACCACTCTTTTTGTTTAGCATAAAAACAATGATATTTTGTTAGTTCAAATCTATGTGCATGATATTATATTTGGTGCTACTAACAATGTTTTGTGCAAGGAATTTTCCGATTTAATGACAAGCGAATTTGAGATGTCTATGATGGGTGAGTTAACATTCTTTTTGGGATTACAAGTAAAGCAAATGAAAGAAGGTACGTTCATTTGCCAAGCGAAATATTGCAAAGAATTGCTGAAACGATTTGAAATGACCAATGCAAAAGCAATGGCAACCCCCATGAGCACATCCGATCCTCTAGACAAAGATGAGAAAGGTAAGGAAGTTGACATCAAAAAGTATCGAGGTATGATTGGCTCTCTCCTTTACCTTACTGCTAGTTGTTCGGACATCATGTTTAGCGTGTGCTTATGTGCTCGTTATCAATCGTGTCCGAAGGAGTCTCACCTAACTGCGGTGAAGCGGATATTGAAGTATCTTGTTGGTACTGTAAATGTGGGTCTATGGTACCCCAAAGGTTCTTCATGCCAACTTGTTGGCTATTCCGACTCCAATTTTGCTGGATGCAAATTGGACCGCAAGAGCACTAGTGGCACTTGCCATTTGCTCGGTAGCTCTCGCGTTTCTTGGTTTAGTAAGAAACAAGTAAGTGTTGCGTTGTCCACAACCGAGGCTGAATATGTAGCCGCGGGGAGTTGCTGTGCTCAAATCCTTTGGATGAAACAACAACTCTTGGACTATGGCCTAAGTCTTGATCATATCCCTCTTAGAAGTGATAATACTAGTGCCATATGCTTGACGAAGAACCCCGTTCTTCATTCGCGAACAAAACACATTGAAATTAGACATCATTTTATAAGAGATCACGTTCTCAAGGGCGATGTCGAAATTGAATTTGTTGAAACCAAAGATCAATTGGCTGACTTCTTTACAAAGCCCTTAGAGAAAGAGTCCTTCTTCCGAATTCGTAGTGAACTCGGGATCCTTGACTCCACGTTGATCTAAGTCATGCATTGCATTTTCTCTTTCACATGTTTTCTAACTTGAGCGTCGGAGACGTCTAACGTATTTTTGCAGGTATCGCCCTAAAGGCAGGGGGAATTATAAAGCTTGACACACAGAACAATCGATTTCTCTTTTAAATAATCGATTATCCAGTATCAATAATCGATTGTCTTGACATTATTTGCGTTATTATGTCTAAAATTGCAAATTTAATAAATAAATAAGTTGTTTATTATTCTATATTTTTTTTGCTAATGGCAAAAGGGGGAAGATAACGGGTATGCACTCTCAATACTTATCGGCATAAATTGAGGGGGCATTCATATATTGAGGGGGAACTAACTGCATATCTATATACTTGTTGTATATCTTTACTTGTCTTGAATTGTCATTATGAATTGACTAATATGCATATCCCGCTTAAAGTTTGCCATTATCAAAAAGGGGGAAATTGTTGGAAACACGTTCTCAAGGCATTATACTAAACGTGTGTTCATATTTGTAGGTTTTGATGAATGACAAACTATGCGCAAATTGACATATGACGAGGTCCAAGCACAAGCGCAAAATTGATATACAACGAGATTCAAGCACAAGACAAAGATCGAGATTAAGTTTTATATGAGTCGGTATTTAATTGTGATCTTGATCCGACAACTTAAACTCAAGACTTGGCTTCTCTCGTAAAAATATTTTTAACAAATCATGCATATTTAATTTAGAGCAAAATGATTTTAAATAATGCATATTTACTTTAGTCAAAATATTTTTTAAACATGCCTCTAAAATCTGGACTAAGATAATTGATTATGTACTTATGATAATCGATTATGTTTAAGTCAGCTGCTTGACAATTGATTGTGAACTTATGACAATCGATTGTGTTAAGGCAGTGAGCATCAGATTTTTCAAATCTGCATGACAATCGATTGTGAACCTTATGACAATCGATTGTGATGAGGCAGTGTCCATCAAAGTTTTTCAAAACTCAAAATAATCGATTGTGAAGCTAATGACAATCGACAGTGTCCATCAGATTTTTCAAAGTCACAAAATAATCGATTGTGAACTTATGACAATCGATTGTGTTGAGGCAGTGTCTTCCAGACTTTTTCAAAGTTATTAAATAACCGATTGTGAATCTATAACAATCGATTGTCAAGAGGCAGTGTCTAAATTGATTTTTCAAGACTGATATATAATCGATTGTTAACTTAGTATAATCGATTGTATAACTGATCGTTGCCAAAATGTTTTCAAATACCGTCAGGTAATCGATTATTGATTTCTCATAATCGATTGTTTTAATTAAAATCTGGAAAGGATTTTTTTAACGTTGCTGAGTAATCGATTATTGATTTGCTATAATCGATTGTTTTAAGTAAAATCCGGAAATGATTTTTTGAACGTTGCCAAGTAATCGATTGTAGATTTCTGACAATCGATTGTTTTACGTAAAATCTGGAAATGCTTTTTTGAACGTTGCTAGTAATCGATTATTGATCTTAGATAATTGATTTTTAAGCGTAAAATCTGGGATTGATTTTTGGAAGAACTGGCAAACAATTGATTGTGGTAATTTGACAATCGATTGTCACAGAGTAAAATCAGCAACTCTTATTTGGCAATTAGGCAACGGTAATGCAAAGTTTTTCAACTATAAATACAGCTTCAATTCAGTCTTTTAAGCACAACAACATACAACAACTGATCATACAATTGCTAAGGCTTGGATACTTTATTGCTTATCATTTTATATTCATCACATAAGCTTTTGAGAGCCAAATTCTTGTCGAAAGTTGTTGCGATCTTGAGCGTATTCTTTTTACTCATATCTACTCTTAAAGGAGTGTCTTGTTGGAGTGCTAAGTGTTTTTGTACACTTGAAGGGAAGTGTTAGTCCCTTGTGTTGTAAGAAGGAACTTGTGTTTCCTTGGTTGAAGTCTTGGAGTGTTGTATCTCCGAGCAAAGGTTGTTGAGGCTTGTGTCCTCAAGTTGTAACGGTTTGTTCAGCACCCGTAAGCTTAACAAGTTAGTGGAAATCTCGAGAGAGTCTCTCGGGGACTGGACTAGCCACGGGTTGTGGTGAACCAGGATATATCAGTGCGTTTGTTCTAATTTATTTACTTACCGCACTTATTTATTTCCTGCAATTTTTAAATTCCGCAAGTTTACGCTAATTTTTATTATAACGCTATTCACCCCCCCCTCTAGCGTTAAGCGTATTATCTAACATATATAAGAACCTGAAGCTGATGGGAACAGTAATATTGGTGATGTGGTCAAAGCCGACTTGAGCTTCTGGAAGCTCTCCTCGCATTCATCCGACCACACAAATGGACCATTCTTCTGAGTCAACTTCATCAAAGGTGAAGCAATAGATGAAAAACCCTGAACAAACATGCGGTAATAACCCGCCAAACCGAGGAAACTCCGAATCTCAGTAGCTGAGGATGGTCTGGGCCAACTTTGCACCGCCTCAGTCTTCTTTGGGTCAACTTGAATGACATCGCTGGACACCACGTGTCCCAGAAAAGCCACAGTACTAAGCCAGAATTCACATTTGGAGAACTTTGCATGAAACTTCTCCTCTCTCTATCTCTGCAAGACTACCCTCAAGTGTTACGCGTGCTCTTCCTGGCTACGCGAATACACTAGAATATCATCAAGAAACACGATCACAAAAGAATCTAGATAAGGAAAAAATACATTGTTCATCAAGTGCATGAACGTGGTTTGGGCATTGGTCAGCCCGGAAGACATCACCAGAAACTTGTAGTGCCCATATCTCGTTCTGAAAGTCGTCTTCAGTCTGAATCCCTAATATTCAGCTGGTGATAGCCTTATCGAAGGTCAATCTTAGAGAATACCCTTGTTCCCTAGAGCTGATCAAATAAATCCACAATACGAGGTAGTGGGTACTTGTTCTTCACCGTCACCTTATTCAATTGCATGTAGTCAATGCACATTCTCATTGTGCCATCCTTCTTCTTTACAAATAACACCGGTGCACCCCAAGGTGATACACTTGGGTGAATGAACCCCTTATCTAGGAGTTCCTGAAGCTGTTCTTTCAAATCCTTTTGCTACGTCGGTGCCATATGATAGGGAAGAATAGAGATAAGCTGAGTGCCTGGAACCAGATCAATATTGAAATCAATGTCCCGATCCGGCGGCATGTCCGAAAAGTCCGCTGGAAACACATTAGGGAAATCCCTTACAACGCGAACCAAATCAAGGCTAGGAGCCTCAGCTTCCACATCCCTCACGAAAGCCACATACAATAGAAAACCCTTCCCAACCGTCAGTTAGGCTTTTAGGAAAGAAACCACCCTGCTAGGTACATAATCAGTCACGCCTCACCACTCGATCGTCGGAATACTTAGTAAAGCCAACGTAACTGTCCCAGCATGACAGTCCAGAATATAATGGTACGGAGATAACCAATCCATACACAAAATCACATCAAATTCTACCATGCCCAATAATAACAAGTCAACTCGGGTCTCCAGACCCTCAATAGTCACAAAACATGATTGATATACATGATCCACAATAATAGTATCACCAATCGGGGTAGATACGTGCATTGGAAATGCAATACAACCACGGGTCGTACCAAATGATGAGCAAAATATGAAGATACATAGGAATAGGTAGATCCAGAATAAAATAAGATAGAAGCATTCATGTGACAGACTAAGATAATACCTGTGATGACTGCATCCGAGGTGATAGCGTCCCTCCGATCTGGAAGGGCATAGAAACGAGCCAAGCTACCACCAATACGGTCCTCACCCCTGGGGAGACCTCTGGCTACCAGGCCTCCACCTTTAGCTGACTGAGTGGGAGCCAAACAAATCGGAGCAGAAGACGAGGGCTGATCTCTATGTTGAGACTACCTACTGCGAAGCCGAGGGCACTGTCTCCTCATGTGACCCAACTCACCGCACTCATAGAAACGACCTGGAGCTGGAGAAGAGAACTAACGATAACACCTCGCTGTAGACGAACCCTGAGCAGAAGGAGTAGGAGCAGAGCTCTGAGCTGGAAGAGCACTCAGTGCAGACTGACTCTGCTGATGACCCTGATGGCCTCGTCCTAAAGAGGCTCCACTGGACTCTGGGCGTCTTGACTGAGGAGGCCTGAAAGAACAACCTCTACCATGCTGGAACTGGCCCCTAGATGGAGCACCGCTGAAATTACCTGAACCTCGAGGCCTCTTGGCCTCCCTCTCCATATGCTCCCGATGGTGATCTGTCTCAATCAGTCGAGCCGCATCAACAACCTCCTCAAATGTAGCTGTTGTGTAGGCCTCTCTCTATTCATCAATATACGGATTGGATAGTTGAGTCCATTTATAAACCTCCTGATCCTCTCTCTATCCGTCGCGATCATCCACATATCATGCCTAGCCAGCTGAGTAAACCGCAACTCATACTGATTCACTGTCATATCTCCCTGAGTCAACCACTCGAACTAACAATGCAGCTCCTCCCTGTGAGACTGGGGCACATACATCTCCAAAAATATCGTGGAGAACTGCTGCCAAGTGAGGGGCACTGCCCCAATAGGCCTACGCCTCTCGAACTACTCCCACCAAGTAAATGCAACTCTTGCGAACTGGAAGGTGGTAAAAGCCACTCCACTAGACTCCAGAATACCCGTCGTATGAAGAATACGCTGGCATTTATCCAGAAAAACCTTGGAATCCTCACCTCGGCACCACTGAATGTCGGAGGCTGGAGCCTACCGAACCTCTCCAAATGACACTGCTTGTCATCCAACATAGCTGGAACCACATGGGCTGGAGCTGGTGCGACTGGCGCAATTGGAACTACTAGTGCAACTGGTACGACTTGAGCAACTGGCTGAACTGTCTGAACTGGAGCTAACTCAGGTGTATGTAAGCCATGAATAACCTGCTCAGGTGTGCGAGCATTGAAGGTCTTATGACCACCCCGATCTTTGAAGTAGCCGCTGTCGTAGTGGCTGAAACCGCCTTAGCCAAGCCAGTGCAGACGGACAAAATCTGAGCCAAAGCCTTCTGGAGAAAAGGAATCACAATGGGCACTGCCAGTGCCTGAGTAGGTGCTGCTGGAGCATCCAGAGCTGGAGGCTGATTCTGGACCTGGGCACCTGGTGGGTCTGCAGGTGATGCCCCTGCTGGTCCGCCTTGTCCAGCACAACGACCGCATCCATTGCCTCTAGCAGGTGATATTGGGGGTCGTCCTCCATGTCTGCTAGCACGGGTTATCTCCATATGCGAGAGAATAAAATATAGAGTTTATTTTTCACATTAACAAAGTTGCACGATATGAATTTCAAGAAAGTGAGGTGTTTCCTAAAAGTTCTGTAGCCTTCCGAGGATAGATATGGATTTCTACATACCGATCCGCGAGACTTTACTAAATCGGTTCATGACTCGAGAGGCCTAGTAACTTGGGCTCTGATACTAACTTGTCACGACCCAAACCCGGTCGTGATGGCTCCCAACACTAAAGCTAGGCAAGCCTGAGCATCACTCGCTCTCAGTTCGATAATAAATCTAAAATCGAAAATTTTAAGGAAAACCATAATAAATTTAGAATAATAATTCAATAATATTAATAGAATAATACGAAGAAAGTACGAAATCTGCATAATCACTCCCAAAAGATCTGGGTTACGAGTCTAGAGCCTCTAAACAAAACTGGATAATAATATCTGAACGAGAATATTAAAGTCTGGAAATGTATATAATAATAATAATAATAATAACAACAACAACAATAATAATAATAATAATAATAATAATAATAATAATAATAATAATAACAAACTGAAATATGAAGAGTAGCTAGGCCTTGCGAACGTCAAGCATCTAAGACTACCGAGGTAAGTACTACCGAGTCAGTGAGTAATAAGCATATATAATGTCTGAAGGTAAGAAATCCATGAAATGCCACAAAGCAAACCTAAGACTAACAGTCCTATGCCATAACTACGAACTAACAGCAAAAGAATATCAAATATAGCATTCATGTATCATGTAAAAATGCAATGCAATACACATGAATTCGCTGCAGCGTGCAGCCCGATCCGTTTAACATCGACGGCGGTTACTGGGGGTGTCCACAAACTCCGAAGAGACTCATTCATCTCAAGCACAACATCATTATATCAGCGTTGCGACGTGCAGCCCGACCTATGCTCAGTCTACAATATGCATATGAGTCGCACAACAAATTCAATCAAATTTTCCATTTTTCAATTATTAAGGTGAATATAATTTAATTATTTGATTTAGGAAAAAGGTGACTTAGCACTTAATAACCGTGATTAGAGCACAGGACTGAGATAAATGATTATGAAAATCATATTATCACAAAGATATTCATCATAGGCGGATGCCACAGATCGGCGCAAGGCCTCAGACATGGCAATAAGCCCAGTTATCAACAGTACAATGTGTGTATGAGCCGCCAATAATTTTATTTAGCTCTCGGGATGGACCAAGTCACAATCTCCAATCATTTACAATCATGTACCTGCCATGGGGTGCGAGTCATGCCCTAACATAGTGTCACAATGCGATAAATCGGGGTATCAAACCCTCGGGCCATCATCTATACAAACTACTCACCTCTAACCGGTCATAGACTGCTTCGCGATGCCTTTTCCCTTTGAATCTCCGTCTACGCGCGCCGAATCTAGTCAAAACCATAACGTATATTTTATTATGGGCTAAATAAACATAACCCAACTAAAATTATTCGAAAAACGCTAAAAATCACGAAGTTGGTAAAATCCGAGCCCCGGGGCCACTTCTCGAAAAATTCAGTAAATCACATCATCGGATACCTCGTCTTGCCACGAGTCCGTACATATAAGGTTTGTCAAAAAATGGAGCTCGAATGACCTTCCAAATCCCTAATATTCGATTAATAAAACTACGCCCTAGTTCTTCACAATTTCTACACAATTTCATGGAATTGTGGGTTGATTCTTCCTAAAAATGGTATTTTTGAGTCAAGAGACTTACCTCCAATCAATACCCGCTGAAAACACGTTTCAAATCGCTCAAACGGAGGAAAATATGAATAGGTCGCGGGTTCAAATAACCTTTAAAACATTCTGTCCGCCCACGTATTTCCTCTATGCGATCGCGTCCCAAGTCAGGCGATCGCGGAGAACAATTCTATCCACTAATTTTTTTCCTCTTACTCGATCGCAACAAAGCCCACGCGATCGCGGAACATTGACCTCTACTCATACGCGATCGCATACAACATCACGCGACCGCAGAGAACTACCACTCGCTCCTACTCGATTGCGAACTTCCTCACACGATCGGACTAGCCAATAATCCAGACCTATCCGATCGCATCGCACTTTACGCGATCGCATAGAGCAATTTCTGCTCTGCAACTTATGATGCACTATTCATGTTCAAAGTTCGCCGTTAGCCATCCGAAATCACTCTGAGACACTCGGGACCTCAACTAAAAGCACATATATGTTCTATTACTTCATTCAAACTTGCTCATAACATGAAAACACTATCATAAATATAAAAATCATCAAATTACCACGGATTCAAGCCTAAGTTAAACTAAAACTTTCGAAACTTGCATTTGATCTAAAGTTCGACCTAAACACCTCCGAATGACCTGAAACGTTGCACGCATATCCAAAATAACCTAATGGACCTACTGCAATGGTCGGAATTCCATTCCGACCCCCGGATCAGGATTTTACCTATCAACCGGACTTCGCCAAAATTCTAACATAGCCAATTCAAGCCTAATTCTGCACCGCACCTCCAAATGTAGTTTCGATTGCTCTCCTAAGTCAAACATCACCACCCAAAACTGGTCGAATAGTCGAAAATCCATTCCGAGCTGTCTAACTAGTAAGTCAACATTCGGTAGACTTTTCCAAACTAACCTTATCATAAAGAGATTAATTGTCTTATTTCTACCCAAACTCCTTCCGAATTACTTCGAACTCTCCAAACACATATAATGGAACAAATAGAAACATAAAACGGGAAAAACGGGGCGGTAACTCACGGAACGACGGGTCAGGTCGTTACAAATATGGATAGAAAACGAGTTAGCTGGCGGATAATTTGGATATCCATATTATCCATGACTTCTTGAATATGATAACTTTTGGGAGAATTCATTGTCTCCCAAACTTTAGGAACCTCCAATTTGAGTCTTTACAAGTATAAAAGTTAAACTATTAGATATCCATATTTGACCCGTTTTTAAAAAATTGATCCTGCATCCCTTTTTTAATGGGTAATATTGTTAGATACCTGATTTTTATCCATTTTGCTACCACTATGCATAAGCTAAAAGAGTTTAACTAATATCAACCAACGCCAAAGAAATCAGTGAGATTAGAGATGTACAGAGATTGGAGGGGATCAATGTCTCAGCCATCACAATCTTCCTCATCCATTCAAGTTCCATTAGAACATCCTAATAACCCCAAATTAGTCCCTAATTTTTGGGCCATTTCCAAGAAGGGCTTTCTTATTATTATCTGCTTAGTCGCCTCCATTTCTCTGATCTCCTTCACTGCTCATTTCTCCAACAGCAACGCTTATAGTGTTGCTCCGGTTAGAAACTACAGAGAAAAATATGTCCCTAAAGAAGAAGAAGAAACAAAGATATCCCACATTCTCTTTGGGATCGCAGGGTCCGCTAAAACATGGACCAATCGCTCGCGTTACTCTGAGCTCTGGTGGAGACCAAATGTAACGCGAGGGTTCGTGTGGCTCGATAAAATTCCCCAAGAAAACGAGCTGTGGCCGGATACTTTCCCACCCTATAGAGTTTCCCAAAACACTTCCACATTCAAATATACATGTTGGTTTGGTGACAGGTCAGTTTTGAGACTTGCAAGGATTGTAAAGGAGAGTTTTGAACTAGGGTTAAAGAATGTGAGGTGGTTCGTAATGGGAGATGATGATACATTGTTTTTTCCTAAGAATTTAGTGACAGTTTTGGCTAAATATGATCACAACCAAATGTATTACATTGGTGGGAGTTCCTACAGTGTGGATCTGGATGTACTATTTTCCAATGGTATAGGTTGCGGCGGCGGAGGTTTCGCAATTAGTTATCCTCTGGCTGCGGAGCTCGTGATGATTTTAGACGGTTGCATTAATCGCTACCATTACTTGTTCGGTTCAGATCAGAAGATCGCTGCCTGTATGACTGAGATTGGAGTTCCTCTCACGAATGAACTTGGTTTCCATCAGGTATATACTCTTTTGGATTCAAAGATTTTACTTTACGTATCATTAGGGTAAAAAGTAACCCGGTGCACTAAGCTCTCGCTATGCTTGAGGTCCGGGGAAAGGCTGCACCAGAAAGACATATTATACCTAATGTTACCTTGCATTTCTGCAAGAGACTGTTTCCACGGTTTGAACCCGCGAAAAGAATCTTACGTAACATTAAGGTAATTGTTGAAATTGCTAATCTATGTGTATTCATCTTATTATAGGTTTAATTTTCTGGAAGAGATTATTTGATAATAGTATTATTTTGAGAGTTAAAAAGGATTTGATTTGATTATTTTATCAAACTTTTCTTCAATAATTTGTTCATTCTATTTTTTTCTGTAGTTTTATGTAGTACGTAGTCAAATATATATAAATTTTGCATTAATAAGGAAGTATCATTTTATCCCAATTTTTGTGACGCTTTTTGCTTTTCGATATTCTACCTCTTAAATTTTGACCATGTACTTGGAGATAGATTTTTATGTTTTTCATAATAAAATTTACATATTTGAATTTCGAGAGTCGCATGAAATACTGTAATTTTTACATATTTTCCAAACCTCCATCACGACAAGAGGTAAAATCCTGGGCCAATAGATTAATTAAAAAAAAGAAAGTTGAGGGGGGATTATAAGTTTTTTCAATTATAGAAAGTAATGAAAGATTTACTTAACGTGTTTGTTTTAAGATGGATATACAAGGAAGCGCACGAGGGTTTTTTGCAGCACATCCCGTGGCGCCACTGGTTTCACTTCACCATATGGAGATAGTAGATCCTCTAATTCCATTGATGAGCCAAGTCGAGTCAATGAAGAAGATGATTAAGGCTTACAACAAGGACCCAAGTCGGACGATGCAACATAGTTTGTGTTATGGCCTAAAGAGAAACTGGTCATTATCAGTTTCGTGGGGATACTCAGTTCAATTATATCCATGGTTGATGAATACAAGGGAATTGAGAACACCAATGCAGACGTTTAAAACACTTAGAGGAAAGGACGGACCATTCACATTCAATACTCGGCCAAACTATTTAGAACCGTGTAAGATGCCATTAGAGTATTACTTGGATCAAGTTACTGACATTGGCAATGGTGAAACCTTGACAAGTTATAATAGGGTTATTAATGTTGATTCTAATTACAAGCAATGCGAGAACCAACGTTATAAATCAGCATTAGCAGTTGATAAGGTTAAGGTCATTGCTCCAATTCTATCTCCCCGAGTATGGAGACAGGTAATTAATTTCTAATTTTTTGGGATTTTTACACATTTATGCATATATTATATTTTTACTGGCTATTGTTAGGTTAAGCAGTTGGATGAACGGCTATTTGGGTTAATTTAATGAAATGAGATTTTTACACAAATAGCCCGTCATATTCTAGCTATATATATATTTGTACATTGTTTATAAATAATTATACACATATAATATATAAAATTATGCATGTATATATAATCACGATTAAACAGTTGGGTGTACGGCTATTTGGGTTAATTTAATGAAATCAGTCTTTCTTAGTTCCTCTGGCATGTGACATAACTCGGAGTATGATCGGGGTTAAATTACTCTAATGTAGACTTATCAAGTTTTTAAAAGTTTAAATTTCAATATTTGAAAACAATATAAAATGTATTATAAGTCACGTATATAATTAATAAAGATTGCATTGTAATAGTATAACATAAACTGGAGTAGAAAAAGTATTAATGTTACTAAGATCATATTCACAAGTAAACACGAACAATCCACCCTAAATGTATATTATATAGTGCCATATTTAATTTATGGGGAATTTAATTATTCAACTCGTTTTTTAAAAAGCAGGCACCACGTAGGCAGTGTTGCGAGGTTATCGATGGCAAAGATGATAGCTTCATACATATCAGAATTAGAGGTTGCAATAAGTGGGAAACAACAACGCTGCCGATTTACGACAAGTACGGAGAATTTGCCTACTTTCAAATGGGCGTTCAACCATTGAATTGGACTAGAAGTTCACAATCTGTGATATTTGGGAAAAGAAAATGATATCGTGCTAACCAATTGTATCGCACTATTATCTACTTCCTGCCTTCCTTTTTATTGTCATAGATTTAAGCTTTTTGTTTGTAACTTGAGTTGTCGGGAAATAAAAAATTATTTGTATAAGTAGAATGTTTGCAAATCAATCAAGTTCGGGCAATATTATGAGTGTTAAAGTGAGTGCTTCCTAGAATTTGACCGAGTCCTGAGCCTTTTAGTTACGAGGTAACGTAAAAATAGATAAATGAACTGCTAAACGACCTAACTGGTGTGTTCTAACTTTGGTCACACCAGTAAAAAGACAACTAAACCCCTGTAAATATTAAACCTATATTTTTCCTCCAAAACACAAAATTAAATTCTTTTCTTGAAACAATGCGAAAATTTAATAAGGGAGATGAAGAGTCTTGTATTATATTGATGTATATCAATTTTATTTATATGTATTTTATCAATAGACAAATAATAAAATACAAATTATTACATTTTCTTACTTTATACGATATATACAATATATTTTCTTCCTTTATACGGTATATACGATTGGAGCTTCTTCCTATACGATTTATTATTATTCTTCTTCCTTCCTATCAAACCAAGTGAATGGACACTTTACCCTATCTAAAATATGGGTTCAACCCAAGAAAATTCGATGGTGCAAGAAAATATGAATCCAAATGAGCACAATACAAATACAACAACCACGAATAGGAACCAACAAACTAGGTTGGATTAGTTGTATAGATCTTTAGGGATGAAATCAAGCTATAGTTTATTGAATGATGAAGTCGATGTTGATTCTCACGGCAGTTTCAACAATGTTGTGCACTTAGATGATGATGATGATGATGGAGAATATCACGGAGAAACTATCGAAGATGAGGAGCAGGTTTTAGGAAATGATTTAGTGTTATGTGATGTTGATCCGGAAGTGGAGAATGAATTCACTGAAGAGGATGCTGTTGTAGGTTCAATCTTTGGAATGTTATTTAGAGATAAGGATAACTTGTTTGAATTCTACAAAGAACATATTAAACTAAAAGGATTCTCTGTCGTCAAACGAAATTCCAACAAGAAGGGTGGTGCCACTGCCAGATACCTAACTTTCTGTTGTGATAGGGCTAGGATTCGCCGAACCAAGTTTACCACCAAGAGTAACGACTGTAAAGCTAGGCTAGCTGCTGTGTTGGATGAATATGGTTCTTGGCGAGTATCAAAGGTTGTTCACGATCACAACCATGAGTTGATCCCATCAGTATCGCGAGTGATGGCGGGACATAGGTCAGTTTGTGATTCTTTGAAGAGGAATCTTGTAGCTCACGATATATCTAGCACTCGAACCTCCAATAATATTAGGGTTGCTGGGGTTCAATGTGGTGGACCTCAAAATCTGGGTTGCACTCCAAAGGATTGTAGAAACTTTATTTTGAAGAGCAGGAATTCTGAAATGAAAGAAGGGGGCGCATAATCGCTGCTTAACTTTTTTCGTGAAATGCAGGTAAAGGATATGGAATTTTTCTATTCAATAGACGTTGGTAATTTTGGTAGGCTTCGAAATGTGGTATGGGTGCATTCACACTGTATGTCGCCGTATGAGAAATTACATTATGTGATATTCTTTGATACGACGTACATTGTGAATAAATATAATATGCCTTGTGCAACATTTGTTGGAATCAATCACCATAGGCAGTCCATATTACTGGGATGGGCTCTCATGTCTCATGAAGATATCGATAGTTATAAGTTGGTTTTTAGAACTTTGCTTGATGCCATGGGAAATATTCATCCGGATGCGATCATAACTGCTCAATGTCAGAGCATTAAGGTAGCCCTTTCTGAGGTGATGCCAAATATAATACACTTTGGCATATATTTTCAAAGTTGCCTATTTACTTAAGTGGTGTTCTTCCTTCTAAAATTGCACGTGGAGAATTTATATCCATGGTCCTTGATAGCATCAGCGTTGAAGTTTTTGAGATATAAAGGGGAGAATATATTGTAGGGTATAATTTGCATATGAGGAATTGGTTCAACAAGCTCTACTCTCAGAAAGAAAAATGGGTTCCCGTGTACCTTGATGTGTATTTTTGGGTTGGTATGCTATATACGAAAAGAAGTGAGGGTATGCATGCGTTCTTCGATGGATATATTACCCGTCAAATCACTCTTAGGATATTTATTCACCAGTATGAGTTAGCTCTAAGAGCTAAGCATGAGAAAGAGCTGGAAGCATAATATAGGTCAAGGGTTTTCATATTCTTTGTGAGTCAATGTTCAAGTGGGAGGAGCAGGCAATTTAGTGTTGTACGCGTACAGTGTATGATTTTTTCAAGACACAACTAAGGAAATTGTACCATTGTGAAGTCAGCAGCCCTGACGATCATCAAGGTGTCCCTAGTGTTAGAGAAATTCATCGTTAGTGATTATTCAGTTATAATAAAAATTAATGGAAATTCAGTTGACTACATTGTTAAATATATACCTATCGGCGGATATTTTAGTTGCAACTGCAAATGGTTCGAATCTAGAGGGATACTTTATTGCCATATAGTCAAGATCATGATGTACAAGAAGATTGATAAAAGTGATGAAGGGTATATACTTCGAGGTGGAGAAGAGATGTTATCATGCCACACTTGAATCGGTTCCATCAAGTTGGTTACCCTACCATGACACCTGAGTACAAGACATACAGGAGCATGTTGAAGTATTTTGACATTGCATGTGATATAGCGCTGGGAAGTATCATGAAGGTTAAATATGTTAAGCATAATTTGAAGAAGATCGTGCATGATTTTCAAATCTCGGACGGCGAAATGGTCGTGCCAAACCCTGACCAGGATGACTCGGATGATAATGAAAGCACAACTCTACGAGATCCCCAGTACACTAATCACGTAGGAGGCCACGTTTGAATCGATATAGAGGAAGAATTGTATTTTATTTTACAAGTTCACAGCCGCGTGGTGTGTTAGGAGCTAGTAATGGTGCAAGAGCTGGTGTTAGAGGGGGTGGCAGGGGTGGTGGCAGGGTTGGTTGCAATCGTTGTAGTAGAAATGGTGGTAGAAGTGGTAGACGCAGGGGTAGGGGTAATACGCAAGGCAGGGTAGAAACTTTGATTGTTCCCTAGACCTGAATGAGGTATAATTTTTCGACTACATTTGATTTATTACTTGAATATATCGTCATATCTTATATTGTTTGTTTTATTTTAATTGCAGTAGTTTGACGCTACACAATCGCAATCAAGCTTGTTTGATCTCAATGGCGAACCGGACTTGGAAATATAATATTGATTAAATTTGAAGTTCTCAATAGGCTTATTTGCATCCTTTTTTATAAGAGGATGATGTGTAATTTTCAGTCTTCTTCCTAGTAGTTTAGGTTTTAGAACTAATGTTTTCCATATACTAAACTTTTTTATTATAAACTTGGGTGTTATGAAACTTAAACATATCCAAATAAAATTATTATAGTATTTGTTTGATTTTAATGCCATATTCCATGTGCCTCTTCAAATATTTCAATTATTGCAAGTGCATATGAAAGGAATGTATATTCATTCATTTACTAAACCTAACTAATTGAAGAGATAATTAAATGTGACAATTAAAATAACCTGAAATGTAATTAATTTCCCTCCCTCCAAACGTTTCCCCTCCCTCCATACGTTTCACCTCACTCTAAACGTTTCAAAATATTAATTTCAATGAATTCAAATTATAATATGATGATTAAAAATGTCATGTAATATGATTTTATTATGACTCACTAATTATTCTCATTTTTAACAACTAACTTTCCCTTTTATTTTCATCCGAAGATGAGGTTTATTCGTCCTGACTTTTGCAATTCTCTATGAGGAGGTGTAATTTTTTTAGTCGTATTTTGATGAGGTTTTAGTCATTAAGGACTTTATATAAACTAATTTTCATATACATGAAAAAACTATAACAAGCAAAAATCACAGACGATAATTTCAATCCTTTAATAAGTATAAAAATAATACAAAGAAAAAAACAAATTGAAGTATAAAAAAATCATATTAATCCATAAATATTTTAATGACAAGGGTTGAACACAGGCGTACATGAAAAACCTAAGAATTAGATGTTCCTATCCTTGCACTTCAACAACGAATATTACTGCACTTGATGTAGCCTCTACACGTTCAAATAGTAGAACACTCCATTTCTTTAACTTGTTGTCTACAACAAATTGTTTCCACCCGCTAACGAGTCTTCTTCGAACAACACCTGTTAGAGTTACATTCCACTCCTTCCCGTTACACGTAGTAATGTCTTAGTTGTACAAGGAGGAAGATATTGACAGATTTTCTTTGAAAGGTACTGCACAAGCATAATGGAAAGATAGGGTAAAAATCATTTAATGTTAACTAAAAAAATAAAAAAAATGAATTTACCATATAATCGCGCTTGATGTACAATCTGGGCAATTTCATTCTAAATCATAGATAGAATTCCTCTTCTTCAATACACCCGTCAGCATTCATATGAAATGTTTCTTCCATAGAAAATATAGGTTAACTTATATATAGATATATATGTGTGTTTATATATATATATATATATATATATATATATATATATATATATATATATATATATAAAGAGAAAGAGAGAGAGAGAGAGAGTAAAAAAAAGTTTTCACTCCTTCCAATCGCTTTTAAGAGTCGCTTTGTTTACCATGATAAAAAATAATAAAATTTTCAACCGAAATAGGAGAAAATTTACCAAAAAATCATGCTTAATGTACGATTTGGGCAGCTTTATCAGAAACCACGGATAGAAATCTTCTTCAATCCATCTGTTAGCATTCATGTTTAGAGTATCAGTTTTGTTTATTTGAGTTGTTTTGTCTGTAGAGTAGGGAATGTACTTTAAATTATGTTTAGATTAAGAAGATTAAAATCTGCCTCCCTCCAGAAATGGTTTTCTTCCCTCTCAACGTTTCATTTCAAACTGATGCCCTCCCCCAAACGTTTCCCACTCTCTCCAAACGATAGTAAACGTTTCTACATACTAATTGAAGAGATAATTAAATATGATAATTAAAGTAATTAATTTCCCATCCCTCCACACGTTTCCCATCCCAACAAACGTTTCAAATATTAATTTCAAGGAATTCAACTTATAATATGATGATTAAACATATCATGTAATATAACTTTATTATAATATGATGATTAAAAATGTCACGTAATGTATATACATAGGTAATCATATTAGTGAAAGGGCCTATACGGTTCCTATAGGCCGATACGTATGACCCGAACAAATGAATGAAATTATATTCATAGACGGTCAATTACTAAATATCAACCACGATATATAAAGGGAAAGGTCATATGACTACAAACGTATTATTCAATGGACTTATGTGGTTGTTGTAGGCCGATACCTATGACCCTAATATGAAAGTATGATATTACTCTTAATCACAATGATAGTATATGCATAGGTAATCATATTAGTGAACGGGCATATACTGTTGCAATAGGTCGATACGTATGACCCTAACGAGTGAATGAAATTATATTCATAAACGGTCAATTACTAAATATCAACCACGATATATAAATGGAAAGGTCATATGACTACAACTGTATTATTCAATGGACTTATATGGTTGTTGTAGACCGATACGTATGACCCTAGTACGAACATATGATATTACTCGCAATCACAACTATAGTTTATGCATAGGTAATCATAACGGGCCTATACGGTTGCTATAGGCCGATACGTATGACCCTAACGAATGAATGAAATTATATTCATAGACGGTCAATTACTAAATATCAACCACAATATATAAACGGAAAGGTCATATGATTACGAAGGTATTATTCAATGGACTTATATGGTTGTTGTAGGCCGATACGTATGACCCTAATATGAAAGTATGATATTAATCTCCATAACAATGATAGTATATGCATAGGTGTATTAGTGAACGAGCCAATATGATTGCAATAGGCTGATACATATGACCCTAACGAATGAATGAAATTATATACATAGACAGTCAATTACTAAATATCAACTACGATATATAAACGGAAAGGTCATATGACTATGACCGTATTATTCAATGGACTATATGGTTGTTGTAGGCCGATATGTATGACCCTAGTACGAACGTATGATATTACTCTCAATCATAACGATAGTTTATGCATAGGTAATCATATTAGTGACTGAGACTATACGGTTGCTATAGACCGATACGTATAACCCTAGTATGAACGTATGATATTACTCTCAATCACAACGATAGTATATGCATAGGTAATCATATTAGTGAATGGGCCTTTACGGTTGCTATAGGACGATATGTATGACCCTAAAGAATGAATGAAATTATATTCATGGACGATCAATTACTAAATATCTACCACGATATATAAATGGAAAGGTCATACGACTACGACCGTATTATTCAATGGACTTATATGGTTGTTGTAGACAGTCTGGTATGACCCTACTATGAACATATGATATTACTCTCAATCACAACGATAGTTTATGCATAGGTAATCATATTAGTGAACGGGCCTATACGGTTGCTATAGTCCGATACGTATGACCCTAATGAATGAATGAAATTATATTCATAGACGGTCAATCACTAAATATCAACCACAATATACAAATGGAAAGGTCATATGACTACGAACGTATTATTCAATGGACTTATATGGTTGTTGTAGGCCGATACGTATGACCCTAATATGGAAGTATGATATTACTCTCAATCACAACGATAGTACATGCATAGGTAATCATATTAGTGAACGAGCCTATACGATTGCTGTAGGCCGATACGTATGACCCTAACGAATAAATGAAATTATATTCATAGACAGTCAATTACTAAATATCAACTACGATATATAAACGGAAAGGTCATATGACTACGAGCGTATTATTCAATGGACTTATATGGTTGTTGTAAGCCGATATGTATGACCCTAGTATGAACGTTTGATATTACTCTCAATCATAACGATAGTTTTAGCATAGGTAATCATATTAGTGAACGAGACTATATGGTTGCAATTGACCGATACGTATGACCCTAGTAAGAACGTATGATATTACTCTCAATCACAACGATAGTATATGGAACGGTAATCATATTGGTGAACGGGCCTGTACGGTTGCTATAGGCCGATATGTATGACCCTAAAGAATGAATGAAATTATATTCATAGATGATCAATTACTAAATATCTACCACGATATATAAATGGAAAGGTCATACGATTACGACCGTATTATTTAATGGACTTATATGGTTGTTGTAGACCGATACGTATGACCCTAGTACAAAAATATGATATTACTCTCAATCACAATGATAGTTTATGCATAGGATTATATTAGTGAATGGGCCTATACGGTTGCCATAGTCTGATACGTATGACCCTAGTATGAACGTATGATATTACTCTCAATCACAATGATAGTATATGCATAGGTAATTGTAACGACCTGACCTGTCGTCCCGTGTATTTTTGACCTGTTTTTCCCTATTTATACTGTTATATGCTTCACTATGTTTAATTGGAGAGTTTAGAATAATTCGGATGGAGTTTTGATAGAAATGAGACAATTAGTCTCTACAAGAGGAAGTTAGTTTGGAAAAGACAACCGAACATTGACTTATGAGTTATAGGGCTCGGAATGGATTTCCAATAGTTCGACTAGTTTTGGATGGTGATTTTTGATATAGGAGCGAAAGCAGAACTGAATTTGGAGGACCAATGTAGAATTAGGCTTGAATTTGTTAAGTTAGAAATTTTGGCGAAGTCCTGTTGATAGGTGATATGTTGATTCGGGACTCAGAATGAAATTCCGACATTTGTAATAGCTTTGTTAGGTGATATTTGATATGTGTACAAATTTTCAAATCATTCGGAGGTGATTAGGTCGGGTTTTGGAGCAAATGCAAGTTTCGGAAGTTTTATTTTAACTTAGGCTTCAATATGTGGAAATTGGATGATTTAAATGTTTATGATAGCGTTTTTATGTTGCGAGCAAGTTTGAATGAAGTAATGGGACATATTTATGCATTTGGTTAGGGTCCCGATGGCCTCGGGGTGAAATTAGATGATGAAAGCGAGGATTTTGAAAATTCAGCACATCTGTTGGCCAAGCTTCTGGTATTTCCGCGAAAGAGGAAGAATTCCCGCGAAAGCGGCTACCACAGACACGGTAAATCGACCGTAGAATCGGTCTTGGGCAGCTGGGCGACCGCAGAAGCGGCCAAGTAAACGCGTAGGCAGGACCGCGAAAGCGGTTAAGGATCGCAAAAGCGGTCCCAGTCGAGACAAGGGAGACCGCAAAAGTGGTCTATTGACAGCGGAAGCGACCATCGCGGAAGCGGTTATTGTATCACGGATTGTAGGAGATTTTGAAGAGGTTTTCGAGAGTTTCTTTCAGGTAATGATTCTTGGCCTTGAATTATGTCGTTATGGTGTAAAATAGTAGATTAAACAATGAAAATTCAAAGTTTTTGAGGCCAAAAATGGTGGTTAGGGCTTGAAGCCTAAGAGATAGTAAAATGGTGATTTGAGATGGTAAACGAACTCCATTTTTGATAAACCTTATATTTACGGACTCGTGGCGAGGCGAGGAATCCAAAAATGTGACTTTCTGAATTTTTGGAGAAGTGCGCCCAGGGCTCAGGTTTTACCAACTTCACGATTTTAATGTTATTTAAATTATTTCCATTGGGTTATGTTTATTTAGCCTATAACAACCTATTCGTTGTGGTTTTGAATTGACTCGACGCTTGTGGGAGAAGATTCAAAAGGAAAGGGCATTGCAGACCAGGCTACGGCCAGTTAGAAGGTGAGTAGTTTGCATAGATGAAAGCCTGAGGGTTTGAAACCCTGGTTTATCACATCGTTACGCTATGTTAGGGTGTGAATCGCACCCCATGGCAGGTGCGGGGTTGTCAATGATTGGGGATTGTGACATGGTCCATCCCGTGAGCTAAATAAGTTATTCATTGAGTCGGTAGTACTCACCCCTACTCCCTTCACCTTGTGTGCAGATTCAGGTGCACTAGAGGTTTAGCTGATTCTCGTAGTCTCCAGAGATATTTCAGAGTCGTTGAGGTAGTTGCATGACGTTCGTAGGACTCGGCTGCGCTTCCTTATTTCTTCATTTCATGATTATTATATACTTTCCCAGATTTTTGTTTTAGTTTTCATATTTGCTTAGAAGCTCTAGACTCGTGACCCCAGATCATATGGGTGTGCTTTTGAAGTTTGTTTTCTACTTATATTATATTATTAATATTTTTGGATTATATTATTGTTAAATTGTCGGTTTTTGAGACTTAAATGTTAAATCGGGTGACGGTTGTCAGGCTTACCTAGATTTAGGGCTGGGTGCCATCACGACCGGGTTTGGGTCGTGGCAAGTTAGTATCAGAGCCTAGGTTACTAGGCCTCACGAGTCATGAGACGATTTAATAGAGTCTTCTTTATGGGTATGTCGTGCACCACACATAATAGTAGGAGGCTACAGAACTTTTGGAAAAAATCTCACTTTCTTGAAATTCATATTGTGCGGTATGATAACGTGAAGACTAAAGTTATTTATTCTATTCTCTCGCAGATAGCGAGAACTCGCGCTAATGGACGTGGAGGACGACTACCAGTACCACCTGCTAGAGGTCGTGGACGCGATCTTGGTGCTGGACGAGGCGTACAAGCAGGGGAAGCACCTGCAGACCGACCAACTGCCCAGGTCCAGGATCAGCCTCCAGCTGTTGATGCTCCAGCTTCACCTATTCAGGCACCGACAGTGCCCATCATGATTCCTGGCCTGGCCTCAACTATCCGATCCATTTATTGATGACATTCTGGTGTATTCGCTTAGCCAGGAGGAGCATGCACAACACTTGAGGGTGGTCTTGCAGAGATTGAGAGAGAAGAAGCTTTACGCAAAATTCTCTAAGTGTGAATTCTGGATTAATACTGGACCTTTTTGGGACACGTGGTGTCCTGTGATGGTGTTTAGGTCGAACCAAAGAAGATTGAGGCGGTGCAGAGTTGGCTCAGACAGTCCTCAACTACTGAGATTCAGAGTTTCGTCAGTTTGGCAGATTACTACCGCATATTTATTCAGGGTTTCTCATCTATTGCTTCATCTTTGACGAAGTTGACTCAGAAGAATGCTCCTTTTGTGTGGTCAGATGAATGCGAGGTGAGTTTCCAGAAGCTCATGTCGACTTTGACCACAACTCCGGTATTTGTATTACCATCAGCTTCAGGCTCATACACAGTGTATAGTGATGCCTCATGAATTGGGATCGGTTGTGTGTTGATGCAGGAGGGCAGAGTTATTACGTATGCTTCTCATTAGATAAAGCCCCATGATAAGAATTATCCTGTTCATGACTTACAGTTAGCTGCAATTGTGCATGCCTTGAAAATTTTGAGGCATTATCTTTATGGTGTATCTTGTGAGGTATATACGGACAATCGCAGTCTTCAGCATTTATTTTAATAGAAGGATCTTAATTGGAGACAGCAGAGATGGCTGGAGTTACTCAAAGACTATGATATCACCATTTTGTATCATCCCGGGAAGGCCAATGTTGTGGCCGATGCTTTGAGCCGAAAGGCCATCAGCATGGGTAGTATGGCGTACATTCCAGTTGGGGAGAGGCCCCTTACGTTATATGTTCAGGCTTTGGTTAATCAGATGGTGAGGTTAGATATTTCTCAGCCCAATCAGGTGTTGGCGAGTGTGATCTCCCGGACTTCTTTGTATGACCGCATCAGAGAGAGACAGTATGATGACCCGCTTCTGCTTGTCCTAAAGGACAGGGTCCAGCATAATGATGCCAGAGATGTTACCATTGGGGATGATGGCGTATTGCGGGTGCAGGGCCGAATTTGCATGCCCAACGTGGATGGTCTCCAGGAGTTGATATTAGAGGAGGCTCATAGCTCGCGGTATTCGATTCATCCGGGAGCCGCGATGTTGTACAAGGATTTGAGACAGCATTACTGGTGGAGGAGAATTAAAAAGTATATTGTGAATTACGTGGCTCGGTTTCTCAACTGTCAGCAAGTTAAATACGAGCACGAGAGACCCGGTGGTGTGTTCCAGCGGATGGATATTCCGGAGTGGAAATGGGAAAACATTACTATGGATTTTGTGAGTGGACTTCCTCGTACCTTAAAGAAACTTGATTCGATTTGGGTTATTGTGGATAGGCTGACTAAGTCTGCGCACTTCATTCAACTATGTACTACCTATTTGGCGGAGAAGTTAGCAGATATTTTTATTTGGGAGATTGTATAGCAACATGGGGTCCCGGTTTCCATTGTATCAGATAGGAGTACAGTGTTTACTTCCCAGTTTTGGAGGACTTTTCATTGAGAGTTGGGCACACAGGTAAAGTTAAGCACAACATTTGTTCCAAAGACGGACGGACAGTCTGAGCGTACGATTCAGATATTAGAGGACATGTTACGTGCCTGTGCTATTGATTTTGGGGGTTCTTGGGCAAAATTACTGCCACTTGTGGAGTTTGCATATAATAACAACTATCAATCTAGCGTTCAAATAGCGCAATATGAGGCCTTATATGGGAGACGGTGTAGATCTATGGTTGGTTGGTTTGAGCCCGGTGAGGCTAGATTATTGGGGACAGAGTTAGTTAAGGATGTCTTAGAAAAAGTGAAAGTAATCCAGGAGAGACTTCGTACGGCTCAGTCGCGTCAGAAGAGTTATACAGACCGGAAGGTTTGATATGTATCTTATGTAGTGGGCGAGAAAGTCTTGCTGAAGGTTTCACCTATGAAAGGCGTTATGAGGTTTGGAAAGAAAGGGAAACTAAGTCCAACGTTCATCGGGCCCTTTGAAATACTTAGGAGAATTGGGGAGGTGGCCTATATGCTTTCCTTGCCACCTAGCTTTTCGGGAGTTCACCGCGTGTTTCATGTTTCTATGCTCCGAAAGTATGTTGGGGACCCGTCTCATGTGTTAGACTTCAGAACGATCCAGCTTGACGAAGACTTGACCTATGATATGGAGCTGGTGGCTATTTTGGGTCGTCAGGTTTGAAAGTTGAGATCAAAGGACATAGCCTCAGTAAAGGTGCAGTGGAGAGGTCGGCCCATAGAGGAAGTCACTTGGGAGACTAAGCAGGAGATGCGGAGCAGATATACTCACGTGTTTGATACTACAGGTATATTTCTTGACCCGCTCGATGACGAGCGTTTGTTTAAGTTGGGGAGGATGTAACGACCTGATCCGTAGTCTCGTGTATTTCTACCCCGTTTTTCCCTTTTTATGTTGCTATATGTTTCAATATGTGTAATTAGAGAGTTTAGAGTAATTTGGATGGAGTTTGGATAGAAATGAGACAATTAGTCCCTTTAAGAGGAAGTTAGTTTGGAAAAGTCAACCGAATGTTGACTTATGAGTTAGTGGGCTCGGAATGTATTTCCGATGGTTCGACTAGTTTTGGATGGTGGTTTGTGAATTAGGAGCGAAAGCACAACTAAATTTAAAGGACCGGTGTAGAATTAGGCTTGAAGTTGTTAAGTTAGAAATTTTGGCAAAGTCTGGTTGATAGGTGATATTTTAATCCGGGATCAGAAAAGCTCCGTTAGGTGATTTTTTATATGTGTGCAAATTTTCAGATCATTTGGAGGTGTTTTGGTCGGGTTTTAAAGAAAAAGCAAGTTTTGGAAGTTTTAGTTTAACTTAGGCTTGAATCCGTTGAAATTGAATGATTTTAATGTTTCTGATAGCGTTTTTATGTTGCGATCAAGTTTGAATAAAGTAATGGGTCATATTTATGCATTTGGTTGGGGTCCCGAGGGCCTGGGGGTGAAATCAGATGATGAAAGCGAGGATTTTTTGAAATGCAGCAGATCTGTTGGCCAAGCTTCTCGTATTTCTGCAAAAGCGGAAGAATTCCCCCGAAAGCGGCTACCGCAGACGCGGTAAATTGACCGCAGAAGCGGTCTTGGGCCACCTGGGCGACCGCAGAAGCGGTCATTGTATCGCAGAAGCGGAAATCACAGGGCATTAATAAAACAGTGTTACAAATTTCATAAGTTAAGAAAACACTTTTGGACTTCGGGAAGAGACGATTGTAGGCGATTTTGAAGAGGGTTTCGAGGGTTTCTTTCAGGTAATGATTCTTGGCCTTGGATTATGTCTTTATGGTGTAAAATAGTAGATTAAACAATGAAAATTCAAGATTATTGTGGCCAAAAATGGTGGTTAGGGCTTGAAGCCTATGAGAGAGTAAAATAGTGATTTGAGAGGGTAAACGAACTCCATTTTTGACAAACCTTATATGTACAAACGTGAAGTGAGCCCGGGGCTCGGGTTTTACCAACATTGCGATTTTAATCTTTTTCGAATAATTTCAATTGGGTTATGTTTATTTAGCCTATAATAACCTATTCGTGTTGAAACACGTTCTCAAGGCACTAAATAAAAACGTGTGTTCATATTTGAAGGTATTGATAAATTACAAACGATGCGCAATTGACATATGACGAGGTCCAAGCACAAGCGCGCAAATGTCATGTAACGAAGTTCAAGCACAAGACAAACAAAGATCAAGGCTAAACAAAGTTATACATGAGTCGTTCTTTAATTGTGATCTTGATCCGACAACTTAACTAATGACTTGGCTTCTCTCGTAAAATCATTTTTATCAAATCATGCATATTTAATTTAATGCAAAATGATTTTAAATCATGCATATTTATTTTAACCAAAATGATTTTTAAACATGCCTCTAAAATCTGGACAAAGATAATCGATTATGTACTTATGATAATCGATTATGTTAAGGCAGCTGCAAGACAATCGATTGTGTACCTTATGACAATCGATTGTGTTAAGGCAGTGTGCATCAGATTTTTCAAATCTGCATGACAATCGATTGTGAACCTTATGACAATCGATTGTGTTAAGGCAGTGTCCATCAGATTTTTCAAAGATACAAAATAATCGATTGTGAACTTATGACAATCGATTGTGTTGAGGCAGTGTCCAAACATATTTTTCAAAGCTACAAAATAATCGATTGTGAACCTATGACAATCGATTGTATTGAGGCAGTGTCTATTTAATTTTTCAAAGACTGATAAATAATCGATTGTCCATATAGTATAATCGATTATGTAACTGACCGTTGTCAAAATATTTTCAAACACCGTCAAGTAATCGATTGTATGTTTTTCATAATCGATTGTTTTAAGTAAAATCTGGAAAATATTTTTTGAACGTTGCCAAGTAATCGATTGTATATTTCTGATAATCGATTGTTTTAAGTAAAATCTGGAAAAGATTTTTTGAACGTTGCCAAGTAATCAATTGTATATTTCTGACAATCGATTGTCTTAAGTAAAATCCGGAAAGGTTTTTTTGAACGTTGCCAGTAATCGATTATATGTCTTTGATAATCGATTGTGCTGCGTAAAATCTGGGAATGATTTTTGGAACGATTGGAAAACAATCGATTGTATCAACTTGACAATCGATTGTCACAGCACAAAATCAGCAACTCTTAATTGGCAATTAGGCAACGGTTATGTATGGTTTTGACACTATAAATACATCTTCAAATCAGTCTTACAAACACAACAACTGACAATATTATTGCAAAAGCTTGCATACTCTCTTATTCATCATTTTCTATTCATTACATAAGTTTTTGAGAGCCAAATTGTTGACGAAAGTTGTTGCGTTCTTGAGCGTATTTATTTTACTCATATCTACTCTTAAGAAGAGTCTTGTTTTGAGTGCAAAGTGTATTTATACACTTGAAGGGAAAGTTGTTCCATTGTATTGTAAGAAGGAACCTGTGATTCCTTTGGTTGAAGTCTTGAAGTGTTGTATCTTCGAGCAAAGGTTGTTGAGGCTTGTGTCGTCAGTTTGTAAAGGTTTTTGTTGAGCACCCGTAAGCTTAACAGTGTTAGTGGAAATCTCGAGAGAGTCTCTCGGGGACTGGACTAGCCACGGGTTGTGGTGAACCAGGATACATCGGTGCGTTCGTTCCTATTTATTTACTTATCGCACTTATTTAATTCCTGCAATTTTTAAACTCCGCAAGTTTACGCTATTTTTTATTATTACGCTATTCACCCCCCTCTAGAGTTAAGTGTATTTTCTAACAATTGGTATCAGAGCCCAACTCTCTGAAGACTTAACCGTTTGAGAGAAACAATCCATGGCTTCTAGTCGTGACTCTTTTGCAGGAATAGGTGAAGGACAATGCTCCACCCGACCACCACTATTCGACGGTACAAACTATACATACTAGAAGGAGAGGATGAGAATATTTATTCAATCGAATAATTTTCATCTGTGGAAGGTTATAATGAAGGGAGAACAAATTCCAACCAAAAAGGTTGAAAACGAATGGGTTCCAAAATCCGAAGAGGAATACGATGCGGATGATATCCGAAAAGTGCAAAACAATGCTAAAGCAATTAACTTATTATATTGTGCTATAAATGCTGATGATTACAGGAAAATATCATGTTGCACAACGGCGAAGCAAATGTGGGACAAGCTGGAAATCACGTACGAAGGTACGGACCAGGTAAGAGAGGCTAAGGTTGATTTTCTAACCCATGCATATGAACTGTTTCACATGAAGGAAGGCGAAAAGGTCGATGAGATGTTCGAACGATTTTCAAAAATCGTAAATGACTTACATGCTCTTAAGAAGACCTTCACGGATAAGGAACTTGTCCGAAAGATTCTCCGAAGTCTCACTCCGGTATGGCGCTCCAAGGCCGACGCGATTCAAGAGTCTATTGGCACTTCAAATGTCACCATCGACGGATTAAGAGGTAACCTTAAGACTTATGAATCTACTATTCTTAACCCTCTTGTTAATGATCAAAGGAAAAAAAGAATCGCCCTCAAGGCAAGCACAAGCCAACCTCAAAATGATGAGGACGGAGACAACGAGTTCGGACTCGTTATCAAGAGATTTCAAAAGTTCATGCGAAAAGAGTATGAACGAAAAGGCAAAAAGCAAGGAGATCAAATAAAGTGCTATGAGTGCGGAGAAACCGGGCACATTAAATCAAATTGCCCAAATATCAAAAAGAAGAAGAAACCCTTCAAGAAACAACGAGCATACATATCTTGGGGAGGCGACTCCGGAGACGAGGCGAGTGAGGAAGAAGAAGACGAAGCCACAAATCTTTGTTTTATGGCACAAGAAGACAACCAAGAAGAGGTATGTCAAATTTCTTCCAAAAATTTCTTTTCTCTTGAGGAAATGCAAAATGCTTTTGATGAGTTGTATGGTGAATTTATTAAAGCTTCCAAACTGTTAAAAGCATAAAGGAAAATGCTTCTTTAAAAGAAAAAGATTTTGAAAAACAACTCTCTTTGAAAGAAAAAGATTTGGAAAAACTGATTTTAGAAAATGAGAAGTTGAAAGAAGAAAACAAATTTTTCGGCAAGAGAAGCGCAGACAAACCCGAGAGCTCTAGTAAAAGTTTTACTTCTTGCATGCATCTCAAAAATGAGGTAGAAAGACTTAAGGGCACCCTAGATAAGTTTAATTCTTCTCATAAAAATTTGAATGAAGTCCTTGTTAATTTGAAGTCGACCAAGCATGGCATAGGTTTTAAAAATGAGCCTAAAGAAAAGGTTGAAGCCAACCCCCAACAACCTAAGGCCCAACCTAGGATTAATAAAACAAACGCTCATCCTAGATATAACAAACCTAGAAATGGCTTTCAACAGTCGCAACCTAGAAATAATCATTCTAGAAATAACGCATATTCTAGGCCAAACACTAGAAGGAACTTTGAACCTTTTAGAACACCTAGAAATGGCTTTCAACCTAGAAATAACTATTCTAGAAATGCTGCATATCCAAGAACAAATAGTAGGAGAAATGATTTTCATGAATTGCGCAATAGTCATATTGTCAAGAATAGAGTAAATGAATTTTGTCCGTCCAATTACTATCAACCTAGACGAATGCATAATCCTAATGTTGTGTGTCATTATTGCAATCGAATTGGACATATTGCTCCTGCTTGTTTCACTAGATATAGACACTTAAATGTTTGTTAAGCACAACAGCATGTTACACCTAACTCTCAAGGACCCAAAACAGCTTGGGTACCAAAGACTCATTAATTTGTCTTGTAGGTATGTTTGAAGGGATCAAGTGTACTTTGGTACCTTGATAGTGGATGCTCCAAACACATGACGGGAGACGAATCCAAGTTCCTTCAACTAGAACATAAGGAAGGAGGAAGCGTTATTTTTGGTGATAACAACAAAGGAAATATTATCGGCATCGAATCGGTCGGTAAGGATGAACTTTCTTCCATTAAGCATATATTGTTGGTTAAAGGTTTAAAACATAATCTCTTGAGCATAAGTCAATTATGTGACAAGGGAAATCTTGTTTTATTTGATTCGGATGAATGCTTAGTTTTTCGCCATAGCGATTTTAAAATTATCCTTCGTGGTTTTAGAATGGATAACATCTATATGGTTGATCTCGCAAATTCTTCATCTGAATATGTGAATTGTCTTATGAGCAAAGAGGATGATACATGGTTATGGAATCGTAGAGTAGCTCACATCAACATGCATCTTTTAAACAAATTGGTTTCACAAAATTTAGTTATTGGTCTTCCATATTTGAAATTTGAAAAAGACTCTATTTGTGATTCTTGTCAAAAAGGGAAGCAAACAAAAGCATCTTTTAAATCGAAAAATATTGTTTCAACTACTAGACCTTTGCAACTACTTCACTTGGACTTATTTGGACCATCTCGCATTGAAAGTCTTGGTAGAAATCGTTACGCTTTTGTTATTGTTGATGATTATTCTAGATTTACATGGACTCTATTTCTTGCTCATAAGAGTGAAGCTTTTCATAATTTTAAATATTTTCTTAAACGTGTTCAAAATGAAAAGGACACAACCGTCACTTCAATAAGAAGTGATCATGGGGGAGAGTTGTTGGAAACACGTTCTCAAAGCATTATACTAAAACGTGTGTTCATATGTGTAGGTTTTGATGAATGACAAACGATGCGCAAATTGATATATGACGAAGTTCAAGTACAAGCGCACAATTGATATATAACGAGATTCAAGCACAAGACCAAGTTTTATAGTTTTACATGAGTCGTTCTTAACTGTGATCTTGATCCGACAACTTGACTCATGACATGGCTTCTCTCGTAAAATTATTTTTACAAAATCATGCATATTTTATTTAATGCTAAATGATTTTAAATCATGCATATTTACTTTAATCAAAATGATTTTTAAACATACCTCAAAAATCTGGACTAAGATAATCGATTATGTACTTATTATAATCGATTATGTTAAGCCAAGACTGCATGACAATCGATTGTGAACTAATGACAATCGATTGTGTTAAGGCAGTGAGCATCAGATTTTTCAAATCTGCTTGACAATCGATTGTGAGCCTTATGACAATCGATTGTGATGAGGCAGTGTCCATCAAAGTTTTTCAACGCTCAAAATAATCGATTGTGAAGTTAATGATAATCGATTGTGAAGAGACAGTGTCCATCAGATTTTTCAAAGTCACAAAATATTCGATTGTGAACATATGACAATCGATTGTGTTGAGACAGTGTCTTTCAGACTTTTTCAAAGTTATTAAATAATCGATTGTGACTATATGACAATCGATTGTCACGAGGCAGTGTCTAAATTGATTTTTCAAGACTGATATATAATCGATTGTTAACTTAGTATAATCGATTGTATAACTAACCGTTGCCAAAATATTTTCAAATACCGTCAGGTAATCGATTGTTGATTTTGTACAATCGATTGTTGAAACTAAAATCTGGAAAAGATTTTTTGAACGTTGCTGAATAATCGATTGTTGATTTTGTACAGTCGATTGTAGAAATTAAAATCTGAAAAGGATTTTTTGAACGTTGCTGAATAATTGATTATTGATTTTGTATAATCGATTGTTTTACGTAAAATCTGGAAATGATTTTTTGAACGTTGCCAATAATCGATTGTTGACCTTAGATAATCGATTGTTAAGCGTAAAATATGGGATTGATTTTTGGAACGATTGGCAAACAATCGATTGTGGATTCTTGACAATCGATTGTCACAGAGTAAAATCAGCAGTTCTTAATTGGCAATTAGGCAACGGTAATGCCAAGTTTTTCAACTATAAATACAGCTTAAATTCAGTCTTTTGAGTACACAATAACACATAACAACTGATCATTCAATTGCTAAAGCTTGCATACTCTATTGCTTATTATTTTATATTCATTACATAAGTTTTTGAGAGCCAAAATATTGTTCAAAGTTGTTGTGATCTTGAGCGTATTCTTTTACTCATCTCTACTCATTAAGGAGTGTCTTGTTTGAGTGCTTAGTGTAATGTACACTTGAAGAGAATTGTTATTCTCTTGTTGTAAGAAGGAACTTGTGTTTCCTCGGTTGAAGTCTTGGAGTGTTGTATCTCCGAGCAAAGGTGTTGAGGCTTGTGTCCTCAAGTTGTAAAGGTTTGTTAAGCACCCAGAAGCTTGACAAGTTAGTGGAAATCTCGAGAGAGTCTCTGGGGGACTGGACTAGCCACGGGTTGTGGTGAACCAGAATACTTCGGTGTGTTCTTTCTTATTTATCACACTTATTTATTTCCTGCAAATTTTAAATTCCGCAAGTTTACGCTAATTTTTATTATTACGCTATTCACCCCCCCCCCCCCTCTAGCGTTAAGCGTATTATCTAACAATAGTTTGATCACAATCTCTTTGCGGACTTCTGTGACAAACTCGGTATCGACCACACCTTCTCTGCTCCACGTACACCACAACAAAATGGGGTTGTGGAAAGGAAAAATAGGTGTCTCGAAGAGATGGCTAGAACCATGCTCGATGAGGCTAAGATTCCCAAACATTTTTGGGCGGATGCCGTGAGTACCGCATGCTACGTTCTAAATAGAGTAGTCATAAGGCCAATACTCATGAAAACCCCCTATGAACTCTATAAGGGAAGGAAACCAAATATCTCCCATTTTAGAGTATTCGGTTGCAAATGCTTTATTCATAACAATGGAAAAGATCAATTGGGAAAATTTGATGCCAAATCCGATGAAGGAATTTTTATTGGTTATTCTTCACGTAGCAAAGCATATAGAGTATTCAATAAAGAACCGAAACTGTGGAGGAATCCCCTCATATTGTATTTTCTGAAAATAATGCTTGCTTGGCGAGAAAGGATTCTTGTTTTGATCTTGCAGGTATTTTAAACTCACTAAGTCCTCAAGACAAAGTACAAGAAGAAACTCCTAAGGAAATTCAAGATGAAATCTTGGATCAATTATCGCAGGAAGCGTCACAATTGGAAAAGGAAACGAAACTACCTAACGCATGGAGGACAATCAAAGACCATCCTCTCGAACAAGTAATTGGCGACATTGAACAACATGTAAGTACCCGAAACTCTCTTAAGAACACCTTAGGACATACTGCTTTTGTTTCTCAAATTGAACCCACAACCATCTCCGAAGCAATTGGGGATGAATTTTGGACCTTGGCAATGCAAGAGGAGCTTAACTAATTCAAACGGAATGACGTTTGTGATTTGGTGCCAAGACCCGAAAATCATACCATAATTGGTACGAAATGGGTTTTTCGAAACAAATTAGATGAAAATGGTGTAATCACTAGAAACAAAGCTAGGCTTGTAGCAAAAGGCTATAATCAAGAAGAGGGTATTGACTATGAAGAAACATATGCCCCCGTAGCAAGGTTAGAAGCTATTCGTTTATTGCTTGCTTTTGCCTCTTCTATGAATTTCAATTTATATCAAATGGATGTAAAAAGTGCATTTTTAAATGGTTTTATTCAAGAAGAAGTTTATGTTGCTCAACCCCCGGGTTTTGAAGATTTTAAATTTCCCGATCATGTTTTCAAACTCAGGAAAGCCCTTTATGGCCTTAAACAATCTCCCCGAGCTTGGTATGAAAGATTGAGCAAATTTCTTTTGGAAAATGATTTCATTAGGGGGAAAGGGTACACCACTCCTTTTATTAAGCATAGAAACAATGACATTCTACTAGTTCAAATCTATGTGGATGATATTATCTTTGGTGCTACTAACAATGCTTTGTGCAAGGAATTTTCTGATTTGATGACAAGCGAATTTGAGATGTCTATGATGGGTGAGCTAACATTCTTTTTGGGGCTGCAAGTAAAGCAAATGAAAGAAGGAACTTTCATTTGTCAAGCTAAATATTGCAAAGAATTGCTGAAACGATTTGAAATGACCAACGCAAAAGCAATGGCCACTCCCATGAGCACATCCGATCATCTAGACAAAGATGAGAAAGGTAAGGAAGTCGACACCAAAAAGTATCGAGGTATGATTGGATCTCTCCTTTATCTTACTGCTAGTAGACCGGACATCATGTTTAGCGTGTGCTTATGCGCTCGTTATCAATCATGTCCGAAGGAGTCTCACCTAACTGCGGTGAAACGGATATTGAAGTATCTTGTTGGTACTGTAAATGTGGGTCTATGGTACCCCAAAGGTTCTTCATGCCAACTTGTTGGCTATTCTGATTCCGATTTTGCTGGACGCAAATTGGACCGCAAGAGCACTAGTGGCACTTGCCATTTGCTCGGTAGCTCTCTCGTCTCTTGGTTTAGCAAGAAACAAGCAAGTGTTGCGTTGTCCACAACCGAGGCTGAATACGTAGCCGCGGGGAGTTGTTGCGCTCAAATCCTTTGGATGAAACAACAACTCTTGGACTATGGCCTATGTCTTGATCATATCCCTCTTAGATGTGATAATACTAGTGCCATATGCTTGACGAAGAACCCCGTTCTTCATTCAAGAACAAAACACATTGAAATTAGGCATCATTTTATAAGAGATCACATTCTCAAAGGGGATGTCGAAATTGAATTTGTTGAAACCAAAGATCAATTGGCCGACATCTTTACAAAACCCTTAGAGAAAGAGTCCTTCTTCCGAATTCGTAGTGAACTCGGGATTCTTGACTCCACGTTGATCTAAGTCATGCATTGCATTTTCCCTTTCACATGATTTCTAACTTGAGCGTCGGAGACGTCTAACGAATTTTTGCAGGTATCGCCCTAAAAGCAGGGGGAATTATAAAGACTGATGCAGAATAATCGATTCCTCTTCAAAAATAATCGATTTATCCTTATTATATAATCGATTATCTAGTATTAATAATCGATTATGTTGATATTATTTGCGTTATTATGTCTTTTACTTTTTCCATTTTTGCTAATGTCAAAAGGGGGAAGAATAAGGGATATGCACTTAATATTTATTGGCATAAGTTGAGGGGGAATTCATATGTTGAGGGGGAACCTATTGCATATCTATATACTTGTTGCATATCTATACTTGTCTTGGATTGTCATTATGAATTATCTAATATGCATATCCCGCTTAAGGTTTGCCATTATCAAAAAGGGGGAAATTGTTGAAACACGTTCTCAAGGCACTAAACTAAAACATGTGTTCATATTTGCAGGTTTTGATAAATGAAAAACGATGCGCAATTGACATATGACGAGGTCCAAGCACAAGCGCGCAAATGTCATGTAACGAAGTTCAAGCACAAGACAAACAAAGATCAAGACTAAACAAAGTTATACATGAGTCGTTCTTTAATTGTGATCTTGATCCGACAACTTAACTCAAGACTTGGCTTCTCTCGTAAAATCATTTTTATCAAATCATGCGTATTTAATTTAATGCAAAATGATTTTAAATCATGCATATTTATTTTAACCAAAATGATTTTTAAACATGCCTCTAAAATCTGGACAAAGATAATCGATTATGTACTTATGATAATCGATTATGTTAAGGCAGCTGCAAGACAATCGATTGTGTTAAGGCAGTGTGCATCAGATTTTTCAAATCTGCATGACAATCGATTGTGAACCTTATGACAATCAATTGTGTTGAGGAAGTGTCCAAACATATTTTTCAAAGCTACAAAATAATCGATTGTGATCCTATCACAATCGATTGTATTGAGGCAGTGTCTATTTAATTTTTCAAAGACTGATAAATAATCGATTGTCCATATAGTATAATCGATTATGTAACTGACCGTTGTCAAAATATTTTCAAACACCGTCAAGTAATCGATTGTATGTTTTTCATAATCGATTGTTTTAAGTAAAATCTGGAAAGATTTTTTGAACGTTGCCAAGTAATCGATTGTATATTTCTGATAATCGATTGTTTTAAGTAAAATCTGGAAAAGATTTTTTGAATGTTGCCAAGTAATCGATTGTATATTTCTGACAATCGATTGTATTAAGTAAAATCCGGAAAGGATTTTTTGAACGTTGCCAGTAATCGATTATATGTCTTTGATAATCGATTGTGCTGCGTAAAATCTGGGAATGATTTTTGGAACGATTGGAAAACAATCGATTGTATCATCTTGACAATCGATTGTCGCAGCACAAAATCAGCAACTCTTAATTGGTAATTAGGCAATGGTTATGTATGGTTTTGACACTATAAATACATCTTCAAATCAGTCTTACAAACACAACAACTGACAATATTATTGCTAAAGCTTGCATACTCTCTTATTCATCATTTTCTATTCATTACATAAGTTTTTGAGAGCCAAATTGTTGACGAAAGTTGTTGCGTTCTTGAGCGTATTTATTTTACTCATATCTACTCTTAAGGAGAGTCTAGTTTTGAGTGCAAAGTGTTTTTATACACTTGAAGGGAAAGTTGTTCCCTTGTATTGTAAGAAGGAACTTGTGATTACTTTGGTTGAAGTCTTGAAGTGTTGTATCTTCGAGCAAAGGTTGTTGAGGCTTGTGTCCTCAGTTTGTAAAGGTTTGTTGAGCACCCGTAAGCTTAACAGTGTTAGTGGAAATCTCGAGAGAGTCTCTCGGGGACTGGACTAGCCACGGGTTGTGGTGAACCAGGATACATCGGTGCGTTCGTTCCTATTTATTTACTTATTGCACTTATTTAATTCCTACAATTTTTAAATTTCGCAAGTTTACGCTATTTTTTATTGTAACGCTATTCACCCCCCCCCCCTCTAGCGTTAAGTGTATTTTCTAACAATTCGTTGTGGTTTTGAATAAACTCGATGCTCGTGGGAGAAGAATCGAAAGGAAAGGGCATTACAGACCAGGCTACGATCAGTTAGAGGTGAGTAGTTTGTATAGATGATGGCCTTAGGGTTTGAAACCCCAGCTTATCACATCGTGACGTTATGTTAGGACGTGACTCGCACCCCGTGAAAGGTGTGGGGTAGTAAATTATTGGGGACTATGACATGGTCCATCCCGTGAGCTAATTAAATTATTGGCGTCTGATATGCACATTGTGTGGTTGATAATTGGGGTTAATGCCATGTTTGGGGCCTTGTGCCGATCTGTAGTACCCGTCTATGGTGAATATTTGTGTTATGACATGATTGCATAATCATTGTTCTCAGTTCCGTGATTAATCACCGAAATTAAAATGCTAAGTCACCAGTTTTCCTGAAATTAAATAATTAAATTATATTCTTCCTAAGAATTGAAAATTGGAAAATAAGTTTAATATGTTTATGTGACTCATATGATTATTGTGGACTGAGTTTGAGTCGAGCTGCACGATCCGCAGCAGATATATATATATTGATATTGCGCTTGGGCTGAAGGAGCCCCTCCGGAGTCTATACACAGCCCCAGTGAGCGCCGTCGATGTTAAATCATATGCATGGTTGGCTCGGGCTGCACGACGCAGCGTATTCATGTGCATTGCATTGCATCTTTATCCGATACTTGTTTGTTGTTATGATACTGTTATGATGTTAGCCTGTGGCTAAGTTATTGGATTGTTAGTTATAGCTTTGCGTTGTGGTACTTTGTGGATTTCTTTCTTTCTGTCATTTTCTATACTTATTAATCACTTGGTCGGTAGTACTCACCCCTACTCCCTGCACCTTTTGTGCAGATTCAGGTGCACCAGAGGTTTAGCTGATTCTCGTAGTCTCTAGAGATATTTCAGAGTCGTTGAGGAGCTGCATGACGTTCGCAGGACTCGGCTCCTCTTCCTTATTTCTTCTTTCATGATTATTATATACTTTCCCAGATTTTGGTTTTAGTATTCAGTTTTGTTTAGAGGCTCTAGACTCGTGACCCCAGATCATATGGGCGTGCTTTTTAAGTTCGTTTTCTACTTATATTATATTATTAATAATTTTGGATTATAATATTTTTAAATTGTTGGTTTTGAGACATAAATTTTAAATCGAGTGATGGTTGGTCAGGCTTAACTAGCTTTAGGGCTGGGTGCCATCACGACCGGGTTTTGGTCGTGACAGTAATCATATTAGTGAACGGGCCTATACGGTTTCAATAGGCTGATACGTATGACCCTAGTATGAACGTATGATGTTACTCTCAATCACAACGATCGTATATGCATCAGTAGTAATATTCGTGAACGGGCCAATACGATTGCTATGGGCTGATACGTATGACCCTAAGGAATGGATGAAATTGTATTCATAGACAGTCAATTACTAAATATCAACAATGATATATAAACGGAAAGGTCATATGACTACGAACGTATTGTTCAATGGACTTATATGGTTGCTGTAGGTCGATACGTATGACCCTAGTACAAATGTATGATATTACTCTTAATAACAATGATAGTTTATGCATAGGTAATCATATTAGTGAACGGGACTATACGGTTGCTATAGGCCGATATGTATGACCCTAATGAATGAATGACATTATATTCATAGACGGTCAATTACTAAATATCAACCACGATACATAAACGGAAAGATCATATGACTACGAACATAATATTCAAGGGACATATGTGGTTGTTGTAGGCCGATACGTATGACCCTAGTATGAACGTATGATATTACTCTCAATCACAACGATAGTATATGCATTGGTAATCATATTAGTGAACGGGCCTACAGGGTTGCTATAGGCCGATAGGTATGACCCTAGCGAATGAATGAAATTATATTCATAGACGGTCAATTACTAAATATAACCCATGATATATAAACGGAAAGGTCATATGACTACGACCGTATTGTTCAATAGACTTATATGGTTTCCGTAGGCCGATGCGTATGACCCTAGTATGAACGTATTGTATTACTCTCAATCATAACGATAGTATATGCGTAGGTAGTAATATTAGTGAACGGGACTATACGGTTGCAATAGGCTGATACGCATGACCCTAAGAATGAATGAAATTATATTCATAGACGGTAAATTACTAAATATCAACCACGATATATAAACGGAAAGGTCATATGACTACGAACGCATTATTCAAAGGACTTATATGGTTGTTGTAGTCCGAGACGTATGACCCTAGTACGAATGTATGATATTACTCTCAATCACAACGATAGTTTATGCATAGGTAATCATATTATTTTACTAGCCTATACGGTTGCTGTAGGCTGATACATATGACCCTAACGAATGAATGAAATTATATTCATAGACGGTCAAATACTAAATATCAACCACGATATATAAACGGAAAGGTCATATGACTACGACCGTGTTATTCAATGGACTTATATTGTTGTTGTAGGCCGATACGTACGACCCTAGTATGAACGTATGATATTACTGTCAATCACAATGATAGTATTTTATTCTAGTTTAATGATATATTTGAATAAATTATTAAAAATAAATTAATTTTTCGATCACACTAAATACTATGTCACGACCCGAATTTTCCACCATCCGGGGTTATGATGACGCCTACTAATGGGAGCTAGTCAAGCCAACACGTACTTATATTTCCATTTTTAACAATACTTATTTAATCCTAATATCAATAATATTAAAATTTATGCGGAAGATTTAACAAATATTACTAGATGCGATACTGAAAATCTCTACATACAACACTACCAAAAACTGGTGTCACAATACTCACGAACTTCTAAGAATAATACACATAACCGTCTAAAAGAAATAAAATATTGTTTGTCTCGAATATATGAGATAACAGACAGAAAATAAAGATAGAGGAGACGCAGGGTCCTGCGGACTCCTGCAAGGCTACCTCGGTGTCTCGATCATCAAAAGCTAATGCCCGCACTACTGCTGCTACTGCTTTCCAAAACCTGTATCTGCAGAAAAAGAGCGCAGAATGTACAATCAGCACAACCGTCACCATGTGCTGGTAAGTGCCCGGCCTATCCTGGCGAAGTAGAGACAAGGCTAGGACCAGACACTCACATAAACCTGTACAATTCAAATATATATACAACAATAATAACAGGAAGAAACAATAAATATTTGGAAAAGGGTATACATGTTCTGGGATAGCAACAAAATATAATAATAGGCGCTGAATAAATGAACTTCAATTAAGAAGAATCGAAATTTTCACGGCACCAACCATCGTGCTTTTACTCTCGTTCTCACCAAATATTCAATTAAGATGTACGGCATCACCCATCATACTTTTACTCTCGTTCTCACCTATTAATAAATTAAGATGTACGGCATCACCCATTGCACTTTTACTCGCACACTCTCATATCGAGGTACGGAAAGACCCGTCGTCCATAATCACTCTTCCTCGTCACCGGCAACTATGGCCAATAACAATAATCATTGTGATATATTACCGGCAGAGACCAATAATAATTAATTAACTATATATATATATATATATATATATATATATATATATATATTACCGGTATGAACCAATAATACTTTAAATCAATAATATAAATATTACCGGTATGAAACCAATAATAATAATTACTTTCATATAATCATATAAGATTATTAAAGTTAATCAATATAAGACTCACGGTCATGCTCGACCCCCAACACATAGATACTCGTCACCATGCCTATGCGTCGGACTCCACACTTAACAATTAGCACATAGACTCAACTCCTATTCCCTCAAGCTAGGATAGATCAAACACTTATCTCGAAGGTTTACCGCAAATTCAATCCTTAAGCGATACCCTTTCCTTTCGAATTTGGCTCCAATTCAATTGTATCTATACACCATTGATTTAATATCATTAATACTACTCAATAAAATAATCCAAATGGCTAAAAATATTTTCTACAACATTCTGCCCGGAATAGTGAAAATCAACCCCGAGCCCACGTGGCCGAAACACGAGGCTCGAACCAATTTCTGATAACACATTCACTCACGAGTTCAACCATACCGAAATTACTAAATTTCGATAATTTTCGGCCCTCAAATCAAGGATTTACCCTTTTTCAACTTTGGGGCTCAAAATCTCAATTTCTACCATCCAAGTACGGAGAAAAATAGAAACCAACAGAAATAATCATGGAGAAACAGTAAAATGAAGGTCAGATATTTTCCCCCTTGCTGAGACGAGAACAACGCCGCGAAAGTCACCTCAATGAGAGCTTTAGAACTCAAGATATGGCTAAAATGCCAAATGTTGTTGGATAAAAACAATGGAAAAAGGTCAAAACTATCCCTGTCATTTTCAAAATGGTTTATAAGTACCCTCCATCCACCTATTTGTTCAAAAAATACACTCTATCCATATATCTGATCAAAAAAATATAAGAAGTTGTTTTTATTAGCAAAACTACCCTTGATTTAACGGCAACGAATGTAAACCTCACTTTTAGTGAGTTGGCAACGTATTACTGTGCCATGTGGATTATTGGGCCAAACAAAAATTATGGGTAGAATATACTCCCCCCCCCCCCCCCAATTATTTGACCCGCTCTAACTATTTTTTAACATAAAAAAGAAAAATAAAAATAGTTAGCATCTTCTTCTTCACCATTTTCACCACTCCTATTTTCCGCTATAACCACCACAAATCTAGATCACCCCAATGTATTCATTTATAACACAAGTTTCAAAAAAAGCATTTTCTCGTTGTAGTAGTAGGAGTACTATTTATTAATGGTAGAACTTTCTAACAACTAAATCCATCATAATCATGGCAGATGTTCTTCATTTACTTAAGAAATAATTACATACACATATTCAATTTTAAAATTTGAAAGAGTAAATACAATTTGCTAGAAAGGTGAAAGAAGTCTAAGCCCCCACCCCCACCAAAAAAGAAGAAGAAAATTGCTACTACTATTTTATACATCATCAGACAAGTTAAAATAAAAACAAATTATAAATTGTTGTGAAATCTTCAGTAAGCTACTGTTTAGATGTATTAATTAAACAGTCATTTTCTTTAGAAAATTAGGCAGTGACTTCAACCATAGAGCCAAACAGAATTTGGCCAATATTGCACTCTTCAAATTCTCCAAATCTCTCCATGCTTGAACAGTTTTTCCTCCTCTTCCATGTCTCTAATCAATGATAGCCCCAAAAAGAAACAGCCCAAAAATAGCTACTTTATGACATGCTATGGATTTTCCGTTAATCAAGAAGAGTTCTCTTCTGATAAAGTCAAGAGAAAAAAAAGCTCCTGCTTCCCTTTTAAGATATTTCAAAGAAAACAATCGCCGGCTAAAACTGTTCCAATTGACACCGCCACCGCCACCGCCACCGCCGTCAAGGTTGGAGCTGAGATGTTGAACACAAGTGGAGATATTCATGTGGTGAAGTTGGAGAAGAAGGTTTCTGAGAAGGTATGTTTTCATTTAAGTGAACGAGAGCCATGTGGCCCAATGAAAAAGTGAGAACACACTAGACATGTAGCCCATGTGCTGCGCCGTTAAAAAGAGAGGTACTTTTAGATATAGAAATAACGTTGTGTGTTTTTTTACGGATAGATGGAAGGAGAGTATTTATAAACTATTTAGCAAACGATAGAGGTAGTCTTCACCCTTTTCCGTAAAAACAACACTGACCATAATATTCAGAATCACTGTTCACGCGGGTACTGCTCACACGCTTGGCACTGTTCACTCTTCACTGTTCATTGCAGTAACATTCTTTTTTATAAATTGCGGCACATCTATTTTTAACTAAAATTGCTCTAACTCCATCATATAATCTCGGAATTAGACGGTTCTCGTTTCTATGAGTCAAAAATAATAATACAAACACAACCCTTTAATTGACACTCAATTCTGAGTTCGTTTGCCCAGTTCAATACCCATTTCGCTCGTTAAACAATTAACTCACATTTTGCGTCAAAAACCCAATCGCAACTTGATGAAATTAAACCAAAATTTGCGGATCAGTCCTATAATTCATGATTTAATTCTGGAAGTCTCAAAATCAAATTTGGATCTCTAGAACTAAAAATGAACCTTTAGATCAGTACATTTATGCTCAAAACGGCAAAAGTCTTCCAAAAATGACCCGTTGGTCATTCGAAATACACCCAAGGCTCCCGGGACCCTGACCAATAACACCAGCCAGTCCCAAAATACATTGTGGACTTTCTCGAGGCCTCAAATCATATCAAAACAATGCAAAAATTATGAATTAACCTCCAATTCAAGCTTGATGAACTTTGAGGTTTCCAACTTCTATTTCTATTGCCGAAACCTATCAAATCAAGTCCGATTGACTTCAAATATTGCACACAAGTCCAAAATGACATATCAAAGCTGCAAAAATTCTCGAAATTTTATTCCGACTGTTAGATCAAAATTTCACCTATCAACCGGAATTCGCCAAAATACTAACTTTGCCAATTCAAGCTTAATTCTACATCGGTCATCACAAAAATATTCCGGACACACTCCTAAGTCCCAAATAACCTAGCGAAGCTATCTGAACCATAAAATTTACATTTTGAGTGTGATATCAAAATTTCCACTTCCGGTCAAATTTTTTCAAAAACCTTCAATTTTCTATCTTTAGCCAAACGACTCCAAAATGACCTACGGACCCCCGAATTCTCTTCCGATCTTGCTCCCAAATCCAGAATAACCATATGGAGCTACTTCCAGTCTCGGAATCCTAAACGGATATCAATAACAATGAAATGCATTTTAAGCCAAACTGATACAATTTCTGCTAAAATGCTATCTTCCATAATAGGTGCCAAAACGCTCCCGGGTTATCCAAAAGCCGATCCGAGCGCACGCCCAAGTCAAAAATCATCATACAAACCTACTGGAAACTTCGGATCCCAATTTCGTGGCCGTTTACTCAGCATTCTAATCCTAGTTCATATCTTCAATTTTAAGCTTCTGAAATGAGAGTTTTCATTTAGATTTGACTCCAAACTTCCTGAATTTTAATTCTGACCATACACACAAGTCAATATACCTGAGATGAAGCTTCTCATGGCCTCAAACTGCTGAATGACACGTCGGAGCTCAAAATGATCGGTTGGGTCGTTACAATCTCCCCCACTTAAACATACGTTCGTCCTCGAATGTGCTGAGAACTACACTGAAGTACTCTGAATTTACTTGTGTAACATCTCGTGGACCTTCCCGTGCTACCACAACTCAGTTGAGCATATTAGCTCGATAAATATGCAGATACACTCTTTTATTCAAGCAAATAAGCCTTAAAGCCTAATTCCAACATCTAGTATTTCTTGCCGAGCTTGTTTTCATCATACGAACACCATATCAATCTCCACACGATGTACCCAAACATGACTGCATCACTTTGCTGAATTCACACTTTGCATCATTTTTCTTAGTGGGCCACAATAACATTCTTTAAACATAATAGTCAAAATTCCACCAATCTGATGCTCCCATTGCATCTCATGACCTACACAGGTCTTGCTCTAGATTTTACAACACCTACACGACGAAAGAGATGTGTAGATATTCATAACAAGCTGCCGAGTAAACAAATCATTCAGTCTATACTTTTGACAACAACCATTACCTTATTTTGAACCAAACAATGATCTTTGCTCTTTAATATACTTCATATAATCAGATTGCACTGATCCTAAATCCAATAATCTCGTTTCACCCAGTATGAACTGCTCAGGCAATTAGCCACTTTGAACATAATCCAAAGCCCAATATAATGCCACAATGCGCCAATAGGCTACCACTCGGATTGCGATACACCAAGGAAGTCTAACTTTGAAAAGGAGATCTAATTACCCCGCTCGCGAATCATACATACAACACGGGCTCACAGCTAGAACTAGAATTTTGAAAAAAAATAAGAGACAAAACACATAAAAAGCAAATAAGGGGGGACTGTACTGAACATCATATTTTTGCCGCATGCAACCCGATACAAATAATATACCCTTGGCGGCGTGCCACCCGATCCACGTATAGATCTCATATAAGGAGATATACGTCGAGCTAAATAGCTCATCACATCAAAATACCGAATATCGGTCATATACACGCTAAGGTGTATAATACCATCCCTGAGGATACGTAGGCACTATAGGCTACAAAACTCAAGCTTACTAAGGTGCGATACATGATCCAAGTCTCAAGAGTCATCCTGCTCATATAACATCAAAGCTGAGCGGAACCTCAACATATAAGGAATTTATCAAGTCGTCCCATATCTTATATGGCGTAATATATCTTTACATAAATTAGCATACTATGAAATAAGACCGTGACTATCCTTCCATGAAGAACACATTGCTGAAATAAACACAACTGGCCTAACGTAAAGCTCACTTTCACATTTAAATATATCCACCGACCTCAAGTCGTTCCTGATCAAGCCAACCTGGGCCAGTACTCTTTCACAGGTCCATAACCCAATAAATAGAGTGCCCTCCAAGCATAAATTCTCAAATGGATGATATTACTAAAATTCTCATACTTTGTTTAAATTTCTAATTAATCAAGTGACTACATGTCACACTTATACATTCTTCCTGTGGGACAAGCTCCTACCATTTTCCGAAATAATTAACGGATTTGCACATTCAAACCTCCTGCTGCACAAACGTTGAAAAGCGATCAAGAATCCCTAACCGGGATGCAAAGCCTTTATCATAGAACACCGATCTCGGGTGATACTGACATCAATACCCATCTTACTCAAAACACTGAACTCTTTTCCTGCTCATCCGAGCACGTGACATCACACTCATTGACCAAACTGCAACTTTGGTCCTCCTTTCAAATTCCATACCACTCACTGCACCTCATGTGCGGATATACTATAGACACGATTTCCATCACAAATCTAGAATCGCCTTTAAGCTAACACTTCATCATATAAAACTTTTCATTTAGCTCACTTCAAGAGAACTATTGCAACATACAGGCGAATTCTCATCACCGTAGAATATGCCAATCTCTAAGTAGTGGTCCAACCCACCATAATCCTTTTCAGGATCCGCCTACTCATAACAGGCCATAACAAAAGAATGCTTTTGAATAATCATCAATAACTGCGTCCGACAAGCCTCGCACGTACCGCCATAATTCACATACATAACTCGATCACGCTGAACGAATTGATCACTAACACCGATATGCCAATTCCACTATGGCTAATCAATTTACTTCCTTCCAATTTATCCTTGATTGCATTAGGAATAATAATAGCCCCATTAAACGCATACATACTCCATTTGTAATCATCCCGAGGGACCTTGAATCACGAGACCATGTTGTATCAAATCCCACGAACCATTTCGTATCTCCTAAATGCTACACCGCAAGTCAAAATATTATAGAACATTTTGGGCATCTTCTCATAAACTGCTACAAAGTTTGATTCTTATTTGTTTCTATAATGTCGACATAATTAGGCACCACACTTTTCCCTTTGAATTCATAAGGACCGCTACTGAGAGCCACCCGCTCCGACTTGGTCCCGAATGTAACCAACTTCACCAATTTATAACATATCGATATTATGTCGAGGAAGCATCAGGAAAAATCACTTCCTGTCAAGCCTGCATCTACACAAGGCATAAATCATAAATCCTTCCTCAAGTCTAAACATGAGCCAATAAGGCTAACCATAGCATGCATTCAATAATTCATTTACTCAAATTACCACTCATGGTCCTTTCCCGCAGCTGCAATAACCCGCTAATATGCTAATAACTAGAATTCACGTAGGTAATTAACTGTGCAATCACATCATATGCGGTGAGACTCTCCCACTTGGCTCCAAGGCACTATTGCATAATTCTTGATTTTTACCAGAATACTTTATCTCTCATTGACATAACCTTGCACAATCAACCGCTAAAATTCTCGAAATTATGCGGTAAAACTCTGAATCATCAACCACATTCGCGCGATCGATATTTTTGTTGAACAACCAATTTCAATTCCTTGCAGAAGCTTCGCCCACAACGCAACCGCTAACATGCTCGTAGGGAATAATCCACTTGTAGAAGCCACTTCGGACATCCTTTAACGCTGATGCACAGGGTATAGTCACCATGACTACAGTAACCTATCGTGAGTCCATGCGTACTCCCTGACTGCACCAGTGCATATACCCCTCGTGGAGTTCAATTAAATACGCGGAAATATCCTTCCAATTCAAATTTAGGTTGCATTCTTCTTCATTCCAAGCAGCTCCTTTATTCTATAAAAATCTCTTGACGCATAATGGCCCATGCTTCAAGTTAGCTCTGTAGGCCCCAATCACTCATCTCTTAGATTCTCAACTCATTACAAACTATCCTTTAGGCGCGTAGTAATCCTAATACCAAGCCCATATGCTACATCGTCCGCTCCGCACTTTGGTTGAACTCATCCTCTATCTTCATAGAATTTGAACCCACAAGTCGCTACTAGCTTTAAACCTATCTGAAGATCATCTTCCTCGAGCCATCATGTAGGAACGCCGATTCCATCCTAAACCACAGCATTCCGCGATCTCTGACTGTCACTTCTTAATTATTGACCCGCAATATCCAGCCCCAAAGGCGAATTGTGGAAGATAATAACACCGGCAAATTTCGCACATTCCATAAGGATAACGACATCAAACCAACCTGAACATTCTCTACCGAATTGCCTTTCCCCCTACCGGGAATAAAATTCCGATTTTATTGATCACGAACGGAGTAAACCTACCTTCGAGTAATTCACTATCTCCACATATAGGCAACCACCCTACCATCATGTCAATACCGTGGAAACTCATTCATAAGCATCATGGCAACTTATGCCTATCATCAAGGCTCTCAGAGTACCGCTACTAAGACGAATTAATAGGACATCCTTCCTAGAGCGTCTATAATAGTCCAATCAACTATGGCGGGTTAAACATCCCACACCACATCTGTAGTGCCACCGAAGTTCTTAAATTCTTGATTTATAACAAGCGCTTCATATCGCATAAGATTGAGTAGGAAGGAAACAAAGGTTTAAGCCTTAGAGGAATCAAATCGTACGATAAGGAAATAAAGAAGGGAAATACTCCTAAAAGCTTGTAGCCTCCCGAGGATAAATACAGACGTCTCTGTACCAATCCGCGAGGCTCTACTAGACTTGCTCATGACTCGTGACACCGAAAAAAACCTAGAGCTCTGACACCAACTTGTCAAGACCCAAATATTCACCATCCGTGGTCATGATGGCACCTACTAATAGGAGCTAGGCAAGCCAACATATACTTATATTTCAATTTTTAATAAATACTTATTTAAACCTAATATCAATAATATTAAAATTTTAGCAGAAGACATATCAAATATTACAAGATGCGCTACTGAAAATCTCTACATACAACACTACCCAAGAACTGGTGTCACAATACTCACGAAATTCTAAGGTAACAGACTGAAAATAAAATAGAGGAGACGTCGGGCCTTATGGACGCCTACAAGGCTACCTCGGTGTCTCGATGATCTAAAGCTAACGCCCGCACTATTGCTGCTGCTACTGTCCAAAACCTGTATCTGCACAAAAAGAGCACAGAGTCTAGAATCAGCACAACCGACCCTAAGTGCAGGTAAGTGCCCGACCTATCCCGGCGAAGTAATGACAAGGCTAGGACAAGACACTCACATAAACCTGTACAGTTCAAATATATATATATATATATATATATATATATATATATATATATATACACAGAAGAATAATAACAAGAAGCAATAATAAATATTTGGGAAGGGGGAGACATGTTCTTGGGTAGCAACAAAATATAATAACAGGTGCAGAATAAATGAACTTCAGTTAAAGAGAATGGGTAAATATAAATCTGCACGACACCAACCATCGTGCTTTTACTCTCGTTCTCACCAAATAATCAATTAAGATGTACAACATCACCCATCGTACTTTTACTCTTGTTTTCACCAATTAATCAATTAAGATGTACGACATCACCCATCGTACTTCTACTCGCACACTCTCATATCGAGGCACAGAAAGACCCATCGTGCATAATCACTCTTCTTTGTCACCGGCATCTATGGCCAATAACAATAATCATTGTAACATATAGCACGCAAAGACCCATCGTGCATAATCACTCTTACTCGTCTCCGGCAACTATGGCCAATAACAATAATCATTGTAATATATTACATGCAGAAATGAATTTTATATATATATATATATATATATATATATATATATATATATATATATATATATATATATATTACCAGTATGAAACCAATAATAATAATTTCTTCCATATAATAACATAAGATTATTAAAGTTTAATCAATTTAAGACTCACGGTCATGCTCGGCCCCCAACGCGTAGATACTCGTCACCATGCATGTGCGTTAGACTCCACACAGAACAATTAGCACATAGACTCAACTCCTATTCCGTCAAGCTAGGATAGATCAAGCACTTACCTCGAAGGTTTACCGCAAATTCAATCCTTAAGCGATGCCCTTTCCCTTCGAATTTGGCTCCAATTCAATTGTATCTATACAGCATTGATTTATTATCATCAATACTACTCAACAAAATAATCCAAATGGCTAAAATATTTTCTACAACTTTCTGCCCGGAATAGTGAAAATAGACCCCGAGCCCGCGTGGTCGAAACATAAGGCTCGAACCGATTTGTGATATTCCATTCACTCACGAGTTCAACCATACTAAAATTACTATATTTTGATAACATTTCGGCTCTCAAATCAAGGATTTACCCTTTTTCAATTTTGGGGCTCAAAATCTCAATTTCTACCATCCAAATACGGAGAAAAATAGAAACCAACAGAGATAATCATGGAGAAACATCAAATAAAGGTAAGATATTTACCCCCTTGTTGAGACGAGAACAACACCGCAAAAATCACCTCAATCCGAGCTCTAGAACTCAAGATATGACTAAAATGCCAAATGTTTTCGGATAAAAACAACACTGACCAGAAAATTCGGAATCACTGTTCACGCGGGTACTGTTCACGCGCTTGGCACTGTTCACCCGGGCACTGTTCACGCGCTTGGCACAGTTCACAGTTCATTGTAGCAATGTGTTATTATAAATTGCAATATAGCCATTTTTAACTATTATGACTCTAACTCCATCATACAAATTCGGAATTGGACGATTCTCGTTCCTATTAAGTCACAAATAATAATAATATGAACACAACCCTTCAATCGAAACTCAATTCGGAGCTCGTTTCCACAGTTCAATACCCATTTCACTCGTCAAACAATTAACTCACATTCCAGATCAGTCCAATAATTTCATTTATTTCAATTCTTGAAGTCTCGAAATCACATTTGTATCTCTAGAACGAAAAATGAACCTTTAGATCATTACATTTATGCTCAAAATGGTAAAAATCTTCCAAAAATGACCCGTTGGGCATCCGAAACACACCAGAGGCCCCCGAGACCCTGACCAATAACACCAACCAGTCCCAAAATACATTACAGACTTACTCGAGGCCTCAAATCACATCAAACAACGCAAAAATCATGAATTCACCTCCAATTCAAGCTTGATGAACTTTCAACTTTCCAACTTCTATTTCCGATGCTGAAACCTATCAAATCAATTCCGATTGACTTCAAATTTTGCACACAAGTCTAAAATGACATAACGAAGCTATAACAATTCTCGGAATTTCATTCCGACCGTTGGATAAAAATTTCACCTATCAACCGGAATTTGCCAAAATACTAACTTTGTCAATTCAAGCTTAATTCTACACCGGTCATCACAAAAATATTCCGGACACACTCCTAGTCCCAAATTACCTTATGAAGCTATCCGAACCATAAAATTTGCATTTCGAGTCTGATATCAAACTTTCCACTTCCGATCAAATTTTCTCAATAACCTTCAATTTTCTATCTTTAGCCAAACGACTCCAAAATGACCTGCGGACCTCCGAATTCAGTTCTGATCGGGCTCCCAAATCCAGAATCACCATATAGAGCTACTCCCAGTCTCATAATTCTAAACGGATATCAATAACATTGAAATGCATTTTAAGCCAAACTGATGAAATTTGTTCTAAAATGTTATCTTCCATAATATGCGCCAAAACACTCCAGGGTTATCCAAAACCCGATCCGCGCATACGTCGAAGTCTGAAATCATCATACGGACTTGATGGAACCTTCAGATCCCTATTCCGAGGTCGTTTACTCAATATTCCAATCATAGTTCATTTCTTCAATTTTATGCTTCTGAAATGAAAATTTTTATTTAGATTTGACTCCAAACTTCTTGAATTTTAATTCTGACCATACACACAAGTCAATATGCCTGAGTAAAATACATATGGTTGTGATAATTAGGTTAAATAAAAAAAATTGTGAATACTTTATATTCGAAATAAAGTGAATTTTTATTAATTATTAATTTTTATTTATTTTATTACTGAAAATGTATTTATCAATCAATTTGCTTGTTGATTCAAGAAAGTGTTGTGTATTAATTCTAGGAATACAAATGATAGATAAAAATAGATCGATGTATATTATTTGAATGAATAATTTTATAAAATAATGGAATTTCCATATTAATCGAGTATTTCTTTTTTTTTTTTAATATTGGGAAAATATTTTTTGGCGTTTCAAATTTTTTTAATATTATTTATTTTATAAAGACTAATGTCTATTTCTGGAGTTACTTTCTTTTTCTCTTTTGTAATTCTTTCTATTTGATTTTTGATTGTACTTGTTATATCAGTCAAATCCTTCATTTTGCTTTCTGTCAATGAGAATTTTGGCAAATTTCAGATTCAATTTGACTAAATGATTCGTTAATTATCTGATTACTAATTAGAGAATCTTTTTCTTTTTTCGTTTCATTCAATTCATATATTTCTTAGATTCCAAATAATATAATTGGATTTACTTTAGAAAGTTCTTTTTTCATTTTTTTTTATATATAAACTACTTTTGATAAGCCATTTTTTTGGGTTTCTTTTGAAACTCTTCAAAATAATTTTATTTTTCCTTTTAAAACTATTAGAGTTATAAAATAGTTCATTTTGAATTTTTCAAATTTTTTTTCAAGTTCCTTAAAAATGGGCTCAAAAGAGGAAGGGCATTTTCGGGAGAACCAAAGCGAAGTTCAGCTTCCATTCCCCAAACTGTTGAAAAAATCATCTTTTTGTTTATTCTTTTTTATTAGCTCTCCACGGGTGGAGTACAGTTTAGATATATGTCAAGGTTTCAGACAAAAAGGAAATAATATTTTGATCTGAATACCATCTTTCAACCAATTTTTTAGAAATTCTGTTTCTGATAATTGAACACCATTATATGTACATGTAATATGCATTTTTTCTATTCCATTCCTACAAATCTTCAGACCATTCAGGAAGTTGCAAGAATAACATATGCCCGAGATTTTGGCTATTATCAATAAAGGTAATACAATATATTTTTGAAGATTTGATTGAGTTATTAACATGTAACCTCTTATTATTTGCATAAAAGGAATGATATCCCATGATTCTGATATCTCTATCCGTGCTTTTTTCTTTCTTTTGTTCTCCCCGTTTGTGTCATTTTCGTTTTTCTCTTCTCTTTTTGTTTGTTCTTCTCTAGACTCTAGAATCTTGAATTCTCCTTCTTTACCTGACTAATTTCGAAAAATTGGTTTAATGAGTCTAGAGATATCAAAAGAAAAAAGACGGGGGGGGGGGGGGGGTGTTATTCTTTCAAGAAAAAGGGGGGAATGCACATTTGCTTTAAATAGTTTCCAAATAACTGTTTTGCGCCTTTGAGCCCGCAATATAGCCTTTGATTATACCTCGCTGAAAATCTGGTTATTGCGATTAGCATATTAAAGCCACTTCATTTGTTTGATCTTGATCTGCGGTATCAGTATCTTTGGTATCAGGATCGTTATTCTGGTTGTTGGCAGTAAAAATCACTACATGTATGGCTTTTCTTGAATGAATTTGATGATCCACTGGTACGCCCTCTTGATAGTCACCCGATTGTTGTTCCAATTCAGTGATTAATTTATGTGACCAGCGAGGTATTTTTTTACTGATTTCTTTTATTCCAATCGATTTTTTTTAGATGTTGTCCCGTTAGGATCAATTGCATTGAATACAAATTTTACAAATTTAGTTCTTTTTCTGAATTCACTCTTCCCTGTTCTTGGTCTAAAAGTAAAGAAAGGTTTTTCAAATTTAAACTTGATTTTGGTTCGTTACCAAATTCATTGATTAAAGTTAAGAACTCGTCAATTTCTGTTGATAATGGTTTTTGGAAACCGTATCCACTTTTTGTTTAAATTCTTAGGTAATCAGTATTCAGAAGAAAGATAGTATGAATCCTATTTATTCTAATTCTCTCTTTCAAATTTTCTAGGGAAGTATTGTTTATGATTGAAGGTGAAAACTTTTTTTGATTGTTCCTCAATATGTTCCATTTAACGAAGGATCATACATTTTAGGCACATATTCTTTTTTAGTATCATCATTACACAATCTAGTCCTTGTTTCGAGTATATTGAGAGAAAAGGATTCCTTGTCTAGAACTTCAAGTCGATTTAAAAATTTCTTATTTAGATTATTACTTTTTTCTTTGTTGTAGATATCCACTGATTCTCCGGTTCATTAGGGAGTATTTTTTGGAGTGAAAATAGGGGTATCATTGTTTTTATCATTTCTAAAAAGTTGATAAACTTGGCAGGTATGTAAAAGATATTCTTTGTTTTCCATCACTTTTACATGTGTCAAAAAAATATTGTGACATTTCCGTTCTTATAGCATGTTCAAAGCTATTATTCTTTATGAAGCGAAATGGTCGATTCCATCGGTTATAATCGAAAAGAAAGACTCACACGAGGTCATTTGAACCAGAAGAGGTCTTTATTTTCATTTTTTTATCAAGCAGATACAATTTAAAAATTTATGTATTACCCGTGTGATTATTATTCAGAGAAGAATCCTCATAATCATAAATTCGACTATTACTAGTATTAATATTATTATAGCTTGTCTCTGTAAGGTGAGAGTGGAATTTATCCTTTATTTTGTCCTTTCCATTCATTCGGATTTCTTCCGTTTCATCTATTTTGTCCGGATCCCACCATTCTTCCAAATAAAGGGAAGGAGAAGGATAATGATCTTCTTCAGTGCATCCCTCTTGTTCCTTTTTAGTCCCCTTCATTTCGGAAGCTGTTTCTATTTCTGCATCTCTTTATTCCTCACTTTCCACCCTTTCTTCTATTTTTGAGGTTTCTTTTAGTTTCTTAGTAAGAATGAATGAGGGTATTCTGCCTAAATAGTAGACACAGATAATAAATAAGAGAATACTAAAGATATGAGCCATAGAATTTCTCAATTCTAACACTAGGTACTTATTAGATCAAATGTACTTACTCAATCTAGTAGACTTATTTTGGAGTATCTAGACTAATACCAATCCAAGCAATTTCATGAATAAAATGTGACCAATTAACCAACCAACAAAACCAGTTGTTACAAATAAGATCTTGCTGTTGCATCGAAAGAGATAAATGTTGATTAATCTGGCTAACATTGAACTTGGTAAAATGAAATGGTTGAATAATTGAAAAATGAGATTATTCAGGAATACACATTGAATGCTGAGATTACGCATTGAATTTTTGGTAATAGATCAACAATCAAAAAAGGGTTTGTGATTGTTCAAGAAGAAATGAAACAAAAGATATGGTAGAGCTAAGACAGTTATTGTATGAGGTCTACTCAATGCTAGATGCAGAGGCGCATAATAGATCGATATGAACATCATGAGCTGTCCCGTAATAAAATCAGTTGTTGCTGATACCTTGTTCTCGGTTCCTTCTTCCATAACCAGAGCTCAGAGAAGGAAGAGATAAGAGGGCCCTATGGAGAATGTGGTAAGAAATCCATAATAGAGTCCGACCACAACGACCGAATTGATTATCTTCATGCATATGGATACTAGATTACCTAGTTGAAAAGATAGAAAAATCATCACAAACCTCCCTTATTTATTATCTATTGCAATTTCTGGATTATTATATGATGAATTTGAACTTTCCATATATAGAAAAGAAATAGAAAGAGATAGACTAGAAACGACATCTGTTATGTCAATGACACCAAAGGGATATTAAAGGAATGGAATTGGGATATGGATGAAATATAATGAAATAGAGCCACTTTGAGGTTCCCTCTAAAATGAGGCATGTAAGGGAGCCACTACGAAGAAGTTCCGGGAGTTACGAAGGAAGCTTCGAGCTCATATTTGTCATGGGTTGGGAACGGGAATTGAACTCTATGAGATCGAATCTCCTGTTGTTGCTCAATAGCTCAGTAGTAGAGCGGTCGACTGTTAACCGATTGGTCGTAGGTTTGAATCCTACTTGGGGAGATTTGATTGATTTTGAATTAAAGAATTCAGAATAAAGGGGCTCGCTTTGCCCATTAAGAGTAGGTAACCCGTTCCCTGTCTTTGTTTCTATTGCATTCTATCTCATCTTATCACATTACGTTCTCCGAGATTAGAAAATCACCATCAATACCTTGGTCTAGGTCCGAGATAATCCTTTGTTCCATAGCCTTGGGGCTATTTACAACTAGCCAATTCGAAGTCTCAGATGTACTAGCACTGCAGCTTTGATGCAGTCATCTATTCTCCCGAGAGGTCACAATTGCCGCGAGCAAAGATATTAATAATGAGGAAGGCTTTTTTGTTATTCTACTAATACTTGCTCTGCTATTCTTCCCAAGCCTGGATGAGGAAGAGCTACGGGGTGTAAAACAAAAAAATACGTTGATCGGGCATACTATGTGTAATGATTCCCCCCATTCACGATAAATAATAAACAAAAAGAGAAAAAGAAAACCCATTCCATTTCGACAAAAGACCCACACCCAAGTTCCATAGCTTTTGGTTCGCTATCTCGATCTTGATTTTCCTACCCCCAAAGAGAGAGGTACTTCCCTTTTGGGCCGATTGTGGGCGAGG